>CM059435.1:84872957-85352320 GCA_030390025.1 Squalus acanthias
TGCAGATGTGCCATCATCCTGAGGCACAGTTGCCTTATCTGTGCTTTCTCCTGCCATGTCCTAGCTGCAAGGTGCCCCATGTGGATGATGAGGGATTGTGTGGGAACAGACCTATGTTGACCACTTGGGTGTGCAGAGCTCACCAAAGTTTTCTTATGTCGATCCCTTAGCCTCTCGAGACCAGTAGAGAAAGCTTTCTGTAAATTGGAGTTGCAGGTCCCAATAGCAGCAGTCACAGCGTTGGGAAGCTAAACTGCATTTGAATCACTGAGCGCTGTCCTGGGGGAATCTTTGCAGAAGGTCAGAGAATTAGAAAGAAGTTGAAAAGAACATTTTCCTCCTTGTACTGTCACAAAGCTACCATGTTCTCCCTTGTCCACATTCTCTACAGCCTACAACTCCATGATTCCCAGAGCTGCCTCTTCATGCTGTGTGAAATGGCTCAGGCCTACCGGACGGCCACCAATTTTCTCTCTCTGCCTGCCTGTGTCTGTCGTTGTGTGTGTGTGTCTCTCTCTCTCTCTCTCTCTCTCTCTCTTTCTGCCGTTGTCTCTCTGTCTTTCTGTCGTTGCCTCTCTGTCTTTCAGTTCTTATCTCTGTCTCTGTCATCTCTGTCGCCTCGGTCTTTCTGTCGTCTCGGTCCCCCTCTCGCCGCCTCGCGCTCTCCCTCCCCCCCCCCGGTCTGTGTCCTGTCCTGGCTGTCCCGCCCCGGCCGTCCCATCTCTCTGCCTGTCTCTGTCTGGTCTCTCTGTCTGTCTGGTCTCTCTCTCTGTCTGTCTGGTCTCTCTCTCTCTGTCTGTCTGGTCTCTCTGTCTGTCTGGTCTCTCTCTTTGTCTGTCTGGTCTCTCTCTCTCTCTCTCTCTGTCCAGTCTCCTTTTTTCTCTTTTTCTCCCCCCCCTCTCTGTGGTTTGGAGCAGCGTACAATTCTCCCTTGTGTGAATGCAAGCACTAGTTGGATGTGGCATTGTAACTTGCTGACACAGCATGCAACAGTTGCATGTGCTATTTAAAACCTTTCTCTTTGGTGGCCACAAATTACAAGTTAAAGCATTATAGACGTGAAAGTTTGAGTGTGGATGATGAAAGTTGTGCCACCACTGTCAATATTCTATTGCTGATGATGTTGGAGGCACAGTGCTTTGGCATGCTACGGAATAGGTTTAATTTAAGTTGGTGTACAATAGTCTCTCTCTCTCTCTCTCTCTCTCCTTCTTTAAGACGCCTCTTAAAATTTACCTCTGACCAAGCTTTTGGTCATCTGCCCTAGTATGGCTCGGTGTCAAATTTTGTTTTATAACGTTCCTGTGAAGCGCATTGGGACATTTTAGTACGGTAAAGGCGCTATATAAATGAAAGTTGTTTGTCTATAAGACTGCTATGTAATCTTGGTTTATTGTAGAGATTTCAGTCTTCTGAATTTCAAACGTTTTTTTCAAGACAGGTCAGAATTATTAAATTAAATGCCTATGAAATGACACATTACTTCTCTTGCAAGCGTTAGGTTGCTGGAGCACTCAAGTCTATGCTGGTCAGCCCACGTAAAAATGTACATATTTTTGCAACAAATTTTTTTCATGCATGATATGATTTCTTTTTGGAGGGATCCTGCCATGTAGCTTATTGTGCTTCGGAATTACTTGGGGTTTGCAATAGTTGATTATTTTCCCATAAATTGTCCCTGATTATCATGTGTCCTTTACACAATCTGATGCTGAGGTCAGGCACCATTTTATTGTAGTGGCATGCTAATCATGCATGGTGACAATATTGGCCCAGATTTTCCGGGGCCTATGACCGCGTACTCAGCCGTAAGTGCCGTGCAAGATTTGGGTTTCTGCATCATCCGCATCCCCGGGAAATGAACATTCACTGGCGGAGCCCAACTAGTTCCCGGCGAATGCCCAAGAAACTCTTACGCCTGGTCAAAGCAGGAGTAGGGCCGCCTTTTACCACTGTAAGAGTTTAAATAAATATTAAAATAACATTTTAAAAATCATTTCAACATTCAAAAGCCTGTAAAATAAGTTTAGGTTATTTTTGGCCCCTTGAAAAATGTCAATTTATTTTTCAAAAAGTTAAATTTTTTGTTTTAAATGTTGAATTAAATTGTATTTTAATTAGTTTTAAACATGTAATGATATTTTTGTGTTGTGTACATGTAATTTTTGGGTGATTCCTATTATGCTTATGGGGATTCCGTACGTAAATGGAATTCCCATAAGTATAATGGGAACCCCCTTTCTGATTGGTTGGGCCTGCCCATGTGATCCCAGGGACGCTTGCGCCCCGGGATACGTGGGCCTTTATGCATGCGTATGCGTAGAGGCCTAGGAGCGCGTGTCTCCGTGGATCCAGGACCATCAGGTAGGTTCGTAGTTTTATTGTGGTTCGGAGGCCTCCGACCGCAAATTCAGGCCCATTATTTCAAACCACACCACTTTACCCTAATCTGAAACTGTCACCTATCAAGGTGTTCTGACCAATTTTCTATTGAAATGATTTGAAAATGAGTTTATAGTTTGTTTTTAAGCAAAAGTATATTCTCAATTATGAAAAAAATGCCTTGGCAAAAGGCAGTTAATATGTTAATTGGAGGCTGTTTTCCTCAGAGACTAAACAATATGCAGTTTGTTCACTTGTCTGGGTAATTGGAAAAAGCACTGTGCAATCGAACATACAAATTAGGAGCAGGAGTAGGCCACTCGGCTCCTCGAGCCTACCCCGCCATTCAATAAGATCATGGCTGATCTGATTACTCCACATTCCCGCCTACCCCCGATAACCTTTCACCCCCTTGCTTATCAAGAATCTATCTACCTCTGCCTTAAAAATATTCATGATGCGGAGATGCCGGCGTTGGACTGGGGTGGACAAAAATGAGAAGTCGCACAACACCAGGTTATAGTCCAACAGATTTATTTAAAATTACAAGCTTTCGGAGCTATCGCCCCTTCGTCAGGTAATGTTACCTGACTCACTCATTGTAACTTTACCTGACGAAGGGGCGATAGCTCCGAAAGCTTGTAATTTTAAATAAATCTGTTGGACTATAACCTGGTGTTGTGCGACTTCTCATTTTAAAAAATATTCAAAGACTCTGCTTCTACCGCCCTCTGAGGAAGAGAGTTCCAAAGACTCAACCCTCTGAGAAAAGATTTCTCCTCATCTCTGTCTTAAATGGGCGACCCCTTATTTTTAAACAGTGATCTCTAGTTCTAGATTCTCCCACAAGAGGAAACATCCTCTCCACATCCACCCTGTCAAGACCCCATAGGATCTTATATGTTTCAATCAAGTCACCTCTTACTCTTCTAAACTCCAGCAGATACAAGCCTAGCCTGTCCAACCTTTCCTCATAAGACAACCTGCCCATTCCAGGTATTAGTCTAGTAAACCTTCTCTGAACTGCTTCCAACGCATTTACATCCTTCCTTAAATAAGGAGACCAATACTGTACACAGTACTCCAGATGTGGTCTCACCAATGCCCTGTATAACTGAAGCATAACCTCCCTACTTTTGTATTCAATTCCCCTCGCAATAAACGATAACATTCTATTAGCTTTCCTAATTACTTGTTGTACCTGCATACTAACCTTTTGCGATTCATGCACTAGGACACCCAGATCCCTCTGCATCTCTGAGCTCTGCAATCTCTCACCATTTAGATAATATGCTTTTTTATTCTTCCTGCCAAAATGGACAATTTCACATTTTCCCACATTATACTCCATTTGCCAGATCTTTGCCCACTCACTTAACCTATCTATATCCCTTTGTAGCCTCCTTATGTCCTCTTCACAATTTACTTTCCTACCTATCTTTGTGTCATCAGCAAATTTAGCAACCATACCTTCGGTCCCTTCATCCAAGTCATTTATATAAATTGTAAAAAGTTGAGGCCCCAGCACTGATCCCTGTGGCACACCACTCGTTACATCTTGCCAATCAGAAAATGACCCATTTATGCCTACTCTCTGTTTCCTGTTCGCTAGCCAATCTTCTATCCATGCCAATATGTTACCCCCTACACCATGAGCTTTTATTTTCCGCAATAGCCTTTGATGTGGCACCTTATCAAATGCCTTCTGGAAATCTAAGTGCAGTACATCCACCTGTTCCCCTTTATCCACAGCACATGTTACTTCCTCAAAGAACTCCAATAAATTGGTTAAACATGATTTCCCTTTCACAAAACCATGTTGACTCTGCCTGATTACCTTGAACTTTTCTAAGTGCCCTACTGTAATGTCTTTAATAGCTTCTAACATCTTCCCTCTGACAGATGTTAAGCTAACTGGCGTGTAATTTCCTGCTTTCTGTCTCCCTCCCTTTTTGAATAAAGGAGTTATATTCGCTATTTTCCAATCTAATGGAACCTTCCCTGAATCTAGGGAATTTTGGAAAATTAAAACCAACGCATCAACTATCTCACTAGCCACTTCTTTTAAGACCCTAGGATGAATTCCATCAGGACCCGGGGACTTGTCAGCCCGCAGCTCCAACAATTTGCTCAGTACCACTTCCCTGGTGATTATAATTTTCTTGAGTTCCTCCCTCCCTTCCATTTCCTGATTTACAGCTATTTCTGGGATGTTACTTGTATCCTCTATAGTGAAGACTGATGCAAAATACCTGTTCAATTCAACTGCCATCTCCTTATTTTCATTATTAATTCCCCAGACTCACCTTTTTATAGGACCAACACTCACTTTGTTAACTTTTTTAAATATCTATAGAAAATCTTACGATCTGTTTTTTATATTTCTAGCTAGCTTTCTCTCGTACTCTAATTTTTCTCTCCTTATTAATCTTTTAGTCATTCTTTGCTGTTTTTTATATTCTGTCCAATCTTCTGACCTGCCACCCATCTTTGCTTTTTCTTTAAGTTTGATATTATCTTTAACTTTTTTAGTTAACCACGGATGGTGGGTCCTCCCCTTGGAATTTTTCTTTCTTGTTGGAATGTATATATTCTGTGTATTCTGAAATATCCCTTCAATGTCTGCCACTGCAACTCGATTGACCTATCCCTTAACCTAATTTGCCAGTTCACTTTAGCTAGCTCTGCTTTCATGCCCTCATAATTGCCCTTATTTAAGTTAAAAATACTAGTCTTGGATCCACTCTTCTCTCCCTCAAACTGAATGTAAAATTCAATCATATTATGATCGCTGCTACCTAGGGGTGCCTTCACTATGAGGTCATTAATTAATCCTATCTCATTGCACAATACCAGGTTTAGTATAGCCTGCTCTCTGGTTGGCTCCAAAATGTGCTGTTATAAGAAACTATCCCGAAAACATTCTATGAACTCCTCATGTAGGCTACCTTTGCGCATCTGATTTTTCCAGTCTATATGTAGGTTAAAATCCCCCATGATTATTGCCGTACCTTTCTGACAAGCTCCCATTATTTCTTCCTTTATACTCCAACCTACCATGTGGTTACTGTTAGGGGGCCTGTACACCACTCCCACAAGTGACTTGCCTTTATCATTTCTCATCTCTACCCAAACCGCTTCTACATCCTGGTTTCCTGAACTTAGGTCATCCCTCTCTATTGTGCTAATACCATCATTAATTAACAGAGTTACCCCTCCACCTTTTCCTAGCTTCCTGTCCTTCCTAAATGTCATGTACCCAATCATTGTGTTGGAAAACCCTTTGATCCATCTCTGTGAAGAGAGCGGTCCCAGTAAAGGCTGGGTCCAAAAAGACAGTGCTGCAAGGAGAGGAAGTTCTGCTGTGGGCTATAGGTGAGAATGCAGAGGAGGTATTCTGTTTAAGTTAAGTAAGATGCCCCATTGATGTGGGGAAGTATAGCATGTAACATAACACTTGCTCTCTGTTCACCTGATGTGAAGTAAAGCAGTTTAATGATTCGTATCAAGCCACGTTTCACCAGGTGTTTGCTCAGTCTGCTTTTGGAGTGATTGAAGAAATACATGTGGAAACGGCACTAATATCTGGTCCAAGTCTCAAGACATTTGTTGTATCCCAGGTTACGCTACCATACAACTCAATATAAGGCAGTGAGAGTCAACTTCCACAAAACTTAGATGCTCAGATTGCTATGGGAGTAACTGAGGCTGCTGAACCCAAGCTACTATCTACAGTAGACCTGAATTGAAACACTGAGCTATCAAACGTTTTGAATAACAGTTACTTACTAAGTTGTTGTATTTTGTATGGTCAGTAACTAATTAAGTCTGCTTTCTCTTTTAGTGTCCTTGAGGATGAAAATGTCAACCTCCGACAGCAGAAACTGGAGAAACAGGTATAAGACTAGTCGGGTGAGCAGACATTTGCTGACCAAGTGACTTTATTTTTTTACATCAAGGCTCAAATGTCCAATCTCTGTTCCCAGCCATTTGTTGCTGTAACTATTCTATTCTGAAAAACATTCTGTTCAGTTACCTTCAGTTAGCTGTGTAATATGTTTTAAAGGCTTTTCTAATTGTGTTTTCAGGTAGAAGCTGAGAGAAATTTGACACAATTAGTTGAAAAATCCTAGATAAAAATTTCCACATGATACTGAAGACCATTTAAAAAAAAAAACTACCAATATGTGGTCTACTAAAACTTCCTCTTTCAACAGATAAAATATTTATTTCAAGTGAATTGAAACATAATGAGGCATCTGATTACTTCTCTCCCCTCCTAAGGTCATCGATAACCTGTTTCTTAACAGATGTAAAAGACAGTACCGCAGGGAGTGGAGGTTCTGCTGAGGGCTGTAGGCTAGAATGCAGAGGAGTGTTTCTGTTTAAGTTAAGTAACGTAATCCATCAATGTGGGGAAGTGTAATGTCTTCATTATTTTATATTATGTAAAAATATGCATTGTTAGAAATAAATGAAACTGATTATAACTATATGGTGGTGTTGGAAGGAGAAATTGGCACACAGAACTTAAGAGCAACAGTGGGATGTTTTTAAAAAAGATTGTGAAGGTATCGAGTAAGTATATTCCATTAAAAAAGAAAGAAGCTAGCAGTAATTTCAGGATGCGATGGATAAACAAAAGTAAAAAAAAAAATTGAAGAGCATCTATATGGACTATAAGAAAAATAATGATGAAAAAAGTGAAGGGGAATATGATCCAAAAATTAAGAGCAGGATAAGGAAATCTGAGGGCAAATGATGAAATTAAAAAAAAAAAGTAATGTATTTTATAAGTATATTTGTAAAAAGAGAACTGCTGAAACTGAGGTGGGACCATTGAATGTTAAGTCCCCAATTCCCCCCTTGTTTGAGCCAGGTCTCAGTTATTGCCACACATCATAATCCCATGTGGCAACTTGTGCCTGCAACCGTGATTTGTCGAGCTCTGTGCATTTACGCACATGCACTCCAAGCCCATCTTAGTCTGCCTCGCATTTCCCCTTGGTCTGATCCCTCCTATTTATGAAGTACTCTTGATTCTAATGCTATTTGTCTTTCCCAGTCCTCTGTGCAGCTTTTCTCTCCTTTCCAGTGCTGCATCCTGGTGCCCCTCCCCCATCCAAATTAGTTTAAACCCTCCTCCACAGCACTAGTTAACCTCCCCGTGCGGACATTGGGCCCAGCCTTGTTCAGGTCCCTCCTCCCTAGAACTGGTCCCAATGCCCCAGGAATCTGAAGCCCTCCCTCCTACACCATTTCTCCAGCCACGTGTTAACCTGTCTTTTCTTATTGTTCCTATGCTCACTAACACGTGGCACAGGGAGTAATCCAGAGATTGCTACCTTTGAGGGCCTGCTCTTTAACTTACTCCATAGTTCCTGAAACTCTCTCTGTAGGATCTCAATCCTTTTCCTTCCTATGTCTTTGGTTCCAACAGGGACCACAACTTCTGGCTGGTCTCCCTTCCCCTCGCAAAATATTCTGCACCCGTTCAGTGATGTCCACTACCCTGGCACCATGGAGGCAACACACCATGCGGGCCTCACGTCGGCGGTTGCAGAAACGCCTGTCTATCCTCCTGACTATCGAAACCCTTATAACCTACACTTCATTGTGTCCCCCTGTGCAGTCATTTGCCCCTCAGCGCTGTGGATGTGCTCTAGATTGCACTTCCCCGAGGTGTCGCACCCTCACTGGTATTCAGTACTGAAAACCGATTTGAGAGTGCCACAATCCCGGTGGATTCCTGCACTACCTGGCAAAAGAACTAGAGGCGACATGGGGAAAGTTTCTTTTACACAGCAAGTTGTGATTTGGAACGCACTGCCTGAAAGGGTGGTAGAAGCAGTATCAAAAGTAACTTTCAAAATGGAACTGGATAAATACTTGAAGGGGAAAAATTTACAGGGCTATGAGGATAGAGCAGGGGAGTGGGACTAATTGGAAAGCTCTTTCAAAGAGCTAGCACAGGGTCGATGGGCCGAATGGCCTCCTTCTGTGCTGTATCATTATGATTCTAAGTATATGAGAGCCATACAGAGAAAGAGAGGAGGAGTGGAAAACAAACATAATGGAGACTGAGAGTTGGAGATTAGGAAAGAACGTGTAAAACAGGGGCAATTTTGTTGTTTCTTTCCTCCATGAGCTGCAATGTAGGCGATTATATAATTGTGAAGTATGTAGTATAACTGCCTAAAACAGCAAATCCATCAACTCGTGGTGGGTACTGTCACAGGAGATTATATAATTGTGAAGTATGTAGTATAACTGCCTAAAACAGCAAATCCATCAACTCGTGGTGAGTACTGTCACATGAGATGCCGTAGTTTCAGTTTAAAAAGAGACATATTTTGATATTAAACTCCATAGATTTAAATGGATTTACAGTTTGTCTCTGTGCTCAGTAATTTCACTCCAGCATTTCTTTGTTGGCTGGACATTTTTAATTTGTCTAAATCCACTACAGTAGAGATCCCATTAGTTTATATTGCTTGAATCTGGCTCAATTTTGAGAGCCACATAGTTTAATGATTTGGACGGATCAGGGCCCAGCAAGATCCCTGACAGGCGAGCATTTAAAAAAAAAAAAGTACGTTTCTTTCACAACCCAGAAATACCACTTTATTTTGCTTAAATATTGTATAGCAAATGCTCAAACTTGGAAAGCAAATTGCTAAGGAGCTGTTTCCTCTTGAGAAAAATTCAATCCCACCCCCAGCTTTTAAACTGGAAAAAGGAAATCTTCATATTTAAAGAAAAGCCATGCTTGAACTTAATTTTCTGTGTGTTTTTGGAAGCGGAGACATGATGCTATGTGGAAGTGAATGGAGTGGGCTGTGTTGTTAGAGCTACCCCTTCTGATTTCAAATGGAATGTTCCAGCTCTCAACCTTCCCTGCTCAGTACTGTAGCTGATGTGGCTCGATATAGAGGAAGACGAGTCTGTGTTTGGCTGCATTGACTGAACTATGTGACTGCTTTTCTACACGATGGCGGTCAGTGGATTTGGCGAAGTGGGGGATAATAACCTTGCTCTGTCAGCCTGTGATGCTAAATGTATAGAAACAACAATTCCTGCAATAGCAATTTAAGTGAATTTATTAATCTCACTGCACAGTGGTGGTGTTTAGCTTGCTTGTCACTACTGCATTGTTCTGACGAAGGATGTCCCTTGAAAAGGTAAGCCATTCCATTTAATTTTTTCAACTTTATGTAAAGCATTAACTCTTCCACCAGCACACTGAGGCCATTGAGAGGTTTTCATGCAGCATTTGGTTCAGACTGATGGGGTGAAAGTTGAAGTTTGTTTTTGTTTATTAGATTGAATTTTGAAAATTGTTTCTTTACTTCAATTGAAGTGACTGGTTCATTTGGTCCTTGTTCACATAGAAATTATGTTTTATCAATTGCAGGAAAACTGAAAATAATGTAGCAAAGCAAGCCTGAATGCAGTGAATTTGTCCAAAAAAGCCAATGGTATAGAGTGACTGGCAGTTTATCACATCCACCTAATGATTAAGCAAACAGTATTTAAAGGACTTTCATCATCAATATCTTCTTTAAAATTAAACTACTGTGATATGCATTTCGAACATCTATATATGCGAAATGACACTGGGAGACCTAAGAGATTTTTTAAGACTGAAATTTTACTTTGTCTATTTTTGTTGCAAGTCTCCAAGTTCAAACAGTGAATGCCGATGACATCACTGGAGGAATTGGCTTGGAGGAGTTCCTGAGGTTGACAATGTAAGAGAGCAGAGATAGTCAGTACAGATTAAGTAATTAACCCAGCTTTACTGAGGGAGCTGATTTTTCATTAACAGATAGCATCCATTGTACTTCAATCTCATCATTTGATATGTGTCCATTATTTCATCTCCTTCGCACTGTCTAACACAGCAACTAGTCACAGTGATGGTCTCATCAGTGCTTGCTATTTAAACTGCACTTTTAAAACTAAATAGACAGAAACACAAAAGGATGTTGGTGTAAAAAGCTGTTACCTTGCTGATTTTAAGAGGGAAGCAGTTGGCAAGACATTCTCATTTTAATGATTTTAGACAAACCTGCATCAAGAGACAGCTGGTCTGTACAGGTCATCTGCAGTTAGTCCCAAAGCTGGTAATTATAGATCGGTTTCACTGGAAAGTTTTATTCTGTCACAATGGCTCGCTGTAGACATTCACTGTAAAATTGTAGCGGTACCTGAAAAATTCTTTCGAAGTACACCAGGGATGCCTGCAGTGCTAATGTTAGCAGCCCTAATTCTGCCATCCCAAATTCTACTTGTTTCTAAAAAAAAGTTCTTTGTAATGATGTGTGCGCAAACCAAAGGTGCTTCTGAAGGTTCGGTCACTTAACACAATGCACCGTATCATTGTCAAAGTCATAGAGGGTAAGACTGCAGATGTGTGAGGAATGAAACCTTTGAAATCAATACAAGGGCGCTGTCATGGTGAATTGTGCATGTTTGATATTTGTAGCTGGTACTACTAGTGGAGGGGGGCTTGTTTGATGAGGACTAATTATTGTGAGTGAATGGAGGATGAAGAGACCATGTCAAACTCCATGTGTCCAGTGGGACCAAGGGAGGTTAATATTTCATAAAGTTATGTGTGACAAAAAAATTAATCAGAAAACAAAGATGCCTTATCAGAGCAGAAGAGTACCAAATACTATTTTTGAAGCTCCAGTGCATTCACCAAGACCACTTATTTTATTTTTTGGCTCCTAGTTGTTGTATTTTCACACTCTTCCATTGGAGAATAATATGAAGGAGTGGAAGGATTCACAGGCTGATGAACAGTCTGACGGGTTGCGACGTGAACACTCCTTCCACATCCATGGCTATAACTATCAACTACCAGTCGTGCATAGTCCTATATGCCGGGAGGATTTCTATGGGCTCCCACAACCCCATATGGTGAGGGAGGGGCACCCACACCCAACGGATCCGTATATGCCTGCTGGACATAAACCCAGAATTCAGAGCTGGAGCTCCGGTCTCCGCTAGCCAGGACTGTCTGCAGCGGAGTTCGAACCCTGCACCTCCCCAAACAATTGGTTAATGAATGCATCGTTTATTAATCTTTTTCAGTTGGATCCTCGGGAGCTATTTTGGTGCCAATACCCCAGTATTAGACGTCTCTCTTGGTTTTTTTTCTTGTGACACATGATGTTTATACCATTGGAAGGAATGTATAACTTGTTTTCGATTAATCTGCAGCGCTCATAATGAGCACTTCAAATTCTAGGAGGAGTCTTGGAAGATGAAATGGCATCACTCAACACTCAACATCAAGAGTGTAATTTCAAATAAAAAAAACAGGTCACCAAGACTAGAAATGGCAAAATAGAGACTATCTTCTCCCCTTCGCTGCTGTGATGGGGAAGTAAATCTGGAGCTTGTATTGATGACCCTCTATTTTAAGAGATAGATGCATACTGACTCTTCTGAAGTATCCATGGGAACTTGCAGTTCAGCAACTGCATGACTAAATATCATGAATGTGGTGTCCTGTTGCCAAGGAAACCCTGCTGCTTGCTTGTGCGTAGGTGGCTAGTTTTATATATTAAAATTTTTTCATAGAAAACAGTAAACCTTTGAAGAAATAGTTAAAGCCTTAATCGTAGGTTTTCGATCTCCATTAACACAATTGATTAAGCTACATAGTTTTAGTAATAGTGGTATCAAAAATATAGAAAAACTAAAGAGCACTTGGAAGCAGGAAGTTGAGCAAGGAAGGAAGGACTTGCAAGTAATTGGGTGCTATGTGTCATCATCCTTAATGGATAGTTGTCAAACATCTCACTTTAAATAATTCTCTGTGCTGAATATTTAAAAAATTAAACAAACTACATATAGCACTATTTCAGGTCACCAGGTGTTTGCCTCTGACTTTTGCTGTTAAATTGCCGTTGCAAGGTATTTAATGTGTAAATTGTGTTCATAGTTGTACTGCAATTAGCTGCACTTCCATTGATTTATCTCACCAAAAATTGCCACTACTTGAGAAGTGGGAGGCAGGGGGAGGAGAGTCAAAAGATATTGCTCGGTCATTGGAAAAGTAGTAAGGTAAGTGCCTACTAGAGATATGTGTCCCAAAATTGCTCCCCTCTTGCCCAGGGGCTTGAAAGATGCAGTGCACTGAAAGTGCCCTCTGCCTGTCCAGGCTTAGGTGCGTCAAATATGGTGGGCCAGACCATCAACCTGACCTGTCAGTGCCTTGCACCAGGAATTAAGGTCAGAAACAGGAGTGCAGCTGCAAACCTGGCAAGGTTTCCAGGCAAGAGAATCCAATTCAACCTACAATCAGAAGGTCACTTACCTGTTCGCCCCATTGTAGGTGCAAGCCCTGCTCCAACCCTTGATGAAAGCTCCAGGAATTCTGGGGCAATGAAATTGGGATGGTGACCTGACATAACTGGTCTCTGCCCCCTTTACCTCTCTGTAGCACATGGGAAATGAGCATTCCCCAGGCATGAGGAAGAGCAATTTTGGAACTATAGTGTAAGATGGAAGACCCAGGAGAAAACATTCAAAGTAATGGTTTATGAGCACACGATTTTTATCTTGAAAGCTTCTGAGGATGATTAGTAAGTTTTTTAATCCATTTATGCATGACATTCTTTCTAAAGCAGGGTGTCTAAAACTAGACATCTGGGGGGAAGCTGGCAGAGTGGATTGTCCAACCATTGTAGAACCTGCTTTCCGTTCCAGTGAATTCTGCCAGGTTGCCAGCCAGGCAGTTGAAAATTACACCCAATGCGCTAACTGTGGCCTAATCAATGATTTTTATATATTTAGCAATACCTCTTGCTTTTGTACTCTATGGCCTATTTTATATAACTTATTCTATGTGCTTTTTTTTTAACAACTTGATTAACTCTTCCCAGTTTTCAAGATTTTTGTACTTCAATCCCAAAATTTGTCTAGTCTTTAGGGGGTAATTTTAACTATGGGTGATGGAGTAAAATGAGTAATGTAGAATCGGCCACCTATTATACTCTGCCTGACTGTCCCTTCCATTGACCTCAGTAAAAGGAAGATCGGACCTGGTGCATACTAGGTTGCTAATTCGATATTGCCCATTTTATACTACTGTCCAAAGTTAGTTACCCCTCACCCCAGTCTTTTACAGTTTTGCCATTTGGTGCATGTTTCCTCTTAATTTTTTTCTCCTGCAATTATTGCTTCATATTTCTCCCCATTAAATGTAATCTGATATCTGTCTGCCCAGTTGACTAGTCTATGTCCTCCTGAAGTCGCTTACGGTTTTCTTCACAGTTAATTATGCAACCTATATCTATGTAGTCTGCAAATTTTGATGTATTATTGGTGTATATTTTGAAGAGCATGGTCCTACCACTAACCTTTGGGGGACACATCCCTCCAACCCAAAAAATATCCATTAATCACTTTTTGCAATCCTTTAATCACTTTCTCATCCATGCTGCCACATTCCCTTAATACTTAACTTGATTTTATCAACAAGCATCCTGTGCAACACTTTATCAAATGCCCATTGAAAATCCATAAACAAAACCTTCACTGTTTTTCCTTTATCAATACACTGTTATTTCTCAATCAATATGTTTTGTTATTTCCTTAAAGAACTTTGTCAACTGCAATTTGACTTTTACAAATCCATGCTGGCTGTCCTTAATTAACCCATTGTCTTTCTAAGTATTAATTTTACCCTGCGTTATAATCTCTGTAGGTGTATGGCAATAGTATTAAAATGGCTAACATACATTGACAGAAAATGGCTGATAATATGGGTAAATGAAGTAAACCTAAGTGATGCACACAGCTTTCAGCACAGGTTTCTGCTGACACAGATTAGATAAGATAAGAAAGCAGTTACCCAGGCAATTATGATGATTTATAGTTAACCATAATACAAGCTAAAGTAAAGAATGAAAAATAGATCAGCTTATAACTAATGATTTTTAATATTAAAAGAGCTAACATAATTAACAGAAGGAAAGTTAGCTAAAGATAACTAGAATGCTTAACTTGAGACTTTGATAGTGAAAGGACTAAAGTCAGACAATTAAAGTGTTGTCCTGGGCTTCAGCTGTGGCCTAATGAAAAATACTGAAGAAAGAAACCTTGAAGAAATGAGGGATGAAGCCTACTCTCTGTATTTACAGAACCAGACAAAACCGGTTTCTACCATTTTTCAAAAAAGAGAATAGCACATGGTGCGGTGGTTACATCATATCCTTTGACCAAAAGTAGTTGTGCTATGGAAGGGGTATAAAGATTGGTGTACTCCAGTGGCCTGGTAGGTGCAGTGGGGACTGAAGACACCAGAGATCAACCTCAGGGTGTCAAATTGCCTGTTTCTATGCTGTAGCATTCTATGTCCTAGCAGTCTGTGGTAACAATGCACTGTGACGAAACAATCTGCTTAAGAATTATTTTTTTTAAACATTGGGAATAATGCCAAACATTAATCAACACTGAATAGAAACAGGCAATTTGACTCAAGTCCATGCTGGTGCTTTTTTTCCATGAGTCACTTAGTCTAATCTCACTTTCATGTTCAGTCCCCATACCCTTTAATAGTCTGATGGCATGTATCCTAGATTGCTGAGGAAAGTTTGAGAATAGCAGAGGCTCTGACCACAATCTGACCTCTATTGATTCTTTTTATTTTTCATTTCCATTACCAGTAATGAAACCTTTCATATTCGATGAATGAATCATTTTGTGATTTTAAGTAATTCTTCAACATTATTTTCTTTTAATAATATTTCTTTAACATGGACAGCAGCTGAATGTCCCTGTTAAAAGTATCTCTCTAATTCTTTCCTCTAACCCCTCCACCCCAAAACCCAAAAAAGCCCTCCCTTTACTGTATGTTGAGAGGCCAAACATAGTCAAATTGGTTGAGAATGTGTGGGCTCTCTTATCTGGTCACTGATTTTGGGAGTCCTTAGGCTCAGTGCCAGCCTTGGCTCAATGGTACCACTCTCGCCTCTAGTCAGAAGGTCATGCGTTCAAGTCCCACTCCAAGCACGTAATCTAGGCTGACACTCCATGACAGTACTGAGGAGCTACTATCAACAGGAATGTTGTCGGAGGTGCCATCTTTTAGATGAGACATAATGCCAGTGAGCAAGCTTAATGTGAGTGGAGAAATTCTTGCATCTTGTTCTTACTGGATGTCACCATTTACATTTCTTGCACTTGAAGAGGAGCTAGTTGAGAAGCTTTGCATTTTAGTGTGATCATGAATTACTTTAATCCACATTTCTTCATCCACTATTGATAGGGTAATGATTTTTGCATTGCTGGCCTGTGAATTACTGATGACCTATTCTAAAATTGGCATTAATTTGTTGTGGTCCTTGTTGGTTGTTTTCCATGAAATCAAATTATAAGCTCTACTATATTAAAGCGGGCATATTTTATTTGACATTTGATTTGTATTCTCTCAATGAATAGGAAGTTTTTATAATGGATAGATTCTATAGCCCTGATTAGTTAATAATTATTTTGCCAATTAGACTAAAATGGAATTATGTGGCCCATGGCCCAAAGCCATCTGCACTGTTAGCTCAGTAGTGGGTCTTGCCAACTTTTACAATAGAAGTCACTTTCCCTAATTTGAATAGACTACTGGCGCAAGAAAAGCTTGGACTGTAGCATATTTGGCTGGGGAGCATAAAAGCTTGTGCGATAGCAGCTCTTTAAGGATTGCAGCTTGCCATAAAAGGAGAAATTGTGGTGGCAGAAAATTGTTCACAATAGCAGAGTGGAGATATATGGGCCATGCTGGTCCCTTTGATCCTGTAGATACAGAGATGCTACTACAGAGAGTGCATGGTAGGAGGGTGGCCCTTTTTGGGGTTGAAGACCACTTTCCAGGAAAAGCGCTTGTGGAAGTTTTATGGAGGGAGGATATTTGCTGAGTCAGTACAGTCACTCAGTTCCGCTATAAAGTACCAGACTATAAATGCCTGCTATTAGGATCAAGGTAAAGCGAAGTGTGTTTCTCCCTTTAGCACACATTTCTTGTGGGGCCTAACAAGTATGATGCAAACATAAACTGGGAACTATCACGCTGCACAACCATTGCCCTTTGGGCCCACTCTTCTATTGTGTGTGGCACACTTTCCTTGAAGGTGGAGGTGGCAGCCAAGGAACAGCAAGCAGATGTTCAGGCCAAGGTGCTCCTCTGCTGTTGGGAAGTTTCTGAGGTCAGCAGCCCCAGGTACAGAGGCTAGCCCTGTTTTTCTAAGAGTCCCAGTGTTTCTTCACCTTCAACTAATGTGTGGGCATTATGCACAACAAAGGTATTATGACTGCTTCCTTGATGATGATCACTGATGTGAATGATTTATGTTCTGTTAAATAACAAATGCCCCCTTCCCATTGCTTCCATACGCACAACAGGCTGTTCCTCGTACTCCCAGAACATAAGATTCCCCCTCACTAATACTCCCAGATCCAACACCCCAGTGGTTTTCCCACATCTCATCACCCCTCTCCAAGTTTTCCCAGGACCACCCTTCTAACAGTACCAAACCACATGCACTGCTATGTATTTCCCACCGACCCGCAACCTGAAACATCTTTCTTCCTGCCATCTTGTGTGTCTTGTGCCTTAAAAAAGATGAGACATAAAATTAAGAATATAGCTAAGGACAGGTTGCATAAACTTGGCCTGATTGAGGGGTGACCTGATTGAGGTGTTTTAAAATGATAAAGGTATTTGATAAGGTAGATACCGAGAAACTATTTCCTCTGGTGGAAGAATCCAGAACAAGACAGCACAATCTTAAAATTAGAATTAGGCCATTCAGGAGTGAAATCAGGATGCACTTTTTCACACAAAGGGTAGTGGAAATCTAGAATTCTCTTTCTCAAGGCTGTGGATGCTGGGTCAATTGAAATTTTCAAGACCTGAGATTTTTGTTAGGTAAGAGTATCCAGCGATATGGATCAAAGGTGAGTCAATGGAATTGAGTTACAGATCAGCCATAATCTAGTAGCATGGCGGAACAGGCTCATAGGACATTAAAGGCTGATGAGACCGTTTTTTAAAAAAGTTAATGGATTTCTAGGATTAATGACAAGGTATAGAATATAAAAGTCAAGCGATTCCCTTACTTTGGACATTAGCAATTTTAAAAATGACTTTCAAAATGCATTTTGAGCAATTTGTGGGTTAAGCATAATACAACTCCACCCAGTGGCCAGTTCATGCAAGTACAATGTGGCAAGTTAACAAGCAGTTTGTATTATAAATGTGAACATAGGAATTTACAATGGGGGAAAAAAAGCTGTTCAACAATATGTGTGCACAGATGAAATATTTTTAATTAGATTTAGATTTACAATTGGCTCGGTGGTAGCTGCTGCTTCTTTCGTATGGTAGTAGCAAAAAACAAATTAAATATCAATTTAAGTCAGATATCCAGGCCAAAGATTCTAGTGTAACAGCATGGATATCTTGTAGGCCTGGAGCAAATCATTGAACACTGCCCTCAGAATTTCCTCTGAGGGGCGTGTTCACTGATTTGCTCCAGGGTCTGATCAGGAGCTCTGCAGTTGCATGATGGGGATTCTTTAATCTTCCATCTATACAGAAGGTAGCAGCATCTACCATGACCGGTTCTGAGGCAGTTGATGGTTGTCCACTGTTTGTGAGGAAGGTTTGATCCTTCAGGTTGTATTGTGGGGTCCTCTATAAGGAATCCATTCTGTATATCGCAGTTCTTCCAAGCATTTCGCCATCAGTCATCAAGCCTGAGGGGAGATTGCTGAAGGGCTTCAGCGACGGTCCAAAATGGCCTTCTAGATTTGAGGTGGGTTGGTGGTAGGTTGGTCGTCTGCCTGTATTGTCATGTCTTTTCTGATGTAGTGGTTGTATTCTCTGGAGACTGCATATTCGCGGCATAAGTGTGTGGTGGTGCGATGTTTGCAAGCATAGGCAGCCAAGGTGTTGGTGTCGATAAAAGCATACCGGTGATAATTCTCATAGCTCAACATCAATGGATTTGACATGCGGACTTGATAGCCATGCCGGAGAGCAGTACTCCGCTGTAGAGTACACCAGGGCGAGTGCTGCCGTACGGAGGACTTGAGCGTCTGCTCCCCATGTGGATCCGGTGAATTTTTGGTTAAGGTTGACTCTACTCTTTAGTTTCTTCCCAAGGTTCTGGAGATTCTGTCTATGCGACAGGATGCGATCAAGTGTGACTCCTAAATAGGAGGGGATTTTGGCATGGTTTACCTCTGCGCCGCAAAAGGAGACTTTCAGAGCTCGGTTTGCTAGATGGGATGTTGAAGTGACGGTCTTTTGCGGGTTTACACATATGCCTCTTGAGTTAGAATATTGTGGGTTTAAGCTATGCACAGATTGGCTAACGTGTTTCCCTACAATACACTTCAGAAGTGCTTCATTGGCTGTAAAGCACTCTGGGACGTCCTGAGGTAGTAAAAGGTGCTATATAAATGCAAATTCTTTCTTTTTAATTGAAACTGCTTAAGTAAATGTTTATAATGGAAGTCCTGTATGTAAACTTACCTGTCGTGATGTAGTTGCAGGTGGCCCATCGCAAATCGGGTGTGTCATGGATCACACAGCCTGCCTTTCTGCAGTCATTTTGTTTTTTTAGCTTTATTTTTGTATTTTCCCCCCCCACCCCACCCCCATTTATTGGTACCTGACATTTCCTTGGCCATTGTGCTGGCCTCCCCTATCATGTCCAGTTATCCAATCTGCCTGATTGCAGAATGGGACGTACCCGAATCCCACCTGTTTTCCTTGGTTGTATAGTAGTTAGCCACCTGATTTCAAGGTCAGTCTGCCAGCCCTGTTTTCTCTCTCTGATGCCGTCGAGCCTACCACCTTGTGCCTGGCACCTAACCCCCACATAGTGACCTGTGACCCCCTATGATCCGTTAGATCTCTCACCTCATTGTGATCTGTAACTACTGACCCTACTTGGCTGTGTACGATTTAGCTGAAACCCGATGCTAATAAATTTAATTAGTGGAATTGCTATTTGACAAATTTTGCACCACTGAAGAAGTAGAAATGTTGCTTCCATGCACTGATTCTGTGGAAGCCAGCCTATATGCTCTTCAGTTTAGGAAATCATTCAGTAACATCATTATATCCAAAGTATTTTTCCTTTTGTTGAAGGTTGTAATTGATTAGGTTTCATGACAGCAAGAGCGCGGACAGAGGCTGCTGGATACCCATGTCCTTGATGTATGGCAATAATCATGCATCATAGAAACATAGAAGATAGGAGAAGGCCATTCGGCCCCTCTAGCCTGCTCCGCCATTCACTGCGATCATGGCTGATCATCCAAATTCAGAACGCTGTCCCTGCTTTCTCCCCATATCCCTTGATCCCTTTAGCCTTAAGAAATATATCTAACTCCTTCTTGAATATATTTAATGAATTGGCCTCTACTGCCTTCTGTGGTAGAGAATTCCACAGGTTCACCACTCTCTGGGTGAAGAAATTCCTCCTCATTTCTGTCCTAAATGGCTTACCCCTTATCCTTAGACTGTGACCCCTGGTTCTGGACTCCCCGACCATCGGGAACATCCTTCCTGCATCTAGTCTGTCCAGTCCTTTTCAGAATTTTATAAGTTTCAATGAGATCCCCTCTCATTCTTCTAAACTCCAGCGAGTATAAGCCCAATTGACCCAATCTCTCCTCATACGTCATTCCTGCCATCCCAGGTATCAGCCTGGTGAATCTTCGCTGAACTCCTTCCATGGCAAGAACCTCCTTCCTCAGATAAGGTGACCAAAACTGCACACAATACTCAAGGTGTGGTCTCGCCAAGGCCCTGTCCAACTGCAGCAAGACATCCTTGTTCCTGTACTCAAACCCTCTCGCTACGAAGGCCAACATACCATTTGCCTTCTTAACCGCCTGCTGCACCTGCATGCTTACCTTCAGCGACTGGTCAGGATTATTGTGAAGTTATTATAAATTAATTAACAATAATCTGCAATTGATTATTAGCTAATTCTATTTCCAGTTTATATATCTAATTAAATACCAGTTACTGGGAAGCAGACTTGCACTTAAAAAAAAACACTTTTTCTTTCTTTCTTTGCCAGTTTTCTCCTCTTTTTCCTCTCTTTGAAGGTTAACTGTTTACTGTGTATAATGCCATGAGTGCTAGTCACTTTCCAGTCCTGTGCTGTTATTCATGTGTGACTCTTGATAATTAGGTTCAACAAACTATTTGACTGCAAAGTTGACCCAGGGTTTTTACCTTGCCCCCATTTTATACAGGTACATTTTGAGCAGGGGTTGCTGGATGGTGAAAGGGAAGGGAATCTAATTATTTTTCCCATTTCTACACGGTAACACTTGGGCCAATTTCAGTGTCCCTACTGTTGCTCTGGCTGAGCGCAGGCAGTGGATCGAACCTGATCTGTATAACTCAGTTACTTGCTGCATAACTTTGCTGAGTCATTCTGGGAGCCCTGACTTGCACTCTTTAATTGGCAACAAATATTAGTTTACCAATTCAAGATGCCCTGAGGAAAGAATCCAAGGTGATTGGAAGTCTCCAAAGCTGATTGTCTGGGGTAGTAATCAAGATTCTGTTTCTATTTCCTAAAATATGTTGATTTATTTAATGAACTTCTCGTGTTTATAAATGTTATTTCACAACAAATCCTTTAACTTTCTTTCTCTAGCGTGCACTGCTGGAACAGAAGCAGAGGAAGAAACGACAGGAGCTTCTCATGGTTCAGCCCAACCTTGAAGCCAAGCCACGGAGGTCGAAGCCAAAACGATGCGAGGAGCAATCGCCATTAGTAGAATCCCGCAACAACATCACCAGCAACAGAATACTAGATGGTATGTGACGTGTGTTTCAAATAATCACTTTCTCAACAATCAAGCAGCCACCTGGCTGACAAAGACGTAAAATAGTCTGTGCTATATGGCATGTGCGATGTTTGCGTTACTCAAATTAACACAATGGCACAAATTTCATCATGGCCAACTGAGGAGAGGTCATTTGCAAGGTGAGTATGTGTGTCCACCCTGAAGGTTACAGGACAAAATAAATTGCTGTGAGGGAGCACTGGATTTTTACAATAACAGTAGTTATAGGAAAGTTTAAAATCATAACTGAACTAAGAGGCAAAAGTTGACCTGTTGTTAAATGTTGTTTTGATTTGTCAAAAATTCTAACATTATCTGATTTAATCTGTATCTGGGACTGAGATTTAATTGGGGCTGCTGATAATTTCGATATCTGTTTGACACGACATAGGTTTCACCTAACATCTACTTGTTTCCAAGTTTTGTGCCAACCATTGCAGAACTTTCAGGTTATTTTAGTCAGTAAACTGTA
Source organism: Squalus acanthias (assembly GCA_030390025.1). Lineage (NCBI taxonomy): Eukaryota > Metazoa > Chordata > Chondrichthyes > Squaliformes > Squalidae > Squalus > Squalus acanthias. The sequence goes on from CM059435.1 coordinate 84,894,703, forward strand.
GGTTCTTTTGAATTGTTGGTCTTTTTCATAAGTGCTGATGTTCTGTCAGGCTGGAAAAAGCTTTGTAAATTTGAAAAGAAAGCTTTTTAAAAAAAGGACAAATTGAATGGTATAGTGGCAGTGGAGTAACAGTGCAGTAATGTATGTGGTAGAGTGCTGGTAGAATAATTGTGGTCATGATACAGTGGCACTGTGCAGGTATGACAAAAATTTAGTAACATAGCATTGACTTCTGTAAATTAGTCCTGCATTAGGTGTATGTGCAGCGCACAGGCAGTCCATGGAGTACAGTTCTGGTGTAGCTTTATGTTCACTGACAGACATTTGTTATTTATGATGTAATCTGAGAGATGGTGCAAGTAAAGTAAAACAGGAATGCTTTTTACAGGCCACTTGTTTGCATACTGCAGAAAATGAGCTTAAGAGGGACCCTGACCCAGGGAATGCCAGCAAAAGTCTCGGGAGTAAGACACATTGCCTTGCTGACTCGCAGGCTGGATAGCCAGGTGTCATGGGCTGTAGCTTGGACATCTCTGGAGTGGACGCTTTGTTATTGAGATCAAAGGATAAAAAGATATTGATGATTTATGATACGATGTGATATAGTAATACTGCTTATTTTCTATCAGAATAAGACAAAATATGCTATGCATTTAGGTTAGTTTATAACCCATTACTTTAGTTTGTTAGTGATTAATGCAGTACCAGTACACAAACACAACGGTTGCCAGTATTGGTGCAACATTGAAATGGGAACTCCCATGGTGTGTTGTCATTTGTTGTGTTCTTCAGCTCCTTCGGAAGTTGCTTTGTATGTCTGCAGAGCTGTCTATATTAGATTTCTTTCTGGATTCAGAGGGATATAATTGGACAGTACACATCTGCATCCCAGTAACAGTAACTGCCCTTTTAGCTCACAAATCATTTACACTTTTTGAGGAATGTGATGGGATAATTTTACAATTATGAGAACAATGCTGCTGTGAACCAGTTGGTAGCACCTTTTATGGCCATCCCATTGCAGCACTGTGGAACAAACATGCCAGCAGCTAATAAGCATTGATGAAGAATGTGCAGGATCTGGTTTGTGTATTTTCCTGGTGCTCTTGCTCACCTTGTGCTGTACGACAGAAGGCAATATCTTCTGCATGAGATAGCATTAACAACGATGCAAAAAATAATGGCCCGTATTTTCCGATCGCAGGCCTCCCGCGGGCGGAGGCCTGCGATGTGGAAAAATCTGCACCCTTACCTGAGGGTTCCCGGGACGCGCACACTTCCGATGCTGGGCCTCACCAAACGCCGAAGTGCGCAGGGCCCACGTATCCCAGAGGCGCATGTAGTTCGCAGCGTCCCTGGGATCACGTGGGCCATGGGGAGCCAATCACGGAAGGGAATCTCCCTTCATACATTTGACAGGAAGACCTGTCAAATATATGAATGGAGATCAATGAAAAAACATAGTAAAACTTTAAAAAAAAAATTTTAAATCACATTTTTAAAATGACTTGAAATTGCAATAAATTAAGTATTTTAAACAAAAATTTTATTTTTTGAAAAAAAAATTAAAGTATTTTACGGGGCTAAAAATAAACTTTTTTTTAAAGTATTTTTAAATGCTAAATCAGTGAAATTTTTTTTTTAAAACTTTTTTCTACTCTTATCCTGGTAAAAGCAGGCGTAAGAATTGTAAGTGTTTTCTGCGGGCGGAGGGTCTCCAAAAAGCGGAACTATCCGCCCGCAGAGGCCCTTCTCCAGTGCAGCCGGAGGATCTGTCAAGACCATTCTTGACAGATCGGAAATGCCGGTTTTCAGCGCATGCGCTGTGCATGCCTGAAACCGGCATTTCCGATGTCCCTACGGGTGGTGTCGATAGTGGCCAGCGCGTACCCACCCGTAGGGATCGGAATATCCGGCTCATTATAGAATCCAGTTCATGTTGTCTCAAAAATTATCCTTATAATTTCAGCTTTATTAGTACTTACTTGGCAGTTTCAAACTGATGGGCTGATGATGCAGTAAAGGATAATGTTTCTGAAGATGAGTTTGAGCACTTGCTTTTAGAAATGTAAGCATTTTTAAAAATGCTTTTGGCTAGTAGTATACCTGATATAGGAGTGATTTATGGTATGACACCAAGAGGAAAAATAGAAAACCATTCCTTTCTCAAACTGTCCTTCCTGACTCTCTCGTAGTGGATTGTTGTGTATAAAAATAAATTATGTGCACCATGTACTTTGTGGCTGACTGTTGAGACTGATCCCACACAGAACAGTGGCCGTTAAAATCAGTACGAGAGTAATTACACTTTTAGAAATAGTTTAGATGACCAAGATTTTCATGTGCCAGTACCCAATTTAAATTAGACAGGATTGGAAGATCACAGAATTATCCTTTTGTTGGGTATACCTGCAGCTTAAGTTTTGACAAGCTCATGCCTCACTACAATTTCAGTCTAACTTATGGCCTTCATGTGCCATAAGGCATATGTTCAGGTCTGAACACCTTGAGTATTGTGTGCAGTTTTGGTCGCCTTATCTGAGGAAGGATGTTCTTGCCATTGAGGGAGTGCAGTGAAGATTCACCAGACTGATACCTGGGATGGCAGGAATGACGTATGCAGAAAGATTGGGCTTGTATTCGCTAGAGTTTAGAAGAATGAGAGGGGATCTCATTGAAACTTATAAAATTCTAACAGGACTAGACAGACTAGATGCAGGAAGGATGTTCCCGATGGCGGGGGAGTCCAGAACCAGGGGTCAGAGTCTAAGGATAAGGGGTAAGCCATTTAGGACTGAGATGAGGAGGAATTTCTTCACCCAGAGAGTGGTGAACCTGTGGAATTCTCTACCACAGAAGGCAGTTGAGGCCAATTCATTAAATATATTCAAGAAGGAGATAGATATATTTCTTACGGCTAAAGGGATCAAGGGATATGGGGAGAAAGCAGGGACAGGGTACTGAATTTGGATGATCAGCCATGATCTCATTGAATGGCGGAGCAGGCTCGAGGGGCCGAATGGCCTACTCCTGCTCCTATCTTCTATGTTTCTATGTCTGCTTTTTGGGGGGCTATATTAGCTTTTTTGAAGCTGTGGGTCAGTTTTTATTTGTTTTCTAGGTTGGCGCATATGTGTTCCATCCCCTCATAACAGGGCCAAGACTTCCTTCCTACAATAAAAAAGATATGTGCCAGTTTTCTGCACTATTTGGGGGCAGGAGAACCTGATGCAGCTTAAAAGATTGGCCTGAACCAGGACACATCTGATGCTCCTCTTGTGTCCTTCATGGAGAAGAGCTTTGTTGCAGAAGAGTTACTAGAAGTACAAACTTTTGGGTTCATTACATTCTAGGTTACTTGTACCTGATGACTAGAGCTCTCCACACACCTATTCGCAGAAAACAGAAACATGACTGTACAGGAGAATATTAAAACAAATTACATTGAACTCATCTTTCTCAAAAGTTACCTGATTTATCATGTAAAAAATTAAACATGGCTCCTGATGGAACTCAGCTACTTAACTTCTCCCAAATGCAGTGCTGACCCGTCGCTATATTTACCGTACAAACAGTCTGTGCTGTACCACCTCCATTTCCCTATAGAGCAGCTTCCCTGGGACTTGTCGGTTTGTTTGCGTATGTGCAACATTATATATACCTTTTCCTCAGTATCATATTTAAGTTTTCCTTCTCAGTCCTGTTTCCACCATCCCTTGAGGTTCTAATCTGCTTCCCAGGGTATGGTTCTGTTGGCAAATGTGAGGTACAGGGATGCAGCAATCCTGCATCTGATCCCCATTTTTTGTGCCTGTTTGTGCATGGCTGCACAGTTGCAATGTGAGCAAGGTTTTGATGGCTTGAGTGTTTCCCATCAGTCAATTCCCCATATTTCAGGTCGTGATCCCTCTGTGTTGGTAATCAACAATTATTCACCTTTCCAAACAGTTCTGTTTAAATGGCGTCAGGCCACTCATTGTCTCTCAAATGGAACCACATGGCGTTAACGTGTTAAATGTCATAAGTTAATTCTAGCTCACTGGTATTGAGTGTGATTTTCCTCTATTTAGTCCAGACAGGTTGGCTGTGGTCATCCTGTATTGTTTGGTCTGTTTAATGTGGGAAGTATCTTCTGTTAATTGTGGTAGCCTTATGGGTCTAGGGCGTTCTTAAGGTACTGTTGCTTGGGCTCGGTGCATGCTGTCCAGATATTGGGACCTCTGCACTGGGCTAATCATGGTGGGTGCAAGGCGGTGTTATTCCGATCCTTTGTGTATCCTGCTCCCTCAAAGGAGCCATTGTTGCCATGTGGGTGCAGAGTTGGAGATTCCTGAATGGAGTAAGGCTTCTGTCTTATAGGAAGCTGTTGGCCACCTCTGGGTGTTGAAGGGGTGTGGAGCATCCTCCATCATAATTTGGATCCTTGTAAGTCATTCTGCACCTGATGCTCTGGTTATGGAATAAAAGTTTGATCATGTTGAAGGCCTTGCATCTCTGTAGGGTGTTGAGTGGCAGGCCTCAAAAGATTGATTGTTATGTTTGTGTTCTGTAGGTGTAGAGCACCCTTGACTCTTGTCGGGGACATGTCATCTTCGTCTGAAAAAGTCGCACTACAGAGACCTTGAGGCTGCATGAGGGCTAGTGTTCTGTGGGCACATTCTAGCATCACACTTTTGTCGTGTCTGGGAGGAACCTGAGGACCTCAAAATATGGAGTGAATTGGTTTGGTTTGGTTTTCTTCATGAATACCAAAGATCCAGATGGTATTGTGGTGCTGCCGGTTGTCAATGTCACCTACCTTTGCAGATGTTTCTCAGTCTCTCCCCAGTAGATAGGCTATTTGGGCTTGCTTCTAGGATGCAAGTCATTAGTTCCTTTATCCTGTGTTCTGTTTGGGAGTTAGCATTACAGAGTTCCAAGAACTCCATGCGCAAGGCCTGGATGGTTGACAGGAAATTTCATTGAGTTTTCAGATGTCTTTAAGTGGTCATGCAGATGTTGTATTTTGGTCCAGGATTGTTTCCTGTAATTGGGGACAATTCTGTAGGTGTTTTGGACTGTCATCTTTAGCAGCTGCAAGGCCCAGTTTTCCCTGGGTAGTATTGGGGTTCCTGTAGTTGCGGTTGTTGGTCTTTGTGTTGATTGGTCGTGGGAAGAGATCCTGGCCCACTCTATGGAATGTAGTGCAGCATTCCATGGTAGGGCAGGCACACTTAGTTAAGGTGTCTTGTCTTATCTTTATTCTTTGTGGGGGATGAAATGGAAATGGTTGGGATCATTGATCAGCACTTCTGTTCTTATCATCTCGGTCAGGAGCCAAACACAATCAGCCCCTCAGACTTTGGGGCTCCTGGTGGTTTAATGGAAAATACGGTCAGCAGCTCCATCAGAGGAAGAATCACTGGAAACACTGTCCGCATCCAAAGGATGAGTGCATTTTAGCAGCGGTGTTCACCTCCTTCACTGGAACTCCCATTTGAAGTCAGTGAGTTGGCGGGCAGGATTAGCTGTTCAGTCAATGCTCCTACCAGCATCGCTGGGGAATTGCCAGCTGTTTTGTTTGGGAATTCAAATGAGCAGATCAGCTGCTGTCCCAATTTCTGAGCTGACTGGAAAGGTTTCTTTAGGCTGATATTCTTGTCAGGAAAGTGACCATAAAGCTTCTGGATTAACATAAAAATTTAACTGGTTCACCTAATGTCCTTCTGGGAAGAGCTTGCTTGTGACTCCAATCCATCATCTGTGGTTGATTCTCAATGACCTCTGAAGTACCCTAGCAAGCCAGTCAGTTGTACACAGTCTACCAAAATTAGTGGTTAAAGCAGAGGCTATGTCACCATTTAAGTATAGGTTACATAGGTGGTTGATTGAATGGAGGATAAAGGGATATGGAAACTAGATGAGCACATGGGATTAGGACTTCTGCTTGTGTGGAGGATAAACACCAACACGGACTGGTTGGGCTGATTGGACTGTTTGTTTTGAAATTTCTATGTAATTCTACTACACTCACTATTGTCATAGTACACTCTGTCCTTGACAGCAGTGAATGTAATAGGGGTCTCAATACTTTACTGAACCATTCCTTCTTGCAATGGTCTTTCCGTACTACTTGTAGGTGGGCTCATGCCCTACAAACCAGAAGCTGCAATCCTGCAGTTTTCTGCCCCACAGAGACTTGTACCCCTTATGATCTAAGATTGTGCGAGTCCTTAGTTCCTGCTGTACTTTTTTTCTCCGAGCCACTCCAAAAGATCGTATTATCAATGCATCGTGGTTGAGCTTGGTTCAATTTTCCAAATTAACTAACCAGATTTATTTACAGAAACTATACAAGTAGAACACATATCGAACAGCCCAAAGACAGCAGTTGAAAGCTTGAGACCTGAACGTCACGAGGCCCATCAGAAACTTCTGCCGCTGACCCTGCTGGAGTATCTGGGCCAGGGAGATTCTCTTATTTCAGTTTATTTGTTGGGATGCCTACACTATGTTGCCCGGTCATTTATCTTAGTTCACTAGTTGCTGCTGCACTTTCTCACTTCCAAGTCACTCCAAAAGCCCAACTTGAAATTATTTAAGTGCCTATTGGCCTCGTCCACAGCCTACCAAGTGTTGCCTATATTCCTCAGGGATCCCAGCCTCAACCACCAGGTGGGCCCCACTTGTGCTGTACCCTATGTCTGCTATCCAGTGGATCCAAAGCTTGGGGGTTAGATCCCAAGCTGAGGCCAAGGAAAGCCACAGCCCCTTTGATGTGAGGGGTGGTGGGGGGGAGTGGGGGAGCCATGTCTGCTGCAGACAGTGGCCTTGTCCAAAAAAGACCAGGTGAATCCTCACAGGTCCTGGCATATCTGGATCCCAGTCTAATTCATTATTAATTCTTTGAGGTGTTTTGGATCAAGTTAACAATTGATAAAGCAACACTAAAACGCTAAGAATGCTCACTGAGGCGCACCTCAGTCTGCTATTACAATGGCTAATGCAGCAGGCGGTTTCAGTATACATGTGATACAGAAGCAGGCAAACAAAGCTTTAGAAGCCCCACATTAATTACTAGGCTCCAAGTGAACGACAGCACTTAAGATGCTTGCAGCATTTATGATTTTGCAAGGAATAGTATACAGAGTGAATCTTTTGGCATCTGTTTACGATGTCACTATACATAGGGAGCTGAGAAAATTATCTCCATATGTGGATGAATTTGTCCACATTCATGTTGCTATGCCTGATCTAAATTGATGTTAAAAGGTAAGGAAAGCAATTTTGTGGAAGACGCTCTCAAATTTTCTCTTTCCTTTGTTAATTTATATTAGCAGAAGGAGATAGAAAGAAATCTGACGAGGCACAACCTCCTGAGAAATCTTTACGGCCAGACACACTGAAAAACTTGCGAGAAGGTAACAAATTGGACAGAGACATCGAAAGGGACAAAGGCGAGCCAGGTTAGCTTTAAGCCCATAGAGCTGGTAGTTTCTGATTTTCATGAAGTTTGGACTGTTCAAATCTGGGTCCCTACACATCTGTTGGAGTAATGTGATTTCAAAAATACAAACAATCTGCTTTAGTATCTGAGGCAGCATCTGTAGAGAGAACAGGGAAGTGAAAGTATCATGTGTGTTTCCTTCATTAAAACGGGAGGATATTACAGATTTTTAAAAAGTAACAAAAAGGGAAGGAGAAAAAACACTCGTAGTGATCTGTAAAATGCTCGAGTAGAAAACAGAGTTAAATGCAGAATTGGTATTGGTGTGGAACAATAGGAGTCATAATTAGAGAAATTAAAAACAAAAAGCATGTGAATAGCTGAAGCAGAAGCAGGTGTTGGATGAATCAGGTTTTTATTAATTTATTCATTCACGGGATGTGGACGTCACTGGTAAAGCCAGCATTTGTTACCCATCCCTAATTGCCCTTGAGAAGGTGGAAATGGAAGGATGAAATACTGGCAAAGTAGCCAAAGCTGTAGCATCCCAGGAATCTGAAGAAGAAAAATGCATGTTGACATTGCTTGGCACAACAACAAGGTCCCACCAGCATGGTATTACTACGGAAGGTCCTGACCCCAAAAGCCATCCTGTCCCATTCCTCACCACTCCCCTCCCACGGTAGAAAAGTTGGCACCCCCCCATCCCACATCGTCCACACTTTCTGCCAAAGAGAAAGTGAAAGCTATAGTTAAGATCGGAAGTTATTAGAGCCAATATTTAATGGAAAACGTTCCAAGGTGGCGAATGGAAGGATAAGGTGCTGTTCTCGAGCATGCATTGAGCTTCATGGAACAATATAGAAGGCCAAAGACAGAGTGGGAGTGAAAAGGGGAATTGAAATGGCAAGCAACAGTGATCTTGGTGTTGCATTGCATTGCAGAGAAAACGGTGTGGTTTAAATATTGATCTCGTGTGCTGACAGACAAATTCATTGTAAGTTCTGAGAGGGTTTTTAGATCAAGTTGGCAATTGATTAAGCAACACTAAACCACGATGGATGCTCAGTGAGGCGCATCCCAATCTGCTATTAGAATGGCTGATGCAGCAGTCGATTTCCATATGTTTCTGATACAGATGCAGGCAGTACCCTCCGAACAAAACTTAGAAGCCCCACATTTATTACCAGGCTCCAAGTGAATGACAGTACCTAAGATGCTTTCAGCATTTAAGATTTTGCAAGAAATCGCATACAGAGTGAATCATTTGGCATCTGTTTATGATGTCACTATACATAGGGAGCTGAGGAAACCATCCCCATTGTGGATAAATTTGTCCACATGCATTTTGATATGCCTGATCTAAATTGATGTTACATAGAATTACATAGAATATACAGCACAGAGACAGGCTATTCGGCCCAACCAATCCATGCCAGTGTTTATGCTCCACTCGAATCTCCTCCCATTCTTCCTCATCTAACTCTATCAGCATAACCCTCTATTCCCTTCTCTCTCATATGCTTATCTAGCTTCCCCTTAAATGCATCAACTACTCCCTGTGGTAGTGAATTCCACATTCTCACCACTCTCTGGGTAAAGAAGTTTCTTCTGAATTCCCTATTTGATTTCTTGGTGACTATCTTATATTGATGACCTTTTAGTTTTGCTCTTCTCCACAAGTGGAAACATTCTCTCTCTATCCACTCTATCTAAACCTTTCATAATTTTAAAGACCTCTATTAGATCACCCCTCAGCCTTCTCTTTTCAAGAGGAAAGAGACCCAGCCTGTTCATCCTTTCCTGATGGGTATAACCTTGCAGTTCTGGTATCATCCTTGTAAATATGTTTTGCACCCTCTGCAGTGCCTCTATATCCTTTTTATAACATGGTGACCAGAACTGTACACAGTGTGGTCTAACCAAGGTACGAGTTTAGCATAACTTCTCTACTTTTCAATTCTCTCTCTCTCTCTCTCTCTCTCTCTCTCTCTCTCTCTCTCTCTCTCAAAATAAACCTTAGTGCTTGGTTTGCTTTTTTTATGGCCTTATTAACTTGCGTTGCTACTCCTATTGATTTGTGTATTTGTACTCCCAGATACCTTTGCTCCTCTATCCCATTTATATTCTTATTTTCCATGTAATATGTGACATTTTTCTTAACAAAATGTAATACCTCACACTCAACTGTTAAAATTCATTTGTCAATTATATTCCCATTCTGCAAGTTTTATTATTGTCCTGTAATTTGTTGCAATCCTCCTCAGTATTGACTCTCCCTCCCAATTTGGTGTCATCCACAAATTTAGAAATTGTGTTTTTGATTCCAAGTCTAAATCGTTAATAATAAATTGTGAACAACATTGGTCCCAGCACTGATCCTTGTGGAACCTACTTTCCACCTTCTGCCACTCTGAATAGCTACCCTTTACCCCTATACTCTGCTTTCTGTCTTGCAGCCAGATAGCTATCGATTCTGCTACTTGTCCCCTAATTCTACATGCTCTGACCTTATTCATTAGTCTATTATGTGGCACCTTATCGAAGGCCTTTTGGAAATATAGATACATTACATCTACTCCATTACCCTTGTCTACTCTCTCTGTTACCTCTTCAAAGAATTCAGAGGTTGGTTAAGCAAGACTTTCCCTTTTGAAATCCATGCTGACTATTGGTATATTTTTGGTTTCTAGATGTTTTTCTATTTTCTCCTTTAGTAGGGATTCCATTATTTTTCCTACCACCGATGTTAAGCTGACTGGTCTATAGCTCCTTACAGACATGTTCAGTCTCCCTTCTTAAATATAGGTATAACATTAGCTATCCACCTGTCCTTTGGCATGGCCATCGCCCGTCTCCGCCCTTGCCTCAGCTCATCTGCTGCGGAAACCCTCGTTCATGCCTTTGTTACCTATAGACTTGACTATTCCAATGCACTCCTGGCTGGCCTCCCACATTCCACCCTACGTAAACTTGGCCATCCAAAACTCGGCTGCCCGTGTCCTAACTCGCACCAAGTCCCGTTCGCCCATTACCCCTGTGCTCGCTGACCTACATTGGCTCCTGGTTAAGCAGTGCCTCGATTTCAAAATTCTCATCCTTGTTTTCAAATCCCTCTATGGCCTCGCCCCTTCCTATCTCTGTAATCTCCTTCAGCCCCACAACCTCCCGAGATATCTGCGCTCCTCTAATTCTGCCCTCTTGAGCATCCCTGATTATAATCGCTCAGCCTTTGGTGGCCGTGCCTTCTGTTGCCTAAGCCCTAAGCTCTAGAATTCCCTGCCTAAACCTCTCTGCCTCGCTACACCTCTTTCTTCCTTTAAGACGCTCCTTAAAACCTACCTCTTTGACCAAACTTTTGGTCACCTGCCCTAATTTATCCTTATGTGGATCGGTGTCAAATTTTTTGTCTTAAAATACTCCTGTGCAGTGCCTTGGGATGTTTTACTACGCTAAAGGCGCTATATAAGTACAAGTTGTTGTTGTCGATTCCCTTAATATTCAAAAATCTATCGATCTCTGTCTTGAATGTACTCAACGACTGAGCCTCCACAGCCCTCTGGGGTAAAGAATTCCAAAGATTCGCCACCTTCTGAGTGAAGAAATTTCTCCTCATCTCAGTCCTAAATGGCCGACCCCTTTATTTTGAGACTGTGACCCCTGGTTCTAGACTCCCCAGCCAGGGGAAACATCCTCCCTGCATCTACCCTGTCAAGCCCTGTAAGAATTTTGTATGTTTCAGTGAGATCACCACTCATTCTTCTAAACTCCAGAGAGTATAGGCTCAATCTCTCCTCATGGGACAATCCTCTCATCCCACGGATCAATCTAGTGAACCTTCGTTGCACCGCCTCTAAGGCATGTATGTGCTTTCTCAGATAAGGAGACCAAAACTCTGCACAGTACTCCAGGTGTGGTCTCCCCAAAGCCCTGTACAATTGTAGTAAGACTTCCTTACTCTTGTACTCCAACCCCCTTGCAATAAAGGCCAACCTTTGCCTTCCTAATTGCTTGCTGTACTTGCATGCTAATTTCGGTGTTTCCTGTACGAGAACACCTAAAGCTCTCTGAACACCAACATTTAATAGCTTCTCACCATTTAAAAAATATTCTGTATTTCCATTCTTCCTACCAAAGTGAATAACCTTGATTAGTTTATAACTTTGATTAGTTTATTTAATATTTCTCCCCTTTTTATTTTAAATGGGGTTATATAATTTCTGATCTCCTCTTCCAATGTACACCTGATCTGTCTCCCTGGTAAATACTGAAGCAAAGTAATTATTTAATATTTCTGCCATTTTACCAGCTGCCTGTGATTTTTATCCCGTCCATCTCTTAGTGGCCCTATTCCCATCTCAACTTTCCTTTTTCTTAATTTATGTGCCTGTAGAATATTTTACTATTTTATTTTATGCTCCTTGATAATTTAATTTCATAGTTCCTCTTTGTCTTCCTAATTGTTTTTTTTACTTGTTTCCTAATCACTTCGTATTCTCCCTTGTCATGCACTCCCCTGCTGTCCATGTACTTAGTGTATGCCTCTTTCTTTATCCTCAGTTTTTCCCTCATGTCTTTATTCATCCATGTTGCCTCATTAGTTATTTTTTAGCAGAATATATTTTTTCCTGGACTTTGTTGAACACTGTTTTAAATGTTTCCTGTTGCTGTTTTACATCATTGTTTGCCAATACTGTTGCCCATTTTATTTTCCCAAGTTTTATTCTCAGCCCCTCAATCGTTTTTTTCTCTAATCTGTTACCCTGGTCTTTGTCATGATTATGTCCTTCACAATTATTATCTTAAAGCGTATTATATTATGGTAACTTGCCTAGATGTTCCCCTACTTTTACTTCTCTTATCTGCTCTGGTTCATTCCCCATTACTCGATCCAGTAGCGAATCCTTCCTTGTTGGGCTTCTTACACACTGGGTTAAAAAGTAGCTCTGTACACATTGTAGGAATTCCATTCCCTTATCCCCTTTACCTACCACTTCTGGCCAATTAATTTTGGGGTAGTTGAAATCCTATATGATTATTCTATGTTATAGGAACAGGAGTAGACCATTCAGCCCCTCGAGCCTGTTCCGCCATTCAGTGAGATCATGGCTGATCTGTGACCTAACTCATACCCACCTTTGCCCCATATCCCTTAATACCTTTTGGTTAACAGAAATCTATCAATCTCAGATTTAAAATTAACAATTCACCCAGTATCAGCTGCCGTTTGTGGAAGAGAGTTCCAAACATCTACCACCCTTTGTGTGTAGAAGTTTTTCCTAACTTCACTCCTGAAAGATCTGGCTCTTATTTTTAGGCTATGTCCCCTCATCCTTGATTCCCCAACCAGCAGAAATCGTTTCTCTCTATCTACCCTATCGGTTCCCCTTAGTATCTTGAAAACTTCGATCAAATTACCCCTTAATCTTCTAAATTCCAGGGAATACAACCCTAGTTTGTGTAATCCTCGTAATTTAACCCTTGGAGCCCAGCTATCATTCTAGTAAATCTATGCTGCACTCCCTTGAAGTCCAATATAGTCTTCCCAAGGTGTGGTGCCCAAAACTGAACTCCAGGTGTGGTCTAACCAGGCATTTTAATTATGTAATTTTAAAAATTTATTTCATGTGTTGGTGTATTTTTTAAGTGATCCCCATTCATACTTATTGGAGTTCCGTATATATGGAACTCCAATAAGTATGAATGGGGATTCCTTTCTTTTATTGGTTGGGCCGGCCCACATGATCCCAGGGGTGCCTACGAACCGCAGGCGCCCCTGGGATACGGGGACCTCTGCCCGCGTGGACCCGGAGAGGCCCAGGATCGCAAGCCTCCATATCTCCCAGGCCACCAGGTGCATTCGTAGAATTTTTGCAGGTTGGAGGCGACCGCCCGCGAGAAGCCTCCGATTGCAAATGTTGGCCCATTATCTCTTATCTCTATCCACATGGATTCTATTTCTGTCTTGCTGATGGCTGCGTCACTGTTTTCTACTGCCATTATATTATCTGTAATAGGTAGAAGCTAAGGAAAGGAATTTTGTGGAAGATGCGCTCAAATTTTTTCTTTCCTTTGTTAATTTATATTAGCAGAAGGAGATAGAAAGAAATCTAATGAGGCACAACCTCCTGAGAAATCTTTCCTGCCCGACACACTGAAAAACTTGCGAGAAAGTAACAAATTGGACAGAGACATCGAAGGGAACAAAGGCGAGCCAGGTTAGCTTTAAGCCCATAGCGCTGGTAGTTTCTGATTTTCATGAAATTTGGACTGTTCAAATCTGGGTCCCTTACACACCTGTTGCAGTAATGTGGTTTTAAAAAATGCAAACAATCTGCTTTAGTATCTGAGGCAGCATCTGTAGAGAGAACAAAGTATCATGCACAGCATCTTCAGTAAAATTGCAGGACCTTATAGCTGAATTATTTTTAAAAGGAACAGAAAGGGGAAGGAAAACAAAACAGAGTTGAGAAGAAATGGAATGACCTGCAAACTGCTTGAGTAGAAAACGGGATAGATAAATAGCAGAAGTGGTATTAGCATGGGACAATAGGAGTCATAATCAGAGAGATCAAATAAATTAATTACATTTATGAGACACGGATCTTGTGAATAGCTGAAGGAGGTGGCAGATGAATGAGGTGGAAATGGAAGGATGGAAAACTGGCAAAGCGGATCAGGCTCAAGCTTGCCAGGAGCCTTGGAGAAGAAAAAATCAGATCAACACTGCCTAGCCCAACAGCTCACCAGCACGATATTCCAACGGGACGGTGTGTACACCCGAAGCACCAACCCGTCCCACCCCACCCCCAGAGAAGCCTTTCCACATCGTCAGTACTTCCTGCCAAAGAAAAAGTGGAAGCTATAGTTAAGGTCTGAAGTTAATAGAGCCAATATTAAGGCCTGAGGGCTGCAATGTGCCTAATGGAAAGAAAAGACACTGTTCCTGAGCTTCATTGGAACAATGTAGAAGGCCAAACACACAGAAGTCAGAGTGGGAATATAAAGGGGAATTGAAATGGCAAGTGATAAGGAAGCTCAGGGCCACAGTTGCAGACAGAACAGTGTGGTTGAAGCACTGATCTCAAATGCTGATAAAATCAGATAATGAATTGCAATTCATGATACAGGTACTGGTGCTAGCTGAATATCTCAACTGTTTGAGCCTCATAGGTTCTGTCATGCTTTTTCTGTTTCATCTTGCCTTTAAACCCTGGAATATGCACCTTCTTATTGCAACCATTCTGATTTCTCTAATTGTGACCCCAAGGTACACTGGATACTGAAACAGGCAGTACCCTCCGAACAACACTTAGAAGCCTCATATTAATTACTGGACGTCAAGTGAAAAGCAGTACCTAAGATGCTTTCAGCATTTATGATTTTGCAATAAATAGTATAGAGTGAATCTTCTCATAGTGCTTGAGGACTGTACCATTGGACATTACGTGGAATTTTTGCTTGGCTTGACAATGTTTCAACTGGAAAGGCACGCACCTCGTATCTTGCAAGGGTTTGCATTCAGGGACCATGTACGATAATATTCTCCAAATACCCTCGAAGTCAGTTAGGATGCGCTGAATGTCCTCAAATCTTTCCGATTGAGTGGCAATGCAGAGATCATTTCCATAGATGAATCTTTGCAATCAGGGAATTATAGTTAGTTATTAGCGTAGACATTAAAAAGCAGGAATAAAAACACACAATGCTGGAAACACTCAGCAGATCAGGCAGCATCTGTGGAGAGAGAAACAGAGTTAACGTTTCAGGTCAATGACCTTTCATTAGTACAGAGCCAGGAAAAATGGGGAGGGGGAGGAAAGAACCAAAAGGGAGCATTTGTGATAAGGTGGAGGGCAGGAGTGATTAAAGGCCGAAAGTGGTGATGTTGCAAGGAAAAGGAGGTGGTAATGGGACAAGTAAAACAAAAAAAAACAGAAGATGAGTCGAGAGCAGGGACTCTCAACCTTTTGCTTCTGAGGCCACCCTCCCGTTTTATAAAAATTCCGTGTACCCGCTGTAACACAACACAAGTATTTTTTCTGTATAAAAATTCTCTCAGCGCAGCTCCCACTCTCCATGTTGCTGCAGCTACTATCCTGGCACTGCAGAAAATACTGGTCCCCATGCCCATCCCACTCCCTCTTTCCCTCCATGAGCCCCAATCACCTGACCCCCCACCCCCAGTCTCTTTCCCCCGCAATCCCCGACTCCCTCACCGACTGTTCCTGGCACATCAGCCAGACAGCCATTCCCCCCCACCGCCCCCCCCCCCCCACAACTCCAATATTTTTATAACTAATAAACAAAAGTGTAAAATGAAAAAACACTTTTTTTTAAAGGCCCGTATGATTTTTCTCCCAAATTGCTCGCAGCAGTGTCCAGATTAATGTTTTATTCCTGGCGACTCCAGGACAATCCTGGAAGGTTGAAATCCTTCTGGAGGCTCACATTGGGTGTGAACAATCAGGGCTGCCTGTGATGCCCTCCTTGGTGGAGCAAGACTGCTAACACTCAAGGTATAGGCTTGCAGGTGAAGAATGAATAAGGTTAGGCACCAAAGGGCAGCCAACACCATTGTAATACACTACAGTGTGAGTCAACACTTTGAAGATAGCAGAAGAGAAAATGGGGGAAAAATTAGACAGTGCAGAATGTTTAAATGAGTTTGCGAGCTGTTTCAGTTTTGCTGGTAATAAGTGTCAATCCTAATAGTTTCCTATTGTTGACATTTCCCGCTCTTCTTCCTCCATGAAGACACTGTTTGACCCCAGCAGCTCCTTTCCTCTTTACAGCTGTCACCTATATCCTTGCCCCTTCTTCATTTGCTTGACAATCGCGACCACGCAAATAACAAAAATAGGACAAAAAAATTCAAATCTGAAACGGAACCGATGTGTGCGTGCACTGAGCCGCCAATAGCTGATCTCAATAGTTGCGGGATACTTGAACTGAATGGGTTACCATTGCCGCTGATGTCGTATGGCAGTGAGAGGATTCAGGGAGCAAGGGGTGAAAGTAGAAGAGCAACTGCCTCATTTAGCCCAAGGGAGGGGGAACAACAACCACGCAATGTGGCATTAGGACAAGGACAAGGACAAGGACAAGGGTGGCGGGGAGAGGAAATATACAGCGGGGCCTGGGGAGAGGAGAGCGGAGGACGGAGAGCTCGAGCTGGGGGATCTGCGCTTAGTGACTGCCGCCTCTCTCCCTTCTCAGAGAGCGGGGGCCTGGGCTCAGCGGCAGCTGCCGCCGTCATTGCACAGACGTTCGGGAGGAGGAGGACCAGAGCCACCACTTTGCTCAGCTCGAACCCACCTTTACGTGATGGTGTATTTAAAAAAAAAAAAAATCAAAAAAAATCTTATCTTTCTTTAAATTCCGGTGGTTATTTATGGCAGACTCCTTGAAACCTGCTCGCGGACCCCCAGTTGAGAATCCAGGTTTAGAGGAGGTGTAAATGGTAACAGAGAACTATTACCAGTACCTGCTGTCCAATAAAATGGGAGCAGTGATCATAGAATGATACAGCACAGAAGGAGGCCACTCGGTCCATTGTGCCTGTGCCAGCTCTTGAAAAGAGCTATCCAGTTAGTCCCATTCCCCTGCTTTTTCCCCATAGCCCAGCAAATTTTTCCTTTTCCAGTATTTATCCAATTCCCTTTTGAAAGTTATTATTGGATGAATCTGCTTCCACCACCCTTTCAGGCAGTGCCTGATTATAACAACTTGCTGCATAAAAAAATGTTTACGCATGTTGCCTCTGCTTCTTTTGCCAATCACTTTAAATCTGTGTCCTTTGCCACTGGGAACAGTATCTCCTTATTTACTCTATATCAAAACCCTTCAAGATTTTGAACACCTTTCTATTCTCCCCTTAACTTTCTCTGTTCTAAGGAGAACAACCACAGTTTCTCTAGTCTCTCTATGTAACTGAAGTCCTTCATTCCTGGTACCATTCTAGTAAATCTCCCCTGCACACTCTCTAAGGCCTTGACATCCTTCCTAAAGTGCAGTGCCCAAAATGGGCCACAATAGACTGGGGTCTAACCAGTGTTTTATAAAGGTTTAGCATAACTTCCTTGCTTTTGTACTGTACACCTCTATTTATAAAGCCAAGGATCCTGTATGCCTTTCTAGGAGCCTTCTCAAGTTGTCCTGCCACCTTCAAAGACTTGCGAATGTACATCCCCAGGTCTCTCTCTTCCTGCATCCTCTTTAATGTACAATTTAGGTTATATTGCCTCTCCTCATTCTTCCTACCAAAATGAATCACTTCACACTTCTCTGCATTAAATTTCATCTGCCATATGTCTGCCCATTTCACCAGTCTGTCGATGTCATCCTGAAGTCTGTTACTATCCTCCTTGCTGTTTACTACATTTCAGAGTTTTGTGTCACTGCAGACTTTGAAATTATGCCCTGCATATACACAAGTCCAGGTCATTAATATATATCAAAAGAGCAGTGGGCCCTACACCGACCCCTGCGGGACACCATTGCACACTTCCCTCCAGTCTGAAAAACAACCGTTCACCACTACTCTCTGCTTTCTGTCCCTTGGCCAATTTCGTATCTGCGCAGCCACTGGCCCTTTAATACCATGGGCTCCATTTTGCTAACAAGTTATGTGGTACATCAAACGCGTTTTGAAAGTTCATATACACAACATCAACCACACTACCCTCCATCCATCCTCTCCGTTACTTCAGCAAAGGACTCATTCAATTAGTCAAACACGATTTGCCTTTAACAAATCCATGCCGACTTTCATTTATTAACCCATATTTTTCCAAGTGACAATTTTGTGCCAGATTAATATCTCAAGTTTCCCCACCACCGACTTCAGGCTGATTGGCCTGTAATTCCCGGGTTTATCCCCCTCCCCTTTTTTGAACAAGGATGTAACATTTGCAATCCTCCAGTCCTCTGGCACTGCTCCCATATCTAAGGAGGATTAGAAGATTGTGGCCAGAGCCTCCGCAATTTCCACCCTTACTGCCCTCCACAACCTAGGATGCATCCCATCCGGACCAGGTGACTTTTCCACTTTAAGTGCTGCCAACCTTTTAAGTACTTCCTCTTTATTTTTATCCTATCCACTTTCTCCTCCTTTACTGTAACATTGGCAGCATCCTCTTTAGTGAAGACAGATGCAAAGTACTCATTTAGTACCTCAACCATGCCTTCTGTTTCCATGAGAAGATCTCCGTTTTGGATCCTAATCACCCCCACCCTTCCTTTGACTACCCGTTTTTATTTGTATGTTTATAAAAGACTTTTGGGTCCCCTTTTATGTTGGCTGCTAATCTATTCTCATACACCCTCTCTGCCCCTCTTACTTCCTTTTTCAGTTCTCCCCTGTACTTTTGTATACAGCTTGGTTCTCTATTGTATTATGAACCTGACATTTATCATAAGCCTCCTTTTTCTGTTTCATTTTAATTTCTATCTTTCGTCATCCAGGGAGCTCTAGCTTTGGATGCCCTTCCTTTCTCTCTCATGGGAATGTGTCTAGTCTGTACCTGAACTATCTCCTCTCTGAAGGCCTCCCAAAGCTCATTAATTGTTTTACCAGCCAACCTTTGATTCCAGTTCACCTGAGCCAGATCCCTTTTCAACTCGTGAAATTAGTCCTCCAGTTGAATATTTTCAAATTTGATTTTTCCTTGTCAGTTTTCCATAACTAATCTAAACCTAATGTTGTATTCACTGTTTCCCAAGTGCTCTTCCACTGAAACATGCTCCACTTGCCCCACTTTATTCCCTTAAACTAGATCCAGCACTGCTTCCTTCCTCATTGGGCTGAAATATACTGATCAAAAAAATTCTCTTGTACACATTACAGGAATTCCTCCCCCTCTTTGTCGTTTACACTGTTATTTTCCCAGTCTATATTAAGATAATTGAAGTCTCCCATTATCACTCACTACTCTGTAGTTCTTGCATCTTTCTGCAATTTGCCTGCAAATTTGCTCCTCTATCCTCTTCCCACTATTTAGTGGCCTATAATATATACCCAGCAGCGTAATAGCTCCTCTATTGCTCCTTAATTCTAACAGTTGATTCTGTCTTTGAATCCTCAAGTACATTTGGTGGTGTAACAGTATCTTTGATCAATACTGCCACCCCCTTCCTCTTTTTTTTCCTTCCCTATCTTTCCTGAACACATTGTAGCCAGGAATATTAAGTTCCCAATCCTCCTTGTTTGAGCCAGGTCTCTGTTACTGCCACTATATTATAATCCCATGTGGCAACTTCTGCCTTCAGCTCACCAACCTTATTTACTATGCTCCAGGCATTTATGCACATGCACTCTAAACCCATATTAGTCTGCCTCGCATTTGCCACCTGTCTGATCCTTCCGATTTCTGAACTATTTATTCTAATACTGTTTGTCTCTCCCTGTCCTCTGTGCACCTTGTAGCTCCCCTCTAATGCTTCATCCTGGTCCCCCTCCCCCTGCCAAATTAGGTTAAACCCTCCCCCCGACACTAGTTAACTTCCTTGCAAGGATTGTGATCTAAAGTTGTTGAATTCAGTGTTGAGGCCGGAAGGCTGTAATGTGCCTCATCGATAGATGAGGTGCTATTCCTCGAGCTACCGTTGAGCTTCATTGGAAGTGTAGGAGGCAGAGACCAGAGTGGGATGGAGAATTCAAGTGGCAAGTGTCCGTAAGCTCAGGGTCACGCTTGCGGACTGAATGGAGGGGTTCCACAATGCGATCGCCCAACCTGCGTTTGGTCTCCCCAATGTAGAGGCGACCACATGTGAGCAGGGAATACAGTATACTAAGTTTGAAGAAGAACAAGTAAATTGCTGTTTCACCTAGAAGGGGTGATTGTGGCCCTGGATGGTGGGAAGGGAGGAGGTGAAAGGGCAGGTGTAGCATCTCCTGCGCTTGTATGGTAAGGTGCCGGGGGAAGGGAAGTGGGTGTTGGGGGTGATAGAAGAGTGGACCAGAGTGTCGCGGAGGGAACAGTCCTTTCAGAATGCTGAAAGGGGAGGGGAGGAAAACATTTATCTGGAGGTGGAGGAAGATGATTTGTTGAATGTAGAGGCTGGTGGGTGGAAGGTGACAATTAAGGGGACCATATTGTGGTTCCGGGAGGGAGGGGAAGGAGTGAGGGCAGAAGTGCGGGAAATAGGATAGACACGGTCAAGGCCCTTGAGACCCACAGTGATGGGGAATCCTTGGTTGAGGAAAAAGGAAGACATATCTGAAGCACTGGTGCGGAAGGTGGAATCGTCAGAATAGATGCGACTGAGACGGAGAAACTGGAAGCGGGGTGGCAGGAAGTGTAATCAAGGTAGCTGTGGGAGTCAGTGGGCTTATAGTAGGTATTGGTGGACAGTCTATCCCCAGAAATGGAGATAGCGAAGTTGAGGAAGGGAGGAGTCGAAAATAGACCACCTGAAGGCGAGAGAGGGGTGGAAATTAGAAGCAAAGTTGGTGAAATTTTCAAGTTTGGGGTGAGAGTAGGAAGGGGTACCAACGCAGTCATCAATGTGCCGAAAAAGAGGTGAGGGAGGGTACCTGAGTAGGAATGGAACAAAAAATCCATGAAAAGCCAGGACCCATACAGGTTCCCATAGCAGCAGCAGCTTTTATTTGGAGGAAGTTAAAGGAGAAGTTGTTCAATGTAAGAACAAGTCCAGCCAGCCGGAGGAGTGTGCTAGTGCATGGGGACTGGTTGGGCCTCCATTCAAGGAAGAAGAGGAGGGCTCGCAGGCCACCCTTGTGGTAGATGGAGGTGTAGAGGGACTGGATATCCATGGTGAAAAGGATACTGTTAGGGCCAGGAAACTGGAAATGGTTAAAGTGGTGAAGGGTGTAAGTAGAGAGTAGGTTGGAAGAAATTGGACAAGGAGAGAAAATAATCAAGATAGAAAGAAATTAGTTCCTTGGGGCAAGAATAGGTTGAAATGATGGGTCTACAAGGGCAGTCCTGTTTGTGGATCTTGAGAAGGAGGTAGAAGCGGGCTGTGCAGGGTTGGAGGCCATGGGGTGGGGGAAGATCTCCAGAGGAGATTAGGTCAGTGATGGTCTGGGAAACAATGGCTTGATGTTTGATGGTGGCAGTGCAGGTGGTGTGCCGCAGCTGCAGCATGTGGGAGTTTGTGGAGAGCATTGTGATCCCGGACGACCATGTCTGCAGTAAGTGTCTGCAACTCGAGGAAATTCAGCTCAGAGTTGTTGAGCTGGAGTCCGAGGTGCAGACATTGCGGGGCATCAGGGAGGGGGAGAGTTATCTGGACACTTTGATCCAGGAGGCAGTCACACCCCTTAGGTTAGGTAATAGTACAGGTCTGGTTCGTGGTCAGGGACAGGAGGGTGTGACTGCAACTCAGGCAGGTAAAGGGACCCTGGGTGCAGTGCTGGAGGAGCCTCTGCCTTTGCCCTTGTCCAACAGGTATGAGGTTCTTGCTCCCTGTGTGGATGAGGGAAAAGCTTGCAGGATGGATGAGCAAGCTGACCATGGTGCAGGAGGCCATTCAAGTGGGGGGAGTGAAAAGGAATGTTGTAGTGGTAGGGGACAGTATAGTCTGGGGGATAGATACTGTTCTCTGTAGCCATGTTCTGGACTTCCAAAAGCTGAGTTGCCTGCCCGATGCCAGGGTTAAGGATATCTCCTCGCAGCTGGAGAAGAATTTGGAGTGGGAGGGGGAGGATCCAGTTGTCATGGTCCACGCAGGAATCAACGACATAAGTAGAACTAGGAATGAGGTTTTGCTGAGAGAGTTTGAGGAGCTAGGGTCCAAATTAAAAAGCAGACCTCAAAGATAATCTCTGGATTGTTACCTGAGCGACGCGCAAATTGGCATAGGCACAAGCAGATTAGAGAGTTAAATGCATGTGGGAGGAAGGGGTTTCAATTCTTGGGGCACTGGCACCAGTACTGGGGAAAGAGGGAGCTGTTCCGTTGGGACAGTCTCCACTTAAACCGAGCTGGGACCAGTGTTCTGGCGAATTGAATAACTAGGGCTGTCGATAGGGCTTTAAACTAAAAAGGTGGGTGGGGGGGGGGGCGAGGGAGGGGTCAGGTGAGGGGAAATTTAGAAATCTAAAGAAAAGTCAAGGCCATGGAGCAGTGTAGCGATTTGGGTAAAGATAAGCAGTGTGCGACAGGAAGGGACAGAGAGTTTAAAGGTAATTGTGCATCAGCGAATAAGATGAAAGCAGGGAATAATGGTAAAAGGTTAAAACTAAAGGCTCTTTACCTGAATGCACGAAGCATTCATAACAATACAGAAGAATTAGTGGCACAAATAGTGATAAATGGGTATGATCTAATAGCCAATACAGAGACATGGTTGCAAGGTGAGCAGGGTTGGGAACTAAATATTCCAGGGTACTTGACATATCGAAAAGACAGGCAGACTGGAAAAGGAGGGGGAGTAGCCCTGATAATTAAGGATGACATCAGGACAGTAGTAAGAGGATCTTGGCTCAGAAGATCAGGAAGTTGAATCAGTATGGGTGGAGATAAGAAATAACAAGGGGCAGAAAACAGTGGTGGAAGTAGTTTATAGGCCCCCTAACAGTAGCTGTACCATTGAACAGAGTATTAATCAAGAGATAATAGGAGCTTGTAACAAAGGTGATACAATAATAGTGGGGGACTTTAATCTGCATATAGATTGGGCAAATCAAATTGGCAAGGGTAGTCTGGAGGACGAGTTCATGGAATGTATTTGAGACAGTTTCCTAGAACAATACATCAGGGAACCAACCAGGGAACAGGCTATTTTAGATCTTGTTTTGTGCAATGAGACAGGGTTAATTAGTAATCTTCTAGTAAAGGATCCTCTAGGAAAGAGTGATCATAATATGATAGAATTTGACATTGAGTTTGAAAGTGACATTCTTAAGGCCAACACTAGAGACTTAAACAAAGCTAATTACTTAGGTATGAGGGGCAAGTTGGCTGAGGTAGATTGGAAAATTAGATTAAAAGGTATGACAGTAGATAAGCAGTGGCAATCATTTAAAGAAATATTCCAAAATTCTCAACGAATATGCATTCCATTGAGAAATAAAAACTCCACGGGAAAAGTGATTCATCCGTGGCTAACTAAAGAAGTTAAGGATAGTATTAGATTAAAAGAAGAGGCTTATAATGTTGCAAAGAATAGTAGTAAGCCTGAAGATTGGGAAAGCTTTAGAAACCAGCAAAGGATGACCAAAAAATTGATGAGGATGAAAATAGAATGAGAATAAATTAGCGACAAATAATAAACAGATTGTAAGAGCTTCTACAAGTATGCAAAAAGGAAGAGAGTAGCAAAAGTAAGTGTTGGTCCCTTAGAGGCCGAGACAGGAGAAATTATATTGGGGAACAAGGAAATGGCAGTGATTTTAAACAAATATTTTGTATCTGTCTTCACGGTAGAAAACACAAAAAGTATACCAAAAATAGTGGGGAACCAAGGGACGAATGAGAGTGAGGAACTTAAAGTAATTAATATAAGTAGAGAAAAAGTGCTTGAGAAACTAATGGGACTAAAAGCTGACAAGTCCCCTGGACCTGATGGCCTACATCCTGGCTGCAGAGATAGTAGATGCATTAGTTGTGATCTTCCAAAATTCCCTAGATTCAGGAATGGTCCCAGCGGATTGGAAGGTAGCAAATGTAACCCTGCTATTCAAGAAAGGAGGGAGAGAGAAAATGAGGAACTAAAGGCCAGTTAGCCTGGCGTCAGTCGTCTGGAAAAAGCTGGAATCTATTATTAAGGAAGTGCTAACAGGGCAGTTAGAAAATCATAAGAAATAGGAGCAGGAGTAGGCCATTCGGCTCCTCGAGCCTGCCCTGCCATTCAATAAGATCATGGCTGATCTGATCTTGGCCTCAACGCCACTTTCCCGCCCTCTCCCCATAACCCTTGACTCCCCTGTAGCTCAAATATATGCCTATCTCCGCCTTGAATATATTCAATAAAGGGGAACCAGTGGATGTAGTATATTTGGATTTCCAAAAGGCATTTGATAAAGTACCACACAAAAGGTTGTTAAGCAAGATAAGGGCACATGGGGTTGGGGGTAATGTATTAGCATGGATAAAGGATTGCTTAACAGACAGAAAACAAAGGATAGGGATAAACGGGTCATTTTCAGATTGGCAGGCTGTAACTAGTTGGGTGCCGCAAGGATCAGTGCTTGGGCCTCAGCTATTTACAATCTATATTAATGACTTGAATACATTGCACTCGGTCCCTTCATCTAAGTTTGCTGACGATACAAAGCTAGGTGGAAAAGTAAGATGTGAGGAGGACGCAAAGAACCTGCGAAAAGATATAGACAGGTTAAGTGAATGGGCAATAAGGTGGCAGATGGTGTATAATGTGGGGAAATGTGAAGTTATTCACTTTGGTAGGAAGAATAGAAAAACAGAATCTATTTTAAATGGTGAGAAACTATTAAATGTTGGTGTTCAGAGAGATTTAGGTGTCCTAGTACAAGAAACACAGTTAGCATGCAGGTACAACAAGCAATTAGGAAGGCAAATGGCATGTTGGCCTTTATTGCAAGGGGGTTGGAGTACAAGAGTAAGGAAGTCTTGCTTCAATTGTACAGGGCTCTGGTGAGACCACACCTGGAGTACTGTGCACAATTTTGGTCTCCTTATTTAAGGAAGGATATACTTGCCTTAGAGGGGGTGCATTGAAGGTTTACTAGATTGATCCCTGGGGTGAGGGTTGTCCTATGAGGAGAGATTGAGTAAATTGGGCCTATACTCTCTGGAGTTTAGAAGAATGAGCGGTTATCTCATTGAAACATACAAGATTCTGAGGGGGATTGACAGGGTAGATGCTGAGATTGTTTCCCCTGGCTGGAGTGTCGAGAACTAGGGGTCACTGTCTCAGGATAAGGGGTCGGCCATTTAAGACGGAGATGAGGAGAAATTTCTTCACTGAAAGGGTTGTGAATCTTTGGAATTCTGTGCCCCAAAGTGCTGTGGATGCTCAGTCGTTAAGTATATTCAAGGCTGAGATGGATAGATTTTTGGACTCGAGAGGAATCGAGGGATATGGGGATAGGGCAGGAAAGTGGAATTGAAGTTGAAGATCAGCCATGATCTAATTGAATGGCGGAGCAGGCTCAAAGGGCCATATGGCCTACTCCTGCTCTTAATTCTTATGTTCTTATGTCATGGTCCAGGGGGAAGTAGGAGGAGGTGTCGGAGAGTTGGCGTACAGCCGCTGCAAGGTACAGGTCTGTTCGGCAACAGCGTCGTCCTTGTCGGCAGGTTTAATGACAATGTCAGGGTTGGACTTGAAAGAACTGAGTGCTGCAAATTAAGAGGGAGGTAGATTAGAGCGAGTGAGGAGAGTGGAGAAATTGAGACAGCTGATGTCAATAAATGCAACTTCTATACTTTTTCAGGTTTCAAAGCCATCTTCAATGTACGGAGTTAGATTTGCAACTTGTCCTCAGTATGAATGTTCTGCTTTAATGGTGATAAAAAAAAATTAAGATACTCACACTGCAGTATTGAGGAAGGCTGCAATGTAAATGATTAAATAAACAAATGTGCTCCAAAGCTCTGGCATCATGTGTTGGCTACAGGATAAATGTGCCAGACAAAGAAGCAGCAGAGCAGGAAGTTAGCATTCTCTGTTTCCAACTCTGCCAGCATTTTACCATACGCACCATCAATTGCTCTCTTCCTCCCATGCACCAGTCTAGAGACATCCAGCCAGGAGGCATGATGAATGAGTCAGAGGGCAGTGCTCAGGGTGACTCTCAAAGCATAAGGGAGGAAACCTGAGTAAGGTCAGAAGACGGCACTCTTTGTTCGAAGGACATGGAAACTCTCATCTTACGGGTCTTGGTTTTAAAAGAGCAATGCTTGCAGACAATGAAACGTGCAGAAACTGAGCATAGTCTCTGACAACATGAAGCAGATGGTGGGCCAATCGGTGGAGTCCACAACCTGCATCTGTAGCACTGTCGTGGATAGTTTTTCTGCATTGCAGTCCACCCTTGAGTTTTTAGCAGCTCCAGGTGAAATTTCAGTGGAGGCAGAGCAGTCTGTGCTTCTGCCATGGGTGTTGAGACTGCTGCCATAGCAGCTTGGAATGCCAGATTTTAGTACCAGATCTTTTCTGACCTTTAAATGATTGAGGTTGAAATGCAAAATAGGTATGTTTTCCTGCGGATCAGTGGCAATGCTGAGTTGGTGCCCAGTATTGATGGAATGCACTTGCATATCTCAGAATAGCAATGCATGTTGGCTTCCTGCTAGTAAAGGAGCAGGCCCATCTCTGGGCTTAACTCCCATGAAATAAGAGCCACTTTAGTATCACATTGAAACACACCAACCCCCTACCCCACGTAGTCCTGTTGCACAGGTAACACTTAGAAGGAGCTCCAGATTAGGTGTAAAAGTTTGTGCATCACATATGAACACCAGTGATGAGAACTGCACACCGTATGGACTGAAAATATCAATATTGTAGCACTAAAGTTGTTGTGCATGCAGACACACTTTTTGACAAGAATTGGAAGTGATTTTAACGAAGTGGCATGAATGGGAGCTGTGTGAGTTGATGCGCACAGAGAAGGGATATAGATGATGGCATACTTGTGGTGGAAAGGGGGAAGATGTAGATAGGACTGTTCATGCAATGGCCAGATGTGGTGGTCAGGAGAAGGTCCCTCGTATCAGACTTTTTGTGGATGTCTCCACATCCTCTTCAAATTGTTGCCGGTGCTCTAATTCCTCTACTCCCCTTGAACTCTCTTCCTTTGAGGCTTCTATGTACGGCAAGATTGTACAGCAGGCAGTCAGAATTGTAATTCTCGAGTGCTTACCCGGACTGTTTTGCAAAACACCCCAGAACAGGGACACCTGAAGTGCACTTTCAGCATTCAAATTGTGTGCTCAACAATAGCTCTCAAGCATTGTCCTTATTATAGCAATGCTCAGCTGGTATCCTGGGAAAGCACAAAGGTGTCATGAGCCACGGCTGTGGAGATTAGACTTTGATTCCTAGAGTCACCCAAAGATGTGGCTTCCTGAATCAGGGTGTGCTGGCAGCACAGGAAGTGCATGGCTGCCATCTCTTGGTCCTCCCAAGAATATACAGACTCCGGAACCGTACTTGTGCAGGCTGCAGTCAGAACTAATATACAGATAATTATTTTTATAGTTACAATGTCTTAAAATGAAGGCATTGTGGCAGCTTGTAGATGATGTAGTGCTGCTGGTGAGTGAGTGGAATCCTTTCCTATTGACCATGATGGCATTGATCAAGGAAGCATGTAATGGACACATTGGTGCAATCTGTGACTCCTTGGATCTTGGGCAATCATGCCACTCCTTAAAATTGCAGTGCTTTGTCATGCTACCCATGGGGAAATGAATGAACTGGCTTGCTCTAACAAACTATGCATCGGTGCCTAGGTGATGTCCCCAGTGGAAACCTGATATGGCCCTGTTGCATAAAGGTTAAGGGCAGTTTTGATCTTTAGAGTCACTGGTAGAGCGGAGGTTGTAGATCGGATTGAAGCATGTGGCATAACTTATTGATGGCTTCCTTTGTGAAGTGCAGCCTGCACAAGTACAGTTCCCGAGTCTGTATAATCTTGGGAGGACCAGGGGGTGGCTGCCACGCATTTCTTGTGCTGCCTAGCCTCCTTCCTTTGCTCCTCTTGTACCTCTGGAAAAACAGTGATACAGGGGTATTTCCAGCGGGAATTGGGGGTGGGGGGCAGGGTTAATGGGTGCCTCACAGCAGAAGATACACATGTAAATAGTAAAGCAGTTACCATCAGTGAAAACTTGACCAAAATCAGCTAAGAAATAAGCTTTGTAAAGTATCTGGCAGGCGCTTTAAATCAACTTTCAGCTTTTCTGTGGACTCCCATTTTATATGGCACTGAGCATTAGCAATGAAAATGGGACATATGATATCACCAAGTCATTACCACTTCATTTAAATATGCCCACATATGTTAGGGCAAGCACTTCTACCATCTGTCAGAAGTTGTCAAGAAACAGTCAGGGAAGATTTGTTAATTTTCCTACCAATTGTGGAAGCCCACAACACTAGGGACATATCTGGATGTTCGCCATACCAGGAGGACCAGAATGTCCAGCCAAAGAGCTGGGTAAGAGGGTGACAGTTTCTCCCCACCCCCTTCATTGGAAAGAAATTGTTGTCCCTCATCCCCCTTTATAAGAGGGCTGCTTTAGAATACTAAAAAGAAAATTTGTCCCTTAAATCTTTGGGGGCCCAGGCCATGTTCACAGTTTGGACTCCCAAGTGATCCATACAACTAGCTGTCAGTTGTCGAGGAGATAGCCTATTCTGACCAGGTGTATTCCATCACTGTTAGCTGGGTCCAAAATGTGTGAACTCTGAACTTGGGAAGTCCTCATTCTCTTTCTCTGCCCCCCAGCCACCCCCCAAAACAGGCCAACATAAGACTTGGGACCCAGCATACCTGGGTCCTGGCCTAGTTTCCAGTTAAAGCCCTTCCAGGGGCCACCCACCAATGTGACAACAGAAGTATGCCAGAAGGGCAATGGATTTTCAAGACCTTTCTTTTAAAAGGGCTGAAGGTTACTGTCTTAGCTGAGTCTGGTTGTCTTTTTTTGTTTCATACCCGACTGTAATTAGAAGCAAGGAAGAGGCGCCCAAGCAATTCTTGTGCACTTTGTAGCATCTGGCTTCAGAGTGAAATTGGCAGATACAAGGAAGTAGTTTGGGCAGCTATCCTGTCAGTTGTGGATGGAGCATAATGCAGGAAGACCGAACCAGAACTATAGAACTAGTATAGAACTAGTGATCTTTGATGTTGATCATTAATGAGAGTTACTAAAAAAAAGATTGTTTCCATTTCTGCAGGTATTGATGGGCCAGGAGCCTTCATAAGCAATGAGGTACATGAAGTTAGCACCAAAATCCAAATCCTTTCAGTTGGACAATCCATGCGAGCCACTGATGATGTTGAAGCACTCCTGGACTCTGCATCAAAGCCAGACATCCAAGAAGTAATGGAACAAAGGGGTAGGGAAGTTCTCTAGATCCTGTTTCTCAGTTTCTTTTAACTGGATCTAATTTAAGTAATAATGGCTCTGTGAACATGGTAAAATAGTTGAGGTAGATAATTGAAATAACAGAAAATGCTGGAAACTCTCAGCAGGTCAGGCAGCATCGTGGAGAGAGAAACAGAGTTAACGTTTTGTGTCAAGGACCCTTCGTCAGAACTGGAAAAGGTTAAAGAAGAGAGATTTTTAAGCAAGTGCAGGGACAGGGAGGAGGGGAGGAAAGAACAAAGGGAAGGTCTGTGATGGGCTGGAAGGCAGGAGAAATTGATTGACAAAAGGGATGATGGTGCAAGGCAAAAGGAGAAGTAATGACTCGATGAGATGCAGACACATCAACAGCTACCATGTGAGAGAAAAAAAGAGAAGAAAAAACAAAATATGGGGGATGAGGTTATAGTCTGAAATTGTTGATGTTGAGTCCAGAAGGCTGTAAAGTGCCTAATCGAAAGATGAGGTGCTGTTCCTCGAGCTTACGTTGAGCTTTGTTGGAACAGTGTGAGAGGCCGAGGACAGAGAGATCATTGTGGGAGTGGAGTGGAGAATTAAAGTGACAGGCGACCGGAAGCTCGGGGTCACGCTTACGGACTGAACGGAGGTGTTCCGCAAAGCGGTCACCCAATCTGCATTTGGTCTCCCCAATGTAGAGGAGACCGCATGCTCACGATGCACTCATAGCAACAGCATCCTGGTGAATCTGCGCTGTACCTTCTCTATTGCCTCAACATCTTTCTTATAATGTGGAGCCCAAAACTGCACTCCAAATGTGCTCTTTAGGTTTTTATAAATTCACCATTACAGCTCAAATTTTATGTTGTATATCTCTTGCCATAAAATTATCCTGAGATCTGCACTGTATTTTCTGTTTCTTTGAAAGCATTTTGATGGTTTCCATGATTGCACATTCTTAAACATGCTATGCCTAATGTGCATGAGCGATAATCAGATGCCTTGAAACTTTAGTTTTCATACTTAAAAAAGGATTATGTTGCGAGTTTGTCGCTTTCTTCGGGCCCCAATTGTTTATGCGGATTTCGGCTTGTTTATGTCCATTTTTTATGTTCCAACGTATGTTAATGAGATTGGCAGGAAATTTGGCTGTAAATAGACATTGGCAAAATGGATATCATTTTAGATGTAACTTCCAGATTATGCCCCCCACACACTTTTTAAAAAAAAATTTGTTCCTGTGATTTGGGTGTCGCTGACCAAGCCAGCATTTATTGCCCATCCCCAGTTGCCCTTGAGAAGGTGGTGGTAAGCTGCCGCTTTGAACTGCTGCAGTCCGTGTGGTGAAGGTACTCCCATAGTGCTGTTAGGGAGGGAGTTCCAGGATTTTGACCCAGCGACTCTGAAGGAACGGCGATATATTTCCAAGTCCAAATGGTTTATGACTTGGCGGGGAACCTGGAGGAGGTGATGATCTCATGCGTCTGCTGCCTTGTCCTTCCAGGTGGAAGAGGTCGCGGGTTTGGGAGGTGCTGCCGAAGAAGCCTTGGCGAGTTGCTGCAGTGCATCTTGTAGATGGTACACACTGCAGCCACGGTACACCGGTGGTGGAGGGAATGAATGTTTAAGGTGGTGGATGGGGTGCCAATCAAGTGGGCTGCTTTGTCCTGGAAGGTGTCGAGCTTTTTGAGTGTTGTTGGAGCTGCACTCATCCAGGCAAGTGGAGAGTATTCCATCACACTCCTGACTTGTGCCTTGTAGATGGTGGAAAGGCTTTGAGGAGTCAGGAGGTGAGACACTCACCGTAGACTACCCAGCCTCTGACCTGCTCTTGTAGCCACAGTATTTATGTGGCTGGACCAGTTAAATTTCTGGTCAATGATGACCCCTGGGGTGTTGATGGCGAAGGATTCAGCAATGGTAATGCCGTTGAATGTCAAAGGGCGGTGCTTTGACTCTCTCTTGTTGGAGATGGTCATTGCTTGACACTTGTGTGGCACGAATGTTAATTGCCACTTATCAGCCCAAGCCTGAACGTCATGCAGGTCTTGCTGCATGCGGGAATGGACTGCTTCATTATCTGAGGAGTTGCAAAAGGGACTGAACACTGAAATTTTCAGCGAACATTCCCACTTCCGACCTTATGGAGGGAAGGTCATTGATGAAACATTGATGATTGGGCCTAGGACACTGCCCTGAGGAACTCCTGCAGCGATGTCCTGGGGCTGAGATGATTGGCCTCCAACAACCACAACTATCTTCCTTTGTGCTAGGTTGTAAGGAAATCTCTTAAACTCAGTTAAATGATTCCTTATGATTCAGGCTTGAGGGTATTGTCCAAATGCAAGTTTATTACTCAGACACCAATAGTATAATGACTATTACGGTTATACAGTAGACTCGTACAACCTGGTTTCCTGCAGACCCAAGGTGATCAAACTTTGCCTCCGTAGGTGTTGGACTTCTGACCGTCCCGTGAGCTCTCGAAGGCTGTTACCTGTTCTTTTTGGATCTCTCTCTTGTCATCTGTCACATGTTCAAAAACCTTCCAGGTGAAATCTCTTAAAGTACCCTCCCCCTTTAATGTGAGTCATATCACATGATGCTCAGAATGTATACTGAAGCGAGGTTCCTTCTCGCCAAACCTCCAGACTTGACATAATAGCCATCTTGATGGTTTAACTGTTAATCAGTTTAACCTGACATCCTGCCTAAACATTACAAAAGGAACGGGACAACCCAGACAATCCCAGATAGTTAATGTGATACTGCTTGAGTGCTTCCATTGTTCTGGCCAATACCTGATACTCGCACCTCACATAGGATGTAACCAACATGTCTGCTAGTTGGTACTTCCATTGTCCTGACTAATCTCCAATATTAGCATATCCAAATCGGACAATGGCCTAGAGATATGATGGGACACTGGACACAGAAGCAAGTTCTAACATAGGTATGACTCCAGCCAGTGGAGAGTTTAGCCCCCGATTCCCATTGACTTCAATTTTACTAGGGCTCCTTGATGCCACACTCGGTCAAATTCTGCCTTGATGTCAAGGGCAGTCACTCTCTCCTCACCTCTGGAATTCAGTTCTTTTGTCCATGTTTTGATCAAGGCTATAATGAGGTCTGGAGTCAAGTGGTCTTGGCGGAACCCAAACTGAACATCGGTGAGCAAGACCCAAGATTCTGTTTCTGTGGTTCAGCTTGGCATCAGAGTTGTGTTGCAGAGTTTCCCACCTCCATTTTCTGTATTGCTTTAGAATAATTTATACATGGAGATGAACTAGGAAGAGTATTTGATTACTTGCCTTTGGTATATTTTTCCCCATTTATACTCCATGTAGAAAACTTCCATGCTCCTGTTTCTCTCTTTGTTTCATCTGGAGTTTTGTGAGCTTCTAATTTTTTGTTTGCTTTTTGCCCTGTTGCATCAACTCTGCTGAAATTTCCTTCAAATGAACTTGGGCACAATATCTAGGGTTGTTAATTGGCTGTTTTCTCATCAGGCAGTTTTGTTTTTAAAAACGCCCAGGTATTTTTCAACTGGGAATACAACGACCATTTCTTTTTAAGATTGCTTTTTGAAGGCTTCAACTGGTAGTACTATCAAAAGCTCAGCTAAGCAGGTAACATATTGTCCAGGTGACAACCTCACGTTAGCCATTTAAGGCCTTGTATGCAGAAGTATCTCATTTGAAATCGCGTGCTGCTTCAGGGACAGCAATCCATGTTTTTCTTCTTTGTTGAATGTTTTATTTATTCTTGTCTATGAAGGTTGAACTGACTACAATCAGGAAGACAGATTTGCAGTGTAAGCATGTTAGCATAGCATTTTAGAGTTGCCTTTCTTGTGTATGCACCAGATGTGATGGTGTAGGGTGGTTTAATCTTGCTTGCCCACTCGGTAACGATTAAATGAAGAGTTCTGCCACTGGACTCGATAGAGGTAGTTTTATTAACCTACTTAAACATAAATGTTACTACCAATTACAAGTAATACACTAAAACATAAATGTAACATACACAGGCATAAACAGTACAACCTCAATATCTGTGCCCAGGACACAAAGGTGATCAATCTTCCTCCGATCAATGGCACAAGTGTCACGAATCCCCCGAGAGCTCTACCTAACTAGGGGCTTGGCTTTCCTTGTAATGGGTTTTTCTGCATGTCTTGTGCAATTATCCACCCCCTTTGCGGCCATCTGCAGTACCATTTTATGCTAGAGAGATGTTTGTCCTAATTCTTATCTTCTCTCAGACATTCTTTATACTCGGTCTGGAGGTTTGATGATCTCGCCCACCAGTATGCCCACCAGGATGCTTACAATCCCAAGGCCTTCACAAGATGTTTAACTTGCTGAGCAGACATTGAGGCAGATCACACACTAAACCTCCCTTTTTCTCTTTAAGTTGCTGTTTTTGCAGCTTTCCAACTATTGTGCTGGTACGTTTTAGTCATCAACATCCCCATGAGTCTTTGCTGTCCAACTTGACCTATTTTCCCCAAAGCATGCTGGATAAAGGTACTGGATTCCTTTCTCACAGATGGCAATAGTAAGTGATAGAAGATAATTAACCTAGATTGAGTTGGGGGGCTGGGCCCAGTCCCTTTCTGTTTCTTCCTTACAAACATTTATAATGACATTGTGTACTCTTGGAGAAGCTGCAGTTTATTTTCTACTTTATATACACCGCCCCTCAC
The DNA here is from genome assembly GCA_030390025.1 of Squalus acanthias. Classification (NCBI taxonomy): domain Eukaryota; kingdom Metazoa; phylum Chordata; class Chondrichthyes; order Squaliformes; family Squalidae; genus Squalus; species Squalus acanthias. The sequence goes on from CM059435.1 coordinate 84,928,841, forward strand.
CCTCACCTTGTTTATAGGTGGTTTCTTGTCCCAGTGTTTGCTGCATTCCAGCCCTCTTCAAATAAGGTTCTGTGGTTATTGGTCTAAATCTTTAAAGGTGAGAAATTCTGTCCTTTTGGGCTGGGATGAGAAAGGATAAAACCCTATGTATCAGTTTGCCCTAGTGAATTGTACCTCTTGCCAGCTGATTACCGAGCAGGATCGGCAGTGGTTATAGAAAGGTTGACATGCCAGAGTGCCACAGCCTCCAATTGTTTAAAGGAAGAGTTGTAATGAACACCACTGAAGAAAAAATAATGGCAAGAAGGAATAATGTACCAAAAGAATTAAATTATCCAATAATTTAAGAGAATGAACATAAAACAGCAAAATAGGAATTTAGTGCTTAAAAAATTTGAATTATCGCATAATACATTAAGTATTTTTAAATTAAGAGAAGTAGATTGTACACTCTTTCAGAGCAGCTCTACTTATTCACCATGTTTGCCATTTTGGACATCCCTAACAAACAATCTAGTTGCCTTTGGACAAAAGCCGTATTTGACCCTGAACCTGACAACACTTGACTATTAAGTCTTCATGTCATCTGTAAAAAAAATTTCAGTGCATGAGTCATTATTTTTTTTAAAAATAATGAAACCTTTAAATATGGGGATAAATAAACTTCTTATAAATACAGGAATCTCTGGAAGCATGAACTTTGAAGAAGATGAAGATGAGGAGAATGACAATACTTCAGGCTCACAGAGTTACGAAAATGTAAGGCCTTCGTCTGCCACCAGCAAGCAATCAAGCAAGGTGAGAGATTCATTCTGCTTAAGGGGTTTGAATTTAAAGAAATGTTGTTGTCCCTTCAGGGAGGACAAATGGTAAAACAATTATGATGGTGCTTAAAATGGTCTACGGTGTTAATAGCACCTCCTCTCCATCACACAGAATATTTTCTGAAATTGAGAGCACATAGATAACTACTCCTAGGTCGCTTCCTGAGCTACTTTTGTAATTATCAGCTTGGCCTCTAACTTTCATTACTCGCTCTCCTATCTACATCAAAATATCTGTTGTTCCCGTTCTCTGGGGAGGTTTCCGGCATCCACTCAGCAATTCTCTTGATAATGTGGTTTCGTTCAGGAATTCACTGTGGTGTTAGGGGCATGAATTTAAGTCCCTTCATTCTGTGGCATTGTGCTGCTGTGCACTTTACCAATAGACTTTGTTATGGAGTGGAATTAAAATCTATTTAATGTCGTATAACTGGGTCATGGCACAGGGTGGGGTGGGTAGTTTGGTCTCTGAGCTGTTGCAGAGGGAGTGGTTGATGCAAAGGAGATGTGTTTCTGGGCTGCTGAGGGCAAAGATGTTCTTTTACGTGGTAGTGGGTTTCATCTCTCAACCAGAACAAGAGAAAGGGTGCAGCTGGCATGTTCTATGGCCTGTTACACAGCTGTCAAAAAGCACTGGCCACTGAGATGCCAGATATTGTCTTGAAGTAAAATTTCTGGAAGTTAGTACTGGACTAAATGAGTGGATAAAAATAATAAATACCGTTCCAAAAGGAGTGGATAAAATGTTAGATCATAGGCCTGAATTTTCCCGGTGCCGAGCGTGTGGGTTTGGGGGCAGGTCGGCAGTTAAATTCATGGAAATTGACAGCATGTCGGGAACCCGCCGTCTTCCGCATTTAACTCTGGCGCGTTTCGAGGCGCGCCACGGACCCATTCAGGAGAAGCGGGCGACCTCATTCAAGTACTTAAATGCTTGTTGAGAGACCCGTAGGAGGGTTTTTAACAGTAGCTTTTGGCTTTAACTTCTGGGGCACGGGATTCATGCACCTTGGAAACCTCGCTTGTAAAGGGGAGGCAGAGCTTAGTGGCCATTGTGCGAGTGCATTAACTGAGAGCCGGGAAAAACCACACACATACTGCCACATTACACCTGATTACTTGGCTAATGAACAGGCTCTTGCTGACTCGATTTTGTGCAGAGATTTAGCTTTCAGCAGTTTGCAGGTCATTTTTGTAACCTCTAATGCACTCACTACATTGCTAGTCACTATCACAACACAGGGATTGGGCCTCTGATCTCCACTTCACCTGAGGAAGGAGCAAATCGATAGCTCCGAAAGCTTGTGATTTCAAATAAAACTGTTGGACTATAACCTGGTGTTGTGCGACCTCTCAATCTATTACATCAGCATGGGTGCTGCTTATGCGATCTCAACTTGGACCTCAGAATCGGACCAAGATGAGCCCCACCACCAAAACACGAGCCACAACAGCAGCAGCAACCACAACAACAGCCTTCTCAACAACCTGATGCTCCACAGGAGAGAGGAGGTCAGTACAGGGGTGCACCGCGTCAGAGGCAATCCCCCAACACAGGGTATAGAGGCAGAGGATGAGCTTCCTGAACATGACTGAGCAGCAGTGCCAGAGGAGGCTCAGGTTATCGCGCCAGGGCATCGCAGACATTTGTAGCTTGCTGGAACAAGACCTGCTGCCCAGAGGTCCTGGTGGACGCGCCTTACCAGTGGCAGTCAAAGTCACCACCACCCTCAACTTCTTCACCTCAGGCTCCTTCCATGGAGCTGCAGCAGACATTTGCAGGACCTTGTAGTCGACCGGCCATAGATGCATCACCAAGGTGACCGATGCCATGTTTGACAAGTCAGCCAATGGTGTCAACTTTGCCACTGATGAAGCCAGTGTTCCTGAGCGGGCACTCGGCTTTGCGGCTCTGGCTGACTTCCTACAGGTGCAGGTCGTCATTGACTGCACACATGTGGCCATCAAGGCACCCCCACATCACCCAGGAGTGTTTGTGAACTGCAAAGGCTTCCACTCCCTCAATGTGCAGCTCGTCCGCAACTATAAATAGATCATCATGCATGTGTGCACCAGATTCCCTGGCAGCTGTCATGACTCTTTTGTGCTGCGCCAGTCCATCCTCCCTCAGTTTTTCACATCTCCAAACAGACTTACCGGCTGGCTGCTTGGAGACATGGGCAATCCACTGAAGACGTGGCTGATGACGCCCTTGAGGAGGCCAAGTACTGAGGCCGAGGAGGGTTACAATGACAGCCACATGTCCACCAGATGTGTCATAGAGCAAGCAATAGGCATGCTGAAGATGCGCTTCAGATGCCTTGACAAATCTAGCGGAGCCCTTCAGTACTCACCAGCCAGGGTCTCCAGAATCATTGTCGTTTGCTGCGCGCTGCACAACATAGCGCAGCAACGAGGATTGGAGCTGCAGGAGGAGCAAGGCGCAGAGCGCACAGCCTTTTCAGCGGAGGAGGAACAGGGGGAAGACTAGGAGGAAGAAGAACCTGATGTGGAGATGGCACCAGCAGCGGTGCACATTGCTGCCAGGGATGGCCTCATAATGGCCAACTTTACTAAATTTCTCCAATGCACATGCCACATGCTGTTGTAAGCTCCCCCCCACCTCCAACAACACAAAGCATCCCTACAATGACCAAGCCATTCCTTGCACTCAAACCCCCATTGCTCGAGGTTAAGTAATTTCTCACCATTCACTCCAAGTGACGAGGCCACTTCCCAGGTAGCAGGCAAAAATGGACAACACTGGAAAGTGGTGCAAAGAAATAAATTTATCTGTGCCATAAATATAACTGAAACTTATCACTAACATTTGTTCATACACCCATGTGCATACTCTTGTGCATCTAGGATTGTGTCTTTTTTTCTTTTCCGAGTGCTTCTACGAGGTGCAACCCCTGCTTCAGCAGAGGTAGAGGCAGTTTGCTCACTTCCCTGCTGCGATGGCTCAGACACTTTTGGCGGACGTCCTCTGGGTTTTGGAGCCTGTGATAGACCTGCCAAAGTCTGCTCCTCCTGCGACTGTGCAGGGGCAGACTCGGCCATCGGGATCCGAGGAAGCATGTGGGGCTCTGACTGAGGGGGAGGCAACCAGGGAGAAGTGTGTGTGCTTTGAGAGAGCCCCCACTTCCATGTCCCCTCTCACCATCATCCCTCTCATGGGCCACCCCCACTTCCCTGCTCGCAAGCAACTGCACATCAGTGGGGTGATGAACGCCCAAGTCTACATTTACATCCCTCTTTGAGATGAGGTCTAAGAGCATCTGCCACCTGTTGTCCACAGCAAGCATGTTCTCGTGTGAGTGGCGCATTTGCTGCTCCATGCAGTTGGCCATCCTTTCCATGGAACAGCACATCATCGCCATCACCTGCGAGATGGTGGTGCTCATGTAGGAGAGGGACTCCTCCATTCGCTGCACATTTGCAGACATCGCGGCTGCAAAAGCTGCCAGAACCTCATGCAATTGTTGCTGCCCCTCCAAGATCATCCTCTTTCTCGATGGCCCCCAATGTTCAGCGTCTGCAAGCAGCTCAGCAGAGCTTGGAGCGTCCTGTGCCCTCCGGCGAGGAGTCTCCACTGCTGTTCCTGTCTCCACCATCTGCTCTTGCTCAATTGTGATGAGACACACCAGGTTACAACACTACTCCATCTCGCACAGGACCCACCGAGGTGTGAGGATCTGCGCTGGCTGCGCTTGGGTCTGCTGATGGTGCACCCTCAGATGTGCTGGAGGTTCCTCTGAGGAGTTGTCTTCCTCCTCCAGCAGGACAGTTTGGGGTGGGGGGTGTGGGTGGAGATGGGCACTTGATACACCTGTGGGAGAGTAAAGAGATGAATTAGAAGCGTTCTCATAAGAATGAATAACGTTACCATTATGCACATGATGACATTTCACTGGCTGCTGACATCAGTCACCGTGTGAGTGACTGCTGTATGCCATGTGGCTGTATGGGATGTAATTCTGTCACCAGGTTACTGAGATGTTGCCCTCTCTCCATCTCTCACCTCCAGCAGCTCTGTAACTCCAGTGACCTCTGGGGCCTCCGCCTCTGCTGGAGTCAATTGAGTGAAGACTGGAGGGCCACCTCCTGTTTTCTGCCTCTCCCTATTGTTAGAATGTAAGAAATAGGCGCAGGCATAGGCCACTTGGCCCCTCGAGCCTGCTCCGCCATTCAATAAGATCATGGCTGATCTTGGGCTCAAAGCCACTTCCCTGCCTGCTCCCCATAACTCTTCACTCCCTTATCTTGCAAAAATCTGACTATCTCCACCTTAAATGTATTTAATGACCCAGCCTCCACAGCTCTCTGCGGCAGAGAATTACACAAATTTACGACCCTCAGAGAAGAAATTCCTCCTCATCTCAGTTCTAAAAGGGCAACCCTTTATTCTGAAACTATGCCCCCCGAGTTCTAGATTTCCCCACAAGGGGAAACATCCTCTCTGCATCTACCTTGTCTAGCCCCCTCAGTATCTTATATGTTTCAATAAGATCACCTCTCATTCTTCTAAATTCCAATGAGTATAGGCCCAACCTGCTCAACCTTTCCTCCTAAGTCAACCCCCTCATCTCTGGAATTAACCTAGTGAATCGTCTCTGCACTGCCTCCAATGCAAGTATATCCTTCCTTAAATAAGGAGACCAAAACTGTATGCAGTGCTCAAGGTGTGGTCTCCCCAATACCCTGTACAGTTGTAGCAGGACTTCCCTGCTTTTATACTCCTACCCCCTTGAAATAAAGGCCAACATTCCATTTGCCTTTTTTATTACTTGCTGTACCTGCATGCTAACTTTTTGTGTTTCATGCACAAGGACCCCCAGGTCCCTCTGAACTGTAGCATTTTGTAATCTCTCTCCATTTAAATAATTTGCTCTTTTATTTTTCCTGCCAAAGTGGATAACCTCGCACTTTCCCACATTATACTCCACTGCCAAATGTTTGCCCACTCACCTAGCCTGTCTATATCCCTTTGTAGATTCTTTGAGTCCTCTGCACAACTTGCTTTCCCACCCATCTTTGTATCATCCGCAAACTTGGCTACATTACACTCGGTCCCTTCATCCAAGTCATTAATGTAGATTGTAAATAGTTGAGGCCCCAGCACCGATCCCTGTGGCACCCCACTAGTTACCGTTTGCCAACTGGAAAATGACCCATTTATCCCGACTCTCTGCTTTCTGTTAGTTAGCCAATTCCCTATCCATGCTAATATATTACCCCCAACTCCATGAGCTCTTATCTTATGCAGTAACCTTTTATGTGGCACCTTATCGAATGCCTTCTGAAAATCCAAATACACCACATCCACTGGTTCACCTTTGTCCACCCTGCTCGTTACCTCCTCAAAGAACTCCAGCAAGTTTGTTAAACATGATTTCCCTTTCATAAAACCATGCTGACTCTGCTTGACTGCATTATGATTTTCCAAATGCCCTGCTACTGCTTCCTTAATGAAGGACTCCAGCATTTTCCCAACGACAGATGTTAGGCTAACTGGTCTATAGTTTCCTGCTTTCTGCCTCCCTCCTTTCTTAAATAGGGGTGTTACATTTGCGGTTTTCCAATCCGCTGGGACCTCTCCAGAGTCCAGGGAATTTTGGTATATTGCAACCAATGCATCCACTATCTCTGCAGCCACTTCTTTTAAGACCCTGGGATACAGGCCATCTGGTCCAGGGGACTTGTCATCTTTTAGTCCCGTTATTTTACCAAGTACTATTTCCTTAGTGATAGTGATTGTCTTTAGTTCCCCCCTCCCTGTGGCCACTTGATTATCCATTATTGGGATGTTGTTAGTGTCTTCTACCGTGAAGACAGATACAAAATATTTGTTCAGAGTCTCTGCCATTTCCCTGTTCCCCAGTCTTATCCTCTAAGGGACCAACGTTTGCTTTAGCTACTCTCTTCCTTTTTATATACCTGTAGAAGCTCTTACTATCTGTTTTAATATTTCTTGCCAGTTTACTCTTATAATTCATCTTCTCTTATTTTTTTTAGTCATCCTTTGCTGGTTTTTTAAATTTCCCAATCCTCTGGTCTCCCATCAATCTTGGCAACATTGTATGCCTCGTTTTTAACTTGATACCATCCTTTACTTACTTAGTTAGCCACGGATGGTGCTCCCTTCTCTTAAAATCTTTCTTTCTCACTGGAATATATTTTTGTTGAGAGTTATGAAATATCTCCTTAAATGTCCGCCACTGCATTTCAACTGCCTTACCCTTTAATTTATTTTTTCCGTCCACTTTAGCCAGTTCTGCCCTCATGCATTGTAATTGCCTTTGTTTAAGATCAGGACACTGGTTTGAGATACAACTTTCTCACCCTCCAACTGAATTTGAAATTCAACCATGCTATGATCTCTCTTTCCTAGAGGATCCTTTACTATGAGATCATTTATTAATTCTGTCTCATTGTTGTGGGCTCTCTTCTGTAAGGAGGGAAAGAAGAGAACTTTTGAGTTAGGAGTGATGGAATGAGTGTAAGGAATGGATGGGCTACATCTGTAGAGGGTGACTGAGGGAGTGGTGTGACATTGCCACATGGCCTCCTTGCTATGATTGCATTAGGATGAGGGTGAGTGTCAGTGGTGGTTAATCAGATGGGGATGTGAATATGTACATAGACAGAGAGGGATGGGTGGACCTGCAAGGTAGGTTGGTGTGAGGAATGATATGCAGGAGCAGGCTTGTGAAGGCAGAATGATGGGGTTGTGGTGACAGGCACATCAGGATGTAGGTGAGTGTGGCATTGCACTCACCTTTCCTGACCTCGTGAGATCATTGAATCTTTTCCTGCACTGAATCCACGTTCTTCTGACCACATCCCTGCTGCTGACCTCCTGCGATCTCCAACCATGCCCTTTTTATGTCTTTTGAGTCGTCTTTTGCATCTATCGACAGGGAAGCGGACCTCCCTGCATGCTCTTACTGCCTTAGTGTAGTCCAGGTAGCTGTTTCCAGCATTTTCTGTGTTATTTCAAATCCACTATAAGCCCACTGACTCCCACAGCTACCTGGACTACACTTCCTCCCAATCCCCGCTTCCTGTAAGGACGCTATTCCATTCTCCTAGTTTCTCCATCTCTGCCGCATCTGTTCTAACGATGCCACCTTCCATACTAGTGCTTCTGATATGTCTTCCTTTTTCCTCAACCGAGGATTCCCCTCTAACGTGGTTGACATGGCCCTCGACCGTGTCCGTTCTATTTCCCGCACTTCTGCTCTCACCCCATCCCTTCCAGAACCACGATAGGGTTCCCCTTGTCCTCGCCTTTCACCCCAACAGCCTCCACATTCAATGGATTAGCCTCCGCCTTTTCCACCACCTCCAGCGTGATCTCACCACCAAACGCATCTTCCCTCCCCTCCCCTTTTAGCATTCCGAAGGGACTGCTCCCTCCGCAATGCCCTGGTCCACTCCTCAATCGCCCCCAACAGCCCCTCCCCTCCCCACGGTACCTTCCTGTACAAGTGCAGGACATGCAACACCTGCCCTTTTACCTCCTCCCTTCCCACTGTCCAGGGCCCCAAACACCCTTTTGAGGTGAAACAGCGATTTACTTGTACTACTTGCAATTTAGTATACTGTATTCGCTGCTCATGATGCGGTCTTCTCTACATTGGGGAGACGAAACGCAGATTGCGGAACACCTCCGTTCAGTCTGTAAGGGTGACCCCGAGCTTCCGGTCGCCTGTCACTTTAATTCTCCGCTCCACTCCTACTCTGACCTCTGTCCTCGGCCTCTTACACTGTTCCAATGAAGCTCAACGTAAGCTCGAGGAACAGCACCTCATCTTTCGATTAGACACTTTACAGCCTTCTGGACTCAACATCGATTTCAACAATTTCAGACTATAACTTCTGCCCCTATTTTTTCAGGCAGCAGCTGTTGCTGATTCTGCCATCCCCATTTGCAACATTTAATCTCTCCTGCCTTCCATTCTGTCACAGACCGTCCCTTTTGTTCTTTCCTCCCCTCCCCCTGCCTCTGCACCTGCTTAAAACCTGTTACATCTCTAACTTTTTCCAGTTCTGACGAAGGGTCACAGACCTGAAACATTGGGGGGAATTTTGCCAGCCCTGGGGAGGCGGGACTGCCGGGAAAATGGCAGAAACCTGCTTCCGTGCCATCTTCCCGGGAGGTGGCCCCCGACTCACGCAGGGACCCGTCTCCTCGAGGCGGGAAGGGGATTGCAGCCAATTAACTGCCTGTGCAAGTGCGGGCTTCCCGACGGCTGCGAACCTCGCCAGGGTCAGCGAGGCGAGCAGTGGGTCTGCGGGGGTGGGAGGGGTCGAAAAGTCCGCTGTGGAGGTGAGTGATGGGTGCAAGTGTGGAGAGGTATGTATGAGAGGCGAGTGTAAAGTGTTAGAAAAAGTTTACTTTTGCTTCTTCCTGCAGGCTTCAGCCCTTGGGGATCCGGAGGTTCCTCATCTCAACGGCAGAGATGACAGAATGGCTGCTGCATTCTCAGATGCAGCAACCATCTGATTTCTGCTGAGGAAAGAGGTTTGGTGAGTCTTCAGTACAAGGGCTCACCTTAAAACAGAGATTGTCCGTGTTTGACAGCTTCTCAAAGCTGTCGAGCGCTGACAATTCATCTGTGAAAAATTTTGACCGATGAAACGTCATACGCTGATGTCCTCTCACTGGCTTTCTCTTAATTGGCCGGCTAAGCCCGCAAGGCGGGCTTAACTAGGTCAATCAAGGGAAAAAAGCGTGGGTTGGCCGGACATTGTTGGGGGCGGGACTGAAACCCGACAACCAGCAGTCGCGACCCCATTGAGAAAATCCAATCCGTTAACTCTGTTTCTCTCTCCACGGATGCTGCCTGACCTGAGTGTTTCCAGCATTTTCTGTTGTTGTTTCAGATTTCCAGCATCTGCAGTATTTTGCTATTCTCTCATGATATCTAGTCACTTCTGCTGGAAAGTGCATGTGTGCAGATTGGTTAAGTACAGGTTTGGACTCCATTATGATGCTCTCCTTGGTCGAATAGTCTACTAGCACTATTTAAACTCACAGGAGGAATGCTCACTTAGTCAAGATATCAGAAGGACACTGGCACCATAATAGAACCTTCAAGCGTGGGGAAAAGAATACTGCGTTGAAGAAATTAGCAGTGTATCTCAGAATTGCTAATGAGGGAAATAAATGTGTTCTGGTGTGGGGAAAGACGTTACTGGGGCAGTCTCCACAACAAAGACAGAATAACAGGCCATTAATTAAAGAATTGGGCCAATTGCTGTGACAGAAGGAACAATTCACTGGTCTACTGAAATTTCTGTTGCAGTGGTCCTGCTACTGTTGGCAAAATGTTCTGGACTCGGCCCCAGCAGTGCTACACAGATTTGATACATCGATTATATTGAGTTCTTTACTTCTAATTTGCAGGAACCAGTTGCTGCCTCACTCCCTTCTCCTGGATCTGGCTTAAACTTGATTGAGGTGGACAACTTGGAGGAGTTTGCACTGAGGCCTGCCCCTCGGGGAATAACCATCAAATGCAGGATCACCCGGGACAAAAAGGGAATGGACCGTGGTTTGTACCCGACCTACTTCATGCACCTTGAGCGGGACGATGGAAAGAAGGTGAGGCAACCCTCGCTTGTAGCTGTAAACTTAGATGGAAGAAAAATCAAATATAAATTCACCAGCTCCAACAGTTATTGATGTTTACCAGTGTTTCAATTTAAATTTCAGTACTCTCTCGGGGGGGGGAATCTGAGAGCTTTTTTGTTGAGGGGCAGTTAAATTGTCTTCATATGGATCTTGAATGATTGGAAAAAGCATGGAAAGGCTGAGGGGAAATAATTGAGTAGTTCTAGTAAAAGTATATTGTGTGCCTAAACATGGCAGTCTCCACTTGCAATTCATAAGAGTAGCTTGTAACCCGTCCATAAATAAATTTGTATAGAGGTTTTTCTGTGATGATGAAGGAGGGGAGGCGGGAATACATTCACAAATTCAGATGGACAAGGTGATGCATTGGGTTAGAACACCTCACTTCTTGAGTTTAAATTCCAATCAGGTGCATAGGGTAATGGTGTCCTCTGTCTGCGAACAACGTGGCATAAAGCATGTCCTTTCACTTCTGGATTCCGGGTTCAAATCCAATCAAGATTGACTGAGGAAAGTCTGCTCTCTTTGCCAAGCTCAAAGGATCCTATGAGGCATAAGTTTGGGCTGTCTCAACTCAGTTTCTATATAGATAACCTGTCTGCATTGTACACACATGGGTACAAAATTGGCAATTTCACTCAGACACAAGGTTAGCTGGTGTGGCCAATGGAACTGTAATTTTGATTTTCAGCTTTTTTGAGATGCAGGTCAAAGAGCTATATTTCTATGGCGAAGGTCCAGCAAAATAATGCACAGAAGAAGGCACAATTGCACAGTACAGTGTCGTCATGTTTTGAATTGGATTTGGGACTGCAGGTATATTATTTTCCCCGAATCTAAAGCTCATGTTAATGCAGCATCTGGGATAATATAGACATTAAATGCTAACATTACAATTGATTTGCTTTTAGGCCAGTTTTTGTGAGCCTGTACAGAAATCCCTAATAAGTTACATTCTTGAGACAGTGCAGAGAGAGTTTTATTCTGCATCTGACTTGGGAGTGCTTGAAGCTCACCCGGGGTGGGGCGGGGGGCAGTTAATTTTCCAAATATATGCTTCCTGTGGGGAACCTCACCTGCCACCAGTGCATATTTGGAAGATTCACCCTGAATGCCATTAGTATGAAGTGTTCTATTCTGCAGCACTGAATTCTCCACCTTGATGAACACATTGAATAACTCAAAAAAAAAAAAAAAAAATTTGAAGAGGAAAAATAATTATTTCCTACTGGGCTGCTGTTGTGAGTGGAGGAACTGGTTGTGATGAGAAGAACAGAACTCTGAAAATGTTATTGCTTTGTTTTTCCACAGTTGTTTTTGTTAGCTGGAAGAAAACGGAAAAAGAGCAAAACTTCTAATTATTTGATATCTGTTGACGCGACAGACTTGTCACGAGAAGCTGAAAGCTACATAGGGAAATTAAGGTAAGTACAGTTTGATATGGTAAAGTAAAAACTGTCTTTTATAAAGTCCTGTACACACGCTAAAGGATTTTATAAGCTGCAAAATTTGGTATACGACTTGTATGCTGGCATGATTAATGTTACTGGGTGGCATAAATGTGTGTATGAATGTTAGATTGGTGCAATCAATATACTGGGTTTTATGGTACATTGATGACTTCAATTTATCTTCAGTAGTTAGTTTATTTAAATAATGTCAATTGATGAATTGCTAAGCAGGTACTAATCCAGTTCAAATCTTTTATTTTGGATAAGCCTTTGAAGGGCATGGCGATGCAGTGGGTTTGTGCAAGTGTCCTTTTACCTCTGGAACCCAAGTCTCAGTGTAGGCCAAATTGATGATGAAATTCACACTCGTCTGTTTCTTTGATCGTGGCAGTCGAAACCAATTTCTCAGTGCCCATAAATTGGGGGAAAAAAAGTCACAAAATTGCTAATCTTACTCAGCGATGCTATAAGAATGGATGGTATAGGAAATGGAAATGCTGCACTAATATAATGATGCGGAGATGCCGGTGTTGGACTGGGGTGGACAAAAATGAGAAGTCACACAACACCAGGTTATAGTCCAACAGTTTTATTTGAAATTACGAGCTTTCGGAGCTCTGCTCCTTCGTCAGGTACAGTGAGGGAATATATAAGTAAGGTGTGCTCTTGGGTTTGGCTGAAGGGACATTGTTGGGCTGGATTAAGAAAAATTTATCTTGTATGTCACTTGCACAATCCTTGCCTTGGGAAGGCTTGATGGAGAAATATAAATGGAGATTCACTTTTACCAACCTGTACTTCACCTGATCTAGGAGTGGTTGTTACTGACATTAGAAGTGGAAAAGTGTTCCATTCCATAGCACCAACATGCTTCATCTTTATTAGCTAAAAACAGGTGTAGCAGGTAAACCTTAGCACTATTGCCCAAGGACGATTCCATTGCATAGGCTGCAAGGACAAGAGTGCAACAAACTCATTAATCAAGAGAATATACTATCTCAAATCAAATAGGTCTTTTGGGATATGCTGAATAAATGTCAGTATCCTAAAGCACCCTTTGGGATTCCAAAAATGTGTGCGTTGTTGTGACGAATCCTATTAAACAGGCTGTTGATTTTGGCAGTGAGCACGTTGTCCCTTTGCGACAAAAACTTCCTCACTGCTCATTGTCGCCCAAAGTGCAGGATACAACATGTCTAAATGGGCAGCAATGATCCATGCAATATTCTGAATGTTCTTAATCTCTGCAAGTAAATAGCTTTGAGGGTGGAAAATTCTGCTGAATGGCTCTGATCTTGCTCTGGATCCTGTTAGACATCCTGGAGAGATGTATGTTGGACATCTTGGGAAGTTAAACAGTCAAACTTCTTTATTAAACAGGATGACATTGAAGTGTCATAAAAGAAATGCATTGTTAGGCTTTCTGATATAAACAGGATGAAGTGTCGTGAGGAGAAAGCAGTCTTCTGATATGTAAAGTGCTTGTGTAAGGAAATAAGTATGGGTAATAAAACAGGGGTAGCGAGTCCTTTTGCTGAAAACAGTAGGTAAAGGAAGTTTTGTTTAAGGAAGTGTTTCTGAGGTAAGCAATTGCAAACTGTTTACATAGATAATCTGTTTTCAGAGGATTTGGGAAATAGATATGTCATTTTGACATTTTCCTTTGATGTAGTTAAAATATGGTGCATAAAGGATCATGGTTTTCAACAGTATCTCAGAGTGTACTCGAAAGATACAGAAACCGGTCAAGTCACTCTCTAAGATTGTTCACCTTTACTGTATATCAATAAAGTCTGTTCCGTATACTCCACTACGAAGTCTCGTGCTTACTTGAAACGTGTTGTTGTGAACCAGAGGAGAAAGGAGGTTGCGTAACAGATCCCTGCAGATATTACTTGTTGCAGTTCTGCAGTGGTGGAATAGGTCTCATCAGAACCTGAAACAGGGAAAGAATCTATTAATTGTGGCAAATCAGACATTGCAGAGTAAGCTGAACTCAAAACAGTTGAGAATTTCAGTAATGAATGGTTTAATGCAGGGGTGTCCAAACCTTTATCTAAAAGGGCTGCATAGAATTGTAACATGGAGCCTTGGGTGCCACATCTAAAGCTTAATCCATGTTCCCATTTATTTGCATATGTCTCAACTTATTGGTGCTAACAGCTCTTGGTGTTCTGGTTTAGGACTTATCCTCCAATAAGGTAACCGCACCAAAATCAGCCTTTCCAAACCATCAGACTCTCAAAATTCAAGCAAGATAAAGCAGCAAAAAGAAATATAAGCACAAATAGGAATGAGTTGTCTGGCCTTGGAGGGCTGCAGGTTTGGAGTTCCTGGTTTAAAGTTTTTCTTCATTTTGCTATTCCTACACTGGCATGAGCTGTTCGGCCGAATGGCCTGTTTCTGTGCTGGAAATACTTTGTAGCCATCAAATAAAAAAACAAATACATTGATTTCAAATTACCGGCGTGAAGCCAGGGAGTGACTGGTCAGGAAGCGAGGGCAGGCTGATATCTACAATTCACAACGATTTTTAAATGGGCATTACGGAGCATTGCATAAAGACTGACATGTCAATAGAAGTATCTCATCACATGTTACTTGTTATATAATTGTTTTTTTTTTACTGGTGCAAGCAAAATAGCAGGATTCCCCATGTTTGCTCATTTCAGAATATTTGATCACCTTTGCCTTTGTGATTGTTGTGGACAATTGTTCATTATTGTGTTGATTTTCTTTTCCATCAGGTCAAATTTAATGGGGACTAAGTTTACAATCTATGATAATGGAGTAAATCCTGCTAAAGCAGTTGGATTGCTCGATGAAACCAACACCAGACAGGAGTTGGCGGCAATTTGCTATGTAAGTATTACAGCAGTAGAATATTTTAATATTTTATCTAAAGTCTGAGATGCCTAATTTGGACAGCCCATTAAACAGTAACTGAAGTTCTGTGGGTCTGCTCAGTTCTGAGCAATATTGTCAAATATATCTGTAATGGTGTTGTAGGCCATTTACAATTCTCTGTGGTCTTGTGGCCAAATAGATGATTTAGATTTTTTTAAATATAAATATGGCCCATTACATTACAGAATTGCTTTCTATTTTTATTATTACTTGGAAATTAAACAGGAATGTTGGTGTGAGTCAATACAATTAGTGGTGTGTTCAGTCCAACATCGTGAAGAATGTAGTTGCAGGTAATGATGGATAGTTGCCCTGACATCTATAATGTAAATGTGAGACTAGATGGCGTAACTGGTTAGTTACAAATTTTTCACCACCTGAAGCCGAGATACAAAATCAACCCAGACTCATAAGCTAACTGTAAGGATCCTAAACTAATTGAGTTTGGACAGCATCAACCCAGTTCTTGGGTATGAATCCACAGCACAAGACCGCTTGCAGTTTGGCACTAATTGGCAGTATACAGGTAATCTCGCTCAGAGAGCCACTGGGTTGCTAGTAGGTGCTTGATGATGACACCAAGTGTCCGAAGCAGAAAGTGTTCCATTCTCCAGTACTAATATCCTTCGTCTTGAGCACATAAAACAAAGAAAAGGCTGGTTGCTGCAGATATATTCAGCCTGGGGATAACCACGCTTTTAAAAAAAAATTCCTCACAGAAATAATTATAGTGAATGATATGTACTCACAATCACATCAATAACTTAGTGTAGCGATAATTACAGTGAATAATCGACACTCACCCAGTGCTTCTCTCCAGGTACAGCACATTTACATTCAGCAATACTTCTCTCCACTTCCAGTATGTTTACATTCAGCAATACTTCTCTCCAGGTACAGCACGTTTACATTCAGCAATACTTCTCTCCACTTCCAGTATGTTTACATTCAGCAATACTTCTCTCCACTTCCAGTATGTTTACATTCAGCAATACTTCTCTCCAGGTACAGCACGTTTACATTCAGCAATACTTCTCTCCACTTCCAGTATGTTTACATTCAGCAATACTTCTCTCCAGGTACAGCACATTTACATTCAGCAATACTTCTCTCCACTTCCAGTATGTTTGCATTCAGCAATACTTCTCTCCAGGTCCAGCACGTTTACATTCAGCAATACTTCTCTCCACTTACAGCATGTTTAAATTCAGTAATGTATCTCTCCAGATACAGCACTTTTAGGTTTTCCAGGTGGCATCTTTGGGCAGAAATCTGCAGACCTTGCAGACCCCACTTCAGGCATGTGTTTTTGCTTCCAAGCTTTTTATTTAAATCAATGAAAATGAATCATTACAGGAGTCATTGTCAAATTACATTTGGTTTTAAATTTCCCCTGAAAGCTGTTGTCAAATCCTCAGTGTTAAGTTCTTAGAGTAACCTCATTTTTACATCATTAATCTGACTGGATGATTGGCTGTGATGTGAAGAAGGTTTAAGTGTTCATGAACAATATCATTGCTATGAATTATTAATTGCATCAGTTTTACTCTTCATTGTCTCCAGGAGACCAATGTCCTTGGGTTTAAAGGGCCAAGAAAAATGACTGTTGTCATTCCAGGGATGAGCATGAGTCATGAACGAGTCCCCATCAGACCGCGCAATGTAAGTCATTAAAAAATGAGAGAGCTCTTCATAATTAAGAGGTCTCTAAAATCAGCAGGATATATGTGGTCATACCAGTTGGGTTTCAAGGAGCTATTGGCATGCTGAGTAAATAGTGTTGCTGTAAAAAAAAAGGTATTCTGAAAATGTATTTAAAATGTATGTTGGATGGGATCTGGGTGTACAGTTAGTTGACTCACTGGTTTCACCTGTGGGACTTAAATTGGAACCCAATCCAGTCTGTGTAAAATTTCTGCCAGGTGCAAGGGTTCTAAATGAAATGAGTCTCTGGCTGCCTTAACCCAGCATTATTTGAAGTTAAGTTGGAACCAAATTGGGCAGCATGGTGGCACTGTATATAACTGGTACCATGGAGTTGGAGGGACAAAAGTTTGATTCCTCTACACTGACTATGTTCTAACTTCCAATGTTCTATCCTCCGTCAGACTGACCATCCAATGTTCTGACCTCCGTCAGACTGACCATCCAATGTTCTGACCTCCGTCAGACTGACCATCCAATGTTCTGACCTCCGTCAGGCTGGCCAATTATATCCCTAATGCAAAAGCAAAATACTGCGGATGCTGGAAATCTGAAATAAACACAGAGTGCTGGAAATACTCAATAGGTCAGGCAGCATTTGTGAAGAGGGAAACAGAGTTAACGTTTCAGGTCGATAACCTTTTCGTCAATTATATCCCTGTTCAGATTGATGGGATAGGGAAATCACTGAAGTGCTAAGATTGGTAGTGGTAGTTATGGCTTAGGAGCAAGCTGCCTGCCGTCTCTCATGGGAGAAAGACATTTGAGGGGGGGAAAGAGATGGTTGAAGGTTTTGGCTTTTCAGTGAGTCCTATAAAGAGCACCTTGTCAAGTTTAAAGGTCACATTGAGGATGCAAAACTCTACCTGTGCCATTTTTACACCAGAATTACGGTATTTTGGATACTGTTATTGACCAGTTTGAATTTCCCTGAGGACAAGGGAGACATTTTGCATGAACAGTGATATAAACAATTAGTGACATTCCCTACTGAACAAGGAAAATATATCAATTCAAAACTAAATTTCAAAAAGCAAATATACTACAGTTGAATACTTAAAATTGTTGAGATTGCAATTTAATTGCATTCTCTCATTCTGCATAACAAATCTACAACTGCTTGTACAACTGGCTAACTTTTGTAAGTTTTAAATTTAGCTGTTTAATAAATTCCATTTTTCATTTATAGAAGTATGTCTTTTGCGTTTTGTTTTAGAAATGGGCCAATTGACATAATAATGAGAATTTTAATACATGTGGATATCAATTCCAAAATACAGGCAGCTTCTTATTTGCTATTGCCTAATTCTCCACTTCTGCTCTGTCTTATCTGAATTCTCTCTCTGCTGGATATGTTGCAATTTTCTGCAATGATTACTTTTGCTTTCAAAAATCCCTCAGGAGCATGAAAGTTTGCTATTAATGTGGCAGAACAGAAATATGGAAAACCTAATTGAGCTGCACAACAAGGTGCCTGTTTGGAATGATGACACACAGTCCTATGTGCTGAATTTCCATGGAAGAGTCACACAGGCATCTGTCAAGAACTTTCAGATTGTTCATGACAATGATCGTAAGTATCAAACCTCAAAATCATACTTGAGTCTCCGCTGTGATTGAAAGTTCCTTGAATGATATCTGAAGGTGAAATATCCCTTCACCTTTTGCTTCTGTGTGTATGATGAGATGATTTCATCATGTAGTCCTGTGTTGCAGCTTCCCCAGGTTGGCACCTCATTTTTTGGTACGCCTGGTGCTGCTCCTGGCATGCTCTTCTACACTCGTTGTTGAACCAGGGTTGGTCCCCTGGCTTGGTGGTAATGGTAGAGTGAGGGATATGCCGGGCCATGAGGTTACAGATTGTGGTGGAATGCAATTCTGCTGCTGCTGATGGCCCACAGCGCCTCATGGATGCCCAGTTTTGAGCTGCTAGATCTGTTCTAAATCTATCCCATTTAGCACGGTGGTAGTGCCACACAACACGATGGAGGGTGTTCTCAGTGTGAAGATGGGACTTCGTCGCCACAATGACTGTGCGGTGGTCAATGCTGTCCTGGACGGATGCATCTGCGACAGGTAGATTGGTGAGGACGAGGTCAAGTAGGTTTTTCCCTCTTGTTGGTTCACTCACCACCTGTTGCAGGCCCAGACTGGCAGCTATGTCCTTCATGACATGGCCAGCTCGGTCAGTAGTGGTGCTACCGAGCCACTCTTAGTGATGGACATTGAAGTCCCCCACCCAGAGTACATTCTGTGCCCTTGCTACTCTCAGTGCTTCTTCCAAGTGGTGTTCAACATGGAGGAGTACTGATTCATCAGCTGAGGGAGGGCGGTAGATGGTAATCAGCAGGAGGTTTCCTTGTCCATGCTTGACCTGAAGCCATGAGACTTCATGGGGTCCGGAGTCAATGTTGCGGACTCCCAGGGCCACTCCTTCCCGACTGTATACCACTGTGCCACCACCCCTGGTGGGTCTGTCCTGCTGGTGGGACAGGACATACCCAGGGGTGAAGTACTGGTGATTACAGGTCTGTCACTTGTGATGGTAGCAATTTCAATTGATGAACAGAGGATTGCACAACAAATTCCACCTATTTGGAGGGAGACTAAAATAATTGCCTTCCTGAAGCAGGGGAAGAATGCTTGTGGAGCCTCCAGCTACCGCCCGACCTCCTTACTTTGCACTTGTTATAAAGTGCTGGTGAGGCAACTACTCCACAGACTAGCCCCCATCATCGAGCCAACCATTCCTAAGGAGCAAGCGGGCTTCCGGAGCGGCTGTAACTGCTGCGGCCAAGTGGTAGCTTTAACAACGCACATCGAAGCAGGCTTCGCGCGCCAGCTCAAGACCGCCGTAGCATTCGTGGACCTGTCAGCGGCGTATGACATAGCATGGACTGCTTTTCAAGCTCTCCACCATTTTAACCCTGCAGAACAACGATTCATCTTCTCAACTCCATGCTTAGCAACCGACACTTCCGTATGTACTCTGGCACCCAGAAGAGCAGGTATAGGACATTGAACAACGGACTCCCACAGGGTTCTGTCTTGCACCGATTGTTATTCAACGTTTACACCAGTGACCTGCCCGAAACAGAGTCCCGCAAGTTCATATACGCTGATGACATTGCCTTGGCCACGCAAAACATGAATCTGTCCATCACCGAAGAGACCCTGACCAGTGATTTGCAGAGGATTGGAGGCCTACTTACGCCGATGGCGACTTCAGCCAAACCTGCAAAAGACCGTCACCTCGACATTCCACCTCAACACCCATCAAGCAAACCAAGCTTTGAAAGTCTCCTTTTGTGGTGCAGAGGTAAATCATGCCAAAAAACCCTCCTATTTAGGAGTCACGCTTGATCACACCCTGTCATATAGACAACATCTCCAGAACCTTGGGAAGAAACTAAAGAGTAGGGTCAAGTTGATCCAGAAACTCGCCGGATTCACATGGGGAGCAGACGCTCAAACCCTCCGTATGGCAGCACTCGCCCTGGCGAAGTACTCCTCTCCGGTATGGCTATCCGCATGTCAGATCCGTTGATGTCCAGCTGAATTCTACTATGAGAATTATCACCGGTACGCTTTTATCGACACCAACACCTTGGCTGCCTGTGCTTGCAAACATCGCACCACCACACTACGACGCAAATTTGCAGTCTCCAGAAAATACAACCACTACACCAGCAAAGACATGATGATCCAGGCCGACTTGAACAACCTACCACCAACCCGTCTCAAATCTAGAAGGCCATTTTGGACCGTCGCCAAAGCCCTTCAGCAATCTCCCCTCAGCCTTGATGACCGATGGCGAAATGCTTGGAAGAACTGTGACATACGGAATGGATTCCTTATAGAGGACCCCACAGTACAACCTGAAGGATCAAACCTTCCTCGCAAACAGTGGACAACCATCAACCGCCTCAGAACTGGTCATGGTAGATGCTGCCACCTTCTCCATAGATGGAAGATTGAAGCATCCCCATCATGTGACTGTGGAGCACATCATTGAACACTGCCCTCAGAGGAAATTTGCAGGCAGCCTTCAAGATATCCATGCTGTTACACCGGAAGCTTTGGCCTGGATATCCAACTTAGATATTGACATTTGGTTTGCTTTGCTACTACCATACGAAAGAAGACAATGACAAATGTATTGCTGAATGCTCTGATGGCTCAGTAAAGGCAACGTGCCACTGAACCAAACAAACCGTAAGGTCCCACATTCCATCGGCGTTTGTGTTGACTTAGTTTATCTCTGTTGAAGTGGCACTGGGGAAACTATACTTTGTCTCCGTGCCAAGGGTTCCCATTCCTTTTGCTATCCAATTACCCCTCTTCTCCCTCCCCCCCCCCCCCCCCTCCAATTACCTTAATTATCTCTGTCTTGTTTCTTTGGAGGGCCCCGGCGCAAACCACGGTGCCAGCTTTCTTTGGGTGCCCCTCTGTTTGGATGCCCCACAGATGCAGTCAGAAGAGTGGGAGGTGGAAAGGCCTAAACACCCCCTCCCACCTCATCTCATTCTTAAGTTGGGCCTGCACCTACTGCAAGCGTAAGCCCAGTCCTGCCCATTTTGAGAACCTCTGGAAATCCTAGGGCAGTGTTGTGGAGTGGACACTTGGCACAGTGGGTCTCCACTCCCAATTATTCTTTGCTGCACCCAGAAATAGAACGTTTCCCAGGTGCAATGAAGAGGATAATATACCCAGATTTGTTTTTGCTTCTATTTTAATCATTCAAAGCTTTAGATGGTGCAATGTTCTGGAAATATTGGAAGAAAAGTCACCTATGGCCTGATCTTGTGTGACTTCTAGTAGCTGGTTTCAGGAGATGTTAGCACAGGTCTGGGAACATAGTGCAATCATTGGGTGGGTAATAACACTCTTTTTTGTGTTGCCCTCATCAGTAAAACTTTAATGTGGTCATTGCTTCCAGAGAGGGGTTGGGAGCTGACACAGTTCACAGGGCAACACGGTGGCATAGTGGTTAGCACTGGTGCCTCACAGCGCCAGGGACCCGGGTTCGAATCTGACCTCGGGTGACTGTCTGTGTGGAGTTTGCACATTCTCCCCGTGTCTGCGTGGGTTTCCTCCGGGTGCTCCGGTTTCCTCCCACAGTCCAAAAAAAAATGTGCGGGTTAGGTTGATTTGGCTATGATAAATTGACCCTTAGTGTTAGGGGGGGATTAAATATGTGGGGTTATGGGGATAGGATGGGATATGTTAGGGGGAATTAAATACGTGGGGTTACGGGGGTAGGGTGGGATATGTGTACTGTGGGGATTAAAGCAGGGACAGGGTACTGGATTTGAATGATCAGCCATGATCGTATTGAATGGTGGAGCAGGCTCGACGGGCCGAATGGCCTACTCCTGCTCCTAGATTCTATGTTTCTTTGTTTCTATGTTTCTATAAGGACATAAGATTTAGGAGCAGGAGTAGGCCATACGGCCCTTCGAGCCTGCTCCACCGTTCACTAAGATCATGGCTGATCTTCAACCTCAACTCCACTTACCAGCCCGATCCCCATATCCCTTGATTCCCCGAGAGTCCAAAAATCTATCTATCGCAGCCTTGAATATACTCAATGACTGAGCATCCACAGCCCTTTCGGGTAGAGAATTCCAAAGATTCACAACCTTCTGAGTGAAGAAATTCCTCCTCATCTCAGTCTTAAATGGCCGACCCCTTATCCTGAGACTATGCCCCCTAGTTCTAGACTCTCCAGCCAGGGGAAACAGCCTCTCAGCATCTACCCTGTCAATTCCCCTTAGAATCTTGTATGTTTCAATGAGATCACCTCTTATTCTTCTAAACTCCAGAGAGTATAGGCCCAACCTACTCGATCTCTTCTAGGACAACCCTCTCATCCCAGGGATCAATCTAGTGAACTTTTGTTGCACCGCCTCTAAGGCATGTATGTCCTTTCTCAGATAAGGAGACCAAAACTGTACACCGTACTCTAGGTGTGGTCTCCGCAAAGCCCTGTACAATTGTTGCAAGACTTCATTTACTCTTGTACTCCAACCCCCTTGCAATAGAGGCCAACATGCCATTTGCCTTCCTAATTGTTTGCTGTACCTACCTGTACGAGGACGCCTAAATCTCTCTGAACACCAACATTTCATAGTTTCTCGCCATTTAAAAGTTCAGTAGATTCTTCGAGCATTGTGAATTCTCTAACATACTAAGATCCTTTGTGGTCCCACAAGCTGTGAATTGTAATGCACACAGCAGGGTTGGGACATTTCTTTCAATCTATAACTTAATTTTATTCAGACTAACTCACAGACCATTAAGGTGCTGTTAGGGTAGTTGGCACATGACTTAACAGTCATCTTGAAAATTTGTGTCCACTTCTTTGGATATTTCTGCTCAAGTTGGTCGATTTAGCTCTGCTGTTGTAGCTATTGCACATAGAACTGTAATAGGAAATATAGAAAGGACAGGTGTCTCTCAAACAATAATGTTTTCCTCCTTTCCTCACCAGCTGACTATATTGTAATGCAGTTTGGACGAGTGGCAGAAGATGTTTTCACAATGGACTACAATTATCCAATGTGTGCACTGCAGGCCTTTGCAATAGGATTGTCCAGTTTCGACAGTAAATTGGCATGTGAATGAGGACAACAGTGGGTGCAGGCCTCCACTTTTTTTTAGAAGAAAACAAAAGGGACATATTTATTGTACTGTGATGGTTTTGTTGTAATCATGCAAACAGATCTACTATGGAATTGGTTTGAATCAAAAATGGAAACAAGAAAAGAAATAAAAATTCTCCAAATGTCAGAAATAGATTCCCAAGTGGCCTAGCAATCATGGCAAGTTGATCATGCTTTTAATGGACCATATTTTACACTGTTGTACTTGAATAAGATATTCTGCCAAATTGCAGTGTGGATCAAGTGATCACTGTTCACATTTGCTCACAGAGACAAAAGGGGAACTATCCAAAACTAGGATGCAAATTAAATAATAGGTGGAACAAGAAGAGGTGCCTCTTTAAATTGTGTCACAAATGAATGGCTGAAATAATGGCAAATTTGAAACCTGTATTATTTTAATCTACATAATGTTGTATTCTCCATTTTTTTTTTCTCTTGCTCCCTCCTTTCTTGAAGGCAGTGACTCATGCTAGGGCACAGTTCCAAAGATTGGAGTGAGCCCCAGTGCCTCATTCAATTGATCATTTTTCATGTTGCACCTAGATAGTGAATGTTGGCAAATTGAGCCAAACCAACTCGGTCCTTATCCAATATCCACAGAAAAGCACTTACAGCAGGGGTGCCGGATAGTCTGCAAGACGAGGAGTCCTGGCTGAAAGCAACCGTAGCACCCACTGGTGCATTAGCTGAGATCGGCTAACCTCGCAGAGTCCAGGGTTTTTTTTCCTTGCAACTTTGTGAAGCGCCTTGGGATTTTTTCCACATTAAATGCAAGTTGTTGTTGAACCGAAGACCTTTGTGGCTGTGGCACAGTAGGTGGTGCATTTCCTCACTTGAGACATAAAACTGGCTACACAGAATATGATGTTTATTCAGATATGTTTTGACCCTGGGCTTTCAAACAGAGGCCATGTTCATTAAAATTATGAGGTTTAAAGAGCCATAACTTCTTGAAGGATTATTAGTGATTTAAAAATGTTAAAATATTTAGATAGGAGAAATATATGAATACAATATAATATCCCATTTATGTAAAGTTTAAAATATTAATTTAAGGAGAGCACCCAGATTGCCAGGTAATCCTAAATATCGTAAATGCCATTTCTATATTTACTGTTGCCCTTTTAATTCATTCCTTGTATGTTTTATCTTTCAAAACTGCTGATCAGAGGTAATCAGGATGGGGAAATTTTGTGTGGAGACCTGGACTGACATGAAATTCTTCTGGGACCTTGTATACTCTGGGCAGCGAGAGGCACTCTCCATTCTTGTAACAGAGCTTTGTGGTGTCTCCACAGGGGGTTGTTGTGCACAGAATATCTGTCCTTCCTTGCATCTGACCAGCAGTTCTCAACACACAACACAGGAGCAAGGAAGTATTTAGAGATGTTACCCCATTAAACATATAGCCATCACACACACTGAAATAAAGCTGATTTCAGTTCAATTCATGTAACTAGATCATGGGGCCTGCTGTGCATTACTGTCTGTTTTGTTACCTTCCACCAGCTTTTTAAAAAAAAGATTGAAATTGAATAACCTCACTCGCACAAACAGGAGTGTGTTTCAAGGTCAGAACGTATCTAAATAGTCATGTGACATTAATGAACTGCCACTCTGCTCTCATTATATAATTTGAGCCCCTCAAAGTATTCCTGCCTTGAAATGCACTCTTGCCTGTGTATTGCCCTTTTGTGACAAACTCCAGCTTAAGTGTTCTCGTTGTAACACACTCAACTAACTCTGTCTTCTGTGGCATGCTTCAGCCTGTGTGTTATCCTTGTGACTTGCTGCAACCCATGTATTTTCCCGATATGACCAGCTCCAATCTGGTTTTGCGATATAACCACCTTCAGCCTGTGTTCCAATGTGACATGCTCCAGTTTATGTTGTTTCTTTGACACACTCCAACCCATGTGTTGTATCTATCTGACACACTTCAACCTGTGTGTTCTCTCTGATGTGCTCCAGTCTGTGTGTTGTCACTATATGGCACACTCCAGCATGTGTATTCTTAATTTGTATCATTTAGGATTTTGTGGCAATTAAAGTGAACGCAGTTCTCTACATCTTATAAATGCAGGATTTTATTTTTTAAATCCTAGTCATTCCTATAAATATTTAAGCTTTGATTCTTAGCCAAATATTAGCTGCAGCAAAATGTCTAAACCTATTTTGCCACAATGATGGATATTTTTTATTGCCTTTATGATGTCTTACAGCACACCCATACTTGCACACCTCATTATGCCAGCTGTGATGGTGGTTTACAGTGCTTTGTATCTGTATCATAAAGGAAGCCATCCTGTGATGTTCTGATGTACACCAACTGTGGAAAGTGTGGTTGATAAATTAAGCAAAAACAAATCAAAAGGTGTGTGTTTTTATTTTAGATTTGAAGAGCAATTGATTTTCCACTTGGTGTGAAGTCAAACACTTCTCATTAACAAGTGCAATTATTGTCATTTAGTCTTGTGTTAATTTGACTGCCATTTTCAGATGCAACAGTTTTTTTAACTAGTTCATTAATGATATGTATCATTTGTACAACTGTGCTTTTAAATTTGCTTTAGAAAGGATTTTTCAATTGTACAGCACACAAAAAGGGGAAATATGCATATTCACAGAGGGTTAAAATTTGGCACGTTCTACAATGGACGGGCAATGCACTCCGCCAGGTTACCGCCCAAGCAGCGAAGCTGAAAATTACCCTTGGTGATTCCCCACACATCAAATCCCCAGTGTCAGGCAAGCTATCTGGGGAGGAAGAGGCAAGACAATGATTCCACGCCTGGCACCCTTGCTAATCCTTTAGTAGCTAGTCAGAGGTCGAGGAGTTAATCTGCTTTGTCGTCTTGGTCAGATAATGGTGAGTTGTGCACAGATGGATCTAAGGATAGCGGAGGAAAAAAATAACCTTTTTAAAAAAAGAGACAAACAAGAACTTAGAAGTTCACTGTGTCTTATCTATTTTACTAGCAGCCATTTTAACATCCCTAGACTACATGCCTCCAAAGCACCCTAACAGACAATGGTGGCATGCCCTTACCATGCAAATTACCCTGTCTCTGTGATTTGGAACGAGGACTGTGGTCGTACGTTTGGGGAGCCATAAGATCTGCTCCACTGCAGATCCTCATCGTGTCCTGAGGTGAACTGGGGACAGTAAGCTGGGCAGTCAGGCAATCAGGAATTCATAATCAAAGCAGGATGGTTCCCATCGCACTACCAGCGTCTTCAATGCTATGACTGTTTCTAGGCTAAAGCCCCCAGTCAGCCTCTTGTATAGTATTTATCTATTTTTGGTCAGTATTTAACCTGCAGGCATAGTGTGAAGTTTTCCTAAGAGAAGGGTAAAAGATCCCATGCCACCATTTTGAAGAAGAGCAGGGGAGTTCTCTTTGATGTCCTGGCCAATATTTATCCCTCAACCAATATCACAAACAGATTATTTGGTCAGTATTACATTGCTGTGTGGAATATGGCTGCCGCATTTCCTACATTACAACAGTGACTACACGTCAAAAGAACTTAATTGGCTGTAAAGTGCTTAGGGACATCCTGAGGTCATGAAAGGCGCTATTCTCTTTCTGCCTCTCTCTTATGAGAGGTGCCTGTCACCAATGGCATTGAAGAGTTTGAAAGCTTGGTGTGTAGGGGATGGTGGGGATTGTGACAGGTAAACTCTACCTGCAACCACTTCATGACAAAACTTGTTACATTACTGGTGATGAATGCCTGAGAGATTTTACTGAATTCTTTATATAAATACAACCAATCTCACTATGTGTTTGAATGATTTTTGGTTGACTTACACTTTTTCCTTTCAGTTTTGTGCCTACGATTAATGGAAATGTTATATGGGCTGGATTTGCATCAGTGCAACTAATGGCCCAGAAATTAAACATCGATGGTTGCCGCGGGGGTAAGGATTCTCCGCGATATCGCACTCCGCGCCTACCTTTTTGTTTCGGGCCCACACGAACTTCAGTTTGAGGGCCTCTCCCTGTTGCCGGCGTGCAGTGCTTGCGTGTCCCAGAGGCGCAATTAGTTCGTGCGAGCTCTGGGATCACGTGGGACAGTTAGAGCCAATGGCAGCACACCATCTTTCATTCATAGTTTTGACAGCAAGGGCTGTCAAAGCTATGAATACTACAAGCCCCCAAAAGAACAGCTAAACCTCAATTAATTTTTTTTTAAAAGCCATCACATTAATAAAATAACTATAGTTAAATAAATTAACCACTTTAAACAAAAAATTAAATTTTTGAAAAAATTTAAATTCTTTTTAAAAGTTATAAAAATAAACTTACCTTTCTTTAAAGTCTCTAAAAAAGATAAACCTGTTGAAAAAAAATTAAAATAACACTTAATTAACTACTTACCTTGTTAAAAGGGGGTCCTACGCCTGCTTTCTTATGTGTAAAATCTTCACCACTTACCTGCGCGTTCAAACCTGGAAAAAAAACTAAGTGCACTGCGTGCGCACAACCTGTAGTGCACACGCGGTTCACTTAGGAACCGCCCCCTTTGCAATACACGAAGTGCTGGTTTCCCGTGCATGCGCAGTGCATGCAGGAAACCGGCAATTCGGGACCTAATACGCGAGAGTACACAGTGCGTACTCTCGCGTATTAGGTTTAATTTTCGGGCCAATGTTACACTGCTGAGTGGAGGGTCAAGATGATATCTTTTTCCTTTGGATCTTGCTGGTAGCCTTTATTTGTGGAGTGGGCAGAGGAAATTGAGAATGATGCCTTGCAGATATAAACAAATTTTCCTGTGCTGTGAGGGATCCCTGAATGTTGATATTTATGATGACTATGCTGCAGAATTTTGAGAGAATTATTTGGAAAAAATGGGGCTGTTGTTGAAGTGCTTTACCAAGAGGTATTGGATTTTTGACTGACAACTGATTTCTGCATCTAGACATTTGGCCATATTTACATTTGATTGTTCTCAAATATTTCATTTCCTATAAGGTGACTGATTTTAATGCTTTTTGACAGCCCACTTCTGATCATGTATTTGCTTTCACTATAGTGCTGATCTAGTTCCTTTGAAATTAATCCTGTAAGATATTTTATCTGTTAATTGCTGATATTTTTCATTCTTGACTCAATTCTGTTGGAGTGGAATCCATTTTATGGATGACATGCCACCTGGTTGTGAAATGTATATGGTCTGATCATAAAAAAAGTGGCACAGCCAGAAATATACTTCCAGTGGTGTTTTGTTCAAACTTAAGTGTGGTTTTATAGGAACAGCAGCTAAATATATTCCCTGGTCCTCGAATAAAACTCTTTCATTGCAGCCTCAGCTGTACAGTCACAGTATAATGTGAAGAACTATCGAATGTCTGCAGTGGAGACTGCCTGATTCAATTTTCCTGGTCCATCTCTTGCTTTGTTTTCATTGAATCACAGAATTTTATAATGCACAAGACAGGCCATTCGGCCCACCATGCCGGTACCAGCCTTCTGGAAGTGCTATGCATATAGTCGTATTCCTTGCCCTTCCCCCTTACTCTTCGTTTTTTTCTTTTAAAAAATATTTATCTGCTTCCTTTTAAGAACTATTATAAATATTCTCCCAACCTCTTCATTCTTGGTCCAAACTTAATGTGCTCTAATTATTGACTTACTGATCAGTGGAAATGATTTTTCCTGGTTTTACCTTAACAAAACTCCTCATAATTTTGTGCACCAATCTCTGATTTCCTCTTGAAACTTCTTTACTATAATTAAGAGTCCCAGTTTCTATAATCTTTCTTCATAGCTAAAGCCTATTATCTCTGGTAGCATCTTTAGAATCTCTTCTGCACCCTGTCCATGGCCTTGACGTTCCCTCTTTAACGTAAGGCATTCAAAACTAGATGCAATATTCTAATTGCAGCCTAACCAATGATATGTATATGTTTAAAATTACCTCTATGCTTTTGTAACCTGTGTCCCTGTTCAGAAAACCTAGGATCCTGCATGTTTTACAGCTTTGATTTGTGTAACTGAACATCTAACGTGTTCTCTCAATTTTTTTTACCATTTATATATGTCCTCTCCTTATTCCACCACCTAAAATGCATCACCTCACATTTTTCTACATTAACTTTCAACCGATATGTATCTGCCCAATCCATTAACCTGACTATCTCCTCCTATAGTCGCTTACGGTCCTCTTCAGTTAACCACATTCCCTATTTTTGTGTCCTCTGCAAATTGTGCCCCCTGTAGCCAAGTCCAGATCACTGATGTATATATTTTTTGAGAAGAGCAAGAGTGCCAACATTGAGCCCTACAGAGCAACATGGTTTACCTTCTTGTCAGAAAAACATCTATCAACCACTGTTTGTTCTTTTCTGTCCTTTAACCAACTTCCTATCCATGCTACTACATTCCCTTTAATATTGTGTGCATTAATTTTATCAACAAGCCTCTTATGCAGCTTATCGAATCAGTTCAAACATCTATATATACCACATCAAATGCATTTCCTTTATCAATACACTCATTTCCTCAAAGAACTATAACATTTGTCACAGACGACTTGCCTTTTACAAATAGATGCTGGCTGTCCTTAATTAACCCATTTATTTCTAGGTGAGTAATTATATCCCTTTATTATTATGGCCTTTAGAAGCTTACCCAATACTAATGTTAGGCTGACTGTTCTATAGCTACCTTGTTTATCTTTTTGAATAGTGATGTGACATTGGCAATCCTCCAGTCCTCTGGCACAACTTTCATATCCAAAGATGTTTGAACTATTGGTGTCCGAGCCACTGCTATTTCCTCTCTGACACCATTCGCCATGAGCTCTGCCATTTTTTGTACTACTTTGTTACCTATAGTTTATCTAACTGATCCACCTTGTAATAATACTAATGGTGCTACTACTAAATCTCTCAAACAAGTAAGGAATATTAATCATGGGTCTTGGATAAATCTTTAACCCCTTTTTATGCTACTTATCGTCAGAATTAGCTAGAGATTCACCACTTTGTCTAAGGATTATTATATGCTTATACTTGTGGCCTGCCTCTGAATTGTACTACATCAACCAGCTTAGATTATGTTAACAGTTAACAAGCCAAGCCCAACAGTCGATTATTTAGTGAATGAGTTAATTTTGTCTTGCCATATCTATCAAAGACCTAGTCTGATACAGAAAACCATGAAATGACATTACTTTATTAACAGTACTATCATATTTTGATTATTACCATCATAAGATTAAGCTGCAAGGAGTACACACAGTTGGTAGATATAGTTAATTGACGGTTGCAATAATTACAAGCTCAAGCATATCAGTAACTCAGCAACAGCTGGGATCGACCTGATCAGAATTGTTACACTGTGTAGATCAGCAAGGTTATTCTTTACATAGGTGTACGGTTGCTTTGGACAGTAAGTATATCCTGGTAAAATTTAAAATCTATTTCAATATATAGCTAATGAGCTACTAGCTTTGATGATATTCTTGGAATTCATGCACCTTTGTCTTTCTCTGTTGGCTATAGTAGTGTTGGGCAGATCTGTCTCCCGCTAATCACTAATGTTTGCCTCTGAGGTGCCTGCAAGGTAGATCTGTAGTTTATAGCCATGGTATTTCTGTCTTCCTTCTGCCATCTGCTTCTCTTCCTGATGCCTAACTTCTGTCTCTCTATTCTCAGAGATTGACTCTTGCATACAAGTGTTGACTGAACTTAAAGTTTTGATTCTCACCCAACGCTTCCGGGCTCACTAGATTTGTTACATAAGCTATTCTGAACTCTCTGGTTTCTTGGACTTCTCTTTGCTTCTCGTAACCTCCTAGTAGTTTCCATGAAAAACCCAATCTTTTACCAAATTATTTTTACACAATAAGACCCCTTTTCCCCACCTATTTGTTAGGTTCACTTTTTAATTATCATTCATTTCTGACAGACACATGTCAGGGAGATTTGATGGTTATGTTTTAATCAGCCAACCAATGTCAATCTGACCATATGATTTTTCATAGTGATTGTGATTTAATACTTTTCCTACTATCTTATCCTCTTGTATTCTGGGTTCCTATCACCATATGCTTTTATAAAATCTAAGGGGCAAAGTACTCATTTAGTATTTACACCATTCCTTCATCCTCCGTAGGAACATTTTCTTTTGTATTTCTCACCCCTACCTTTTTTTTAACTGTTCTTTTACTTTTTATGCATTTGTAAAATCCTTTACTATTTCTATTACCTGACAGTTTTTCTTCATATATACTCTTACAATCCCTATTTTTTTTTGCTTCCTCTCTCTTTTCTACATTCTGCTTGATTTTCTATTGTATTTTTCATATGCTTCTTTTAAGACTCACTTTAAATTTTTCTATTCATTCAAATAACTCCAGCTTTAGCTGCACCACCACCATATGGGAAACTGTCTAGTCTGCATCCTACTCATCTCATTTGTACATTTCCCATTGTCTGTGCACTGCCCTATCTGTCAATTTTTCATTTTATCTGGCCAATTCCACTTTCATCTCATTGAACTTGGCTTTTTCCCTGGTCAAGTACATTTAACTTTTTGATTGTTCACTCTTTTTTAAATTTTTATATTGATCCTAATTATGTTATGGTTGCTATTTCCTAACCACTTGCCCCAGTTCATTTCCTAGAACTGCTTCTTTCCTTGTTGGACTAAAAACAGACTGATCCAGAAGGTAATCCGTTCCTTCTTAGTCGTTTATATTACTTTTCCTCCAGGCCATCTTTGGCTAATTAAAATCACCCATTATTATTATGGTCCTGTTGTTCCTGCACTTTTCTCTAATTTGTCTGTATATCCCTTCCTCTGTCTCCTTTCAACTGTTCAGCAGTGCAAAGGTAGAGAATCCCACTGGTGGTACAACAGGAATGCTGCTGAAACTCCTGAAGATCCAGCAAGGAGCCTTAAAGGGGCTGAAGCACCTTGAAAATTACTGGAGCTGTTCCACTGAAGGCCTTGGCGGAAACCAGGGTCTTCAACAGATGAGTGTTGAGAGTGGAATAGAAAAAAGGAGGCCACTACAAGGTTATTTCCCTCCATGGGGCCACTTTGTGGCTGTTACCACCACTTCCCAGGGCCCCTCGCCACATAGCAGCCCGGGAAAGTGACAGTAACACAAGTGGAAAGAAAGATGATCCACTGGCCCTGCTCCCACTGCTATTTACGTGCAGTAGGTGGAGAAGGCTTGGGCAATAGCAGTCCCAGCGAGGGAAGGGAAATCATGCTCGGGGATCTGAGACGGTGGTAAATCTCAACCACCACCCCATTTTCCTGATGTTTCCAGCGTGACCCTCCCTGATTTCAGGTGGGATTGGGATCGTGGAGGAAAATCGCTTCCCCCCCCCCCGCCCCCCCCATGTTTGTTTGCGAATAATAAGCAAAAAAAGTGCAAATACTGGAAAACAGAAACAAAACATATTGGAAACACTTGTCCAGGTCAGCCAGCATCTGTGGAGAGAACAGACAAGTGAATGTTTTGGGTGTAACCCTTCATCAGAACTGGAAAAATGGATAATAAACAAATATTTCAACAGGACTAGATATAAGTGGTGGGGGTGATGGACAAGAGAGGAACTATCAATAGAATGACCTTGATCTGCTAAAATAAAAGCAGGAGATGCCGAGGGTGACTGAAAGCTTTATATCAGGCGATGGAAAGCATAAAATAAATGAGAACCAAAGAACAAGTGAGTAGCTGAGGCAGTGGAAGGTAAATAAGTCTAAAATTGAAATGCAAGCAACTAGTAAAAGCCTGCGGAAAAGACAAAAAGCAAGCCTGCATCAAGGGTGTAAACTCTTCTGTCAGCTCTGTGAGCCATCGGAGCCAGAGTTCTGGTCAGCTATCCTAACAATCTGTTGTTTTTCTTCTGTACACTCCCAACACAGAGCAAAAGCCAAAGGTGGTCCCACTGGTGAGGCTCGCTCTTTAATATTTCCTAGCCAGAGTATTTTTAAACCCTCACTGCCATATAGCTTTAATTCTCCTATTAACTCTGGCTCCTGAAACAAATTTTCCATTTACAAAATTTGTGTCACATATCCACTGCAAAAATAATTTCATGTACATTTCTGATGCTGATTAATATTAAAGAACTAGAGAATGAATTCAATATCAATTAGTTTTTGTTTTACTGCAGAGTAGACAAAATGTGGAATTGTATTAAATGTTTGTTTTCCTGTTCTTTAATTTTGGTGCTCAAGTGATACTGCAGTTGTGGAAGGGTTGAGTTGCCCTGAATTTATGACAATTGACATTACTCTGTTGTACCCTCACTGTGTATCATGTTCATATCACACTCACTGGAAGGAGACGCCGCGGGACACGCTCACTGGAAGGAGACGCCGCGGGACACGCTCACTGGAAGGAGACGCCGCGGGACACGCTCACTGGAAGGAGACGCCGCGGGACACGCTCACTGGAAGGAGACGCCGCGGGACACGCTCACTGGAAGGAGACGCCGCGGGACACGCTCACTGGAAGGAGACGCCGCGGGACACGCTCACTGGAAGGAGACGCCGCGGGACACGCTCACTGGAAGGAGACGCCGCGGGACACGCTCACTGGAAGGAGACGCCGCGGGACACGCTCACTGGAAGGAGACGCCGCGGGACACGCTCACTGGAAGGAGACGCCGCGGGGGACACGCTCACTGGAAGGAGACGCCGCGGGGGACACGCTCACTGGAAGGAGACGCCGCGGGGGACACGCTCACTGGAAGGAGACGCCGCGGGGGACACGCTCACTGGAAGGAGACGCCGCGGGGGACACGCTCACTGGAAGGAGACGCCGCGGGGGACACGCTCACTGGAAGGAGACGCCGCGGGGGACACGCTCACTGGAAGGAGACGCCGCGGGGGACACGCTCACTGGAAGGAGACGCCGCGGGGGACACGCTCACTGGAAGGAGACGCCGCGGGGGACACGCTCACTGGAAGGAGACGCCGCGGGGGACACGCTCACTGGAAGGAGACGCCGCGGGGGACACGCTCACTGGAAGGAGACGCCGCGGGGGACACGCTCACTGGAAGGAGACGCCGCGGGGGACACGCTCACTGGAAGGAGACGCCGCGGGGGACACGCTCACTGGAAGGAGACGCCGCGGGGGACACGCTCACTGGAAGGAGACGCCGCGGGGACACGCTCACTGGAAGGAGACGCCGCGGGGGACACGCTCACTGGAAGGAGACGCCGCGGGGGACACTCACTGGAGGAGACGCACTATAAGGAAGTCGGGGCCCAGGAGCGAGGTCTGGACCCAGGAGCGAGGACAAGCCTTGCAGCGAGGTCGAGGCCCAGGAGTGGCGCAGCATGGTCGGGAGGACCACACTGTAGCCTATGAAACCCAGGCAGAGAGGACCTGCGGGAAGGAGGGAGGAGGACAGTGGTCTAGGATCCTCTTGCCATTGGACCAAGACCTTGCTCTGTCAAGCCTGTGTGGTAGCTGGTGTGCATTCACGCACAGGCATCTTCCACCCTTTAAAATGAAGTTCGGGACCTGGAACGTCGGGACCCTCATGGACAACCCCAACAGCGACAGACCAGAACGCCATACTGCTATCGATGCCCGGGAGCTCATACGTTTCGACATAGACATCGCCGCCCTAAGCGAGACCCGGCGGGCAGGGGAAGGCCAGCTCAAGGAGCAAGGCGGTGGTTACACCACCTTCTAGAAAGGCAAATCTGAAGAAGAACGCAGCCTCCATGGGATAGGCTTTGCCATAAAAAATGAGCTAGTTGAACGTCTCAGAGACTCCCCTCGTAGAATAAACTAATGCCTCATGACTCTACGGCTCACCCTTGCCCGGAACCAAGACCCTGCTAAGAAAGCCCTATTCAGCCTGCGCCTCACAACCAACCTGACTACTTCCAATGATTCAGAGACACAGAGTGTCCACAGCGCCTGGTCTGCACACAAGGCCTCCATAATCAGCACCTGTGAAGAGACGCTCGATCACTTGACCAGGAAACACCAAGACTGGTTCGACAAGAACGACCAGGAGATCCAGGAGCTAATAAGCTGCAAGCGCAAGGCATTCCTGATCTGGAAACAGCAACAGAACTCGAGAGCAAGAAAGCAGCTCTACAGACGCCTGAAGGCCGAGGTCCAACACAAAACTCGTGACCTAAAGAACAGATGGTGGAAGGAAAAAGCGCAGGAGATCCAGCAGCTAGCCGACAACCATGACGTGCGTGGATTCTTTAGCGCAGTCAAGACGACCTACAGCCCAAGCACCCAAGGTCCTACCCCACTGCGGGCAGAGAGGCAGTCAGTGCCCGCTGAAAGGAGCACTTTGAAGATCTCCTTAACCGAGACTCTGTCTTTGACGCGAGTGTCCTCAACTCCATCCCGCAGCATGCTACCCGCCACCACCTCAGCACAACGCCAGCCCGGCATGAGGTTGAAAAGGCCGTCCGACAACTGAAGAACAACAAGATCTCAGAAGCAGATGGAATCCCTGCCGAGGCGCTAAAACATGGTGCGAATACATGAACTCATTTCTCTTATTTGGAAGGAGGAGAGCATGCCAGGGGACCACAGACGCCTTAATTGTGACCATCTTCAAGAAAGGTGACAAGTCCGATTGCAGTGATTATAGGAGTCTCCCTGCTGTCTGCCACAGGGAAAGTCATCGCAAGAATCCTCCTCAATAGCCTTCTCCCAGAGGCTGAAGAGCTCCTTTCCATACCTCATGAGCCTACTGTCAACAAGGGCAGACATCGATGATGAAGTCCAGTGTGCCAGTGCAGCCTTCGGTCGCCTGAGGAAGAGAATGTTTGAAGACCAGGACCTCAAACCAAGCTCATGGTCTACAGAGCAGTAGTGATACCCGCCCCCCCCTGTATGCTTCAGAGACATGGACCATGTACAGCAGGCATCTCAAAGTACTGGAGAGGTACCACCAACGCTGCCTCCGCAAGATCCTGCAAATCCATTGGCAGGATAGGCGCACTAACATCAGTGTTCTCACTCAGGCCAGCATCGAAGCTTTGACCACGCTTGATCAGCTCCGATGGACGGGCCACATTGTCCGCATGCCCGATACAAGACTCCCAAAACAAGCGCTCCACTCGGGGCTCCGACATAGCAAGAGAGCCCCAGGTGGGCAGAGGAAACGCTTCAAGGACACCCTCCAAGCCTTCTTGAAAAAGTGCAACATCCCCACCGACAGCTGGGAATCCCTGGCCCAAGACTGCACAAAGTGGAGGAGAAGCATTCGGGAAGGCACCGAACACCTCGAGTCTCTTCGCTGGGAGCAAGCGGAAGCCAAGTGCAAACAGCGGAAGGAACGCACGTCAACCCAAGCACCCCACCCACCCGCCCCTTCAACCACCGTCTGCCCCACCTGTGACAGACTGAAGGTCTCGCATTGGACTCATCAGTCACCTGAACTCATTTTTAGTGTGGAAGCAAGTCATCCTCGGTTCTGAGGGACTGCCGAAGAAGAAGATCATCATGTTGGTGACTGCACTCTGACACTGGAAACCTTGGCCCATAATTTCCTGCGTGTGGATGCCTCCTATCGGAAAAAAATCTACGCTCTTACCTGAGGGCTCCTGAGGTCCGGACATTTCCGATGCTGAGCCTCTCCACAGTCGAAATGCGCAGGGCCCACGTATCCCAGGGGCGCATGCAGTTCGCAAGCGTTCCTGGGATCACGTGGGCCAGGTGAGCCAATAGGAGAAGGGAATCTTCCTTCATACTTTTGACAGGTAGACCCGTCAAAAGTATGAATGGGGCTCACCCCAAAAACACATCGAAACATTAAATAATTTTTTTTTTAATCACGTTTTTAAAATGAATTAAAATTAAATTAAATAGTTTAAACAAAAATTTAATTTTTTGAAAAAATAATTGAAGTTTTTTACGGGGCTAAAAATAAACTTAACTTTTTTTTAAAGTATTTTTAAATTATAAATGAGTGGGGGGGAAAAAAATATTTAAAAAACTTTTTTAAACACTTATGCTGGTAACAGCAGGCCTTCCGCCTTTCAGCAGGCGTAAGATTTCTAAGGGTTTTCAGCGGGCGGAGGTTCTGCAGAAAGCGGAACTCTCCACCCGCAGAGGCCCTTCTCCAGGGCAGGCAGAGGATCTGTCAAGAGCATTCTTGACAAATCAGAGGTGCCGGTTTTCAGTGCATGAGCTTCGCATGCCTGAAACTGGCATCTCCGATGTCCCTACACAGCGCGTACACACCCGTAGGCATCGGAAAATACGGGCCCTTGTCTTCTGAAAAGGTAAAAAAAAAAGAAATGTAGAATAAGTCACATACTGTGGCAGTTTCTGGGATACAAACGTGCCCACAAACAAACTATATTCTCAACAAATATATATGCATTGTACATACAGCATATGTGCATTGTCTATACACATACTATATATTCACAGTACTTGCATCCTGTAAACAAACAGTATTCACACACACTGCGTATACCCTATATTACCTACACGTAGATTATATCACTCTATCTACGCAAATGTGTATCGCTCACAAAGTCAACTCCAGTATACGTCTAATATGCAGTGGGTAAAAGGGAGCTGTTCTCTCGCATCTATTGGCCCAGAAATTTGACTCTGAGGCTTGCCGCGGGGGTAAGGATCGCGCGCGATATCACACTCCGCGCCGGCCGTTGTGTTTTGGGCCCACAGGAACTTCGGGTCCTGGGCCTCTCCCTAGTGCCGGCGCGCAGTGTGTGCGTGTCCCAGGGGCGCAGTTAGTGCGATGCGACCTCTGGGATCACGTGGGCCATGGAGAGCCAATGGCAGCAGACTATCTTTCATTCATAGATTTGACAGGAGACATGTCAAATCTGTGAATTGAAAGAGACCCCAAAAGAACAGCTAAACCTCAAATAAAATTTTTTTAAAAACCATTACATTAATAAAATAACTATAGTTAAATAAATTAACCACTTTAAACAAAAATTTAAATTTTTTAAAAAGTTATAAAAATAAACTTACCTTTCTTTAAAGTCTCTAAAAAAGATAAACCTGTTGAAAAAAATTAAAAATTATACTTAATTAACTACTTACCTTGTTCAAAAGGGGTCTTACGCCTCCTTTTTACATGTGTATAATCTTCCATACTTACCCTCGCGTTGAAACCTGAAAAAAAACCTAAGTGTGCTGCGTGCGCACAGCCTGTAGTGCGCACGCGGTTCACTTAGGAACCGCCCCCTTCGCCATACTGGAAGTGCCGGTTTCCCGCGCATGCAGGAAACCGGCACTTCGGGATCTAATACGGGTGAGTACACAGTGCGTACTCTCCCGTATTAGGCCGAATTTTTGGGCCATTATTTTGAAGCTTATGGGTGCCACAGTGGCTGATCCTGTGCGTGTAGTATACACACTGATTAAAAAGGAACAAATCACTCCAACTTGTTACTGTGAAGATATTTTATGCATCAGTATTGGCTCCAATACAGATACACAAGTTAAAAATACAGCACAATTAATTTTGTTTTATTATTAAAGTAAACATGCAGTAAAAGGAGTGGGTTTTCTTACAGGTGGTTACAAGGCCATTTCTGCTCACGAGAGCTTGATGCAGCTGGTAAATGATTATTTTATCTATTATCACTTCAAATACAACTCATTTGTTATGCAACTGCTTCTAATTGTGAGAATAACATTGAAATTATTTTACATCTCTTTCTGAGAAAGTCGTTTTTCCTAAGTTAGAAAGCTGTTGCGATAAGAGTTTGGATACCATAAGATCAGCTCTTCTGTCTGGCAGTGCTGCTTGGGGAAACAGTCTGTTGTTGGCTCCTTTCAGTGAGTTCCAGTTTGCCTTGCATTTCTAAGTGAATAATTCATATCCTACTTTCTGGTATTGTCTCCAAAAAATTTTGTTCTCTAGCTTTCTTCATGGCTTTGTGGAAAAATGGCACTTCTGGTGCAGTACTGAGCCGAGTAGAGCAAAGCAGGAAGCTAATTACAACTGAAGCTGCAGTTGGGACACCAAAGTTGGCCGACACAACCCTGAACTAGGGGGGCGAACAAATCAGTCAGGGTTCCCACTCATGACTGCTATCTAATGCTACCTGTTGAAAAGTAAATGTGTGGATATCAGAAGAGGACAGGATTGGGCTTGCTATAGTATCTCCCACAAACTGATATAGTCCCTACCTCTTATACCATCCACGGATAGCCGCTTATATCGGGCAAATGGTACTAACAATCCGTCATTACCATAGGTAAAAACTGCAAGGCTGAAAAGGGGAGGGGGAGTGGTAGGAAATGGATCTCAATGAAATCACTGAAAATGAGCATCCTATATAACTGTCTATCCTCTTTAGCTCATTAACATCTCATTAAAATACAATTCATTAGGATAGCAGCATGGCATTTTTTAAATGGCTGATTAGATTTTACAATTTAAAAACACACTTCCCTTGCTGGGGCAAGGCTACAGAAAATTGGTTGGGCTGAATGAGAAGATAAATAAGTCCTGTCTGATGGGGTAGTTATAAAAATAAAAGTTACGTGAAAAATGCTGGAAATACAGAGTAGGTCAGTCAGCATCTGTAAATTGAAAATTATTGATATTTTAGTTATGTACCTACTAAAATATCAATAACCTTTGCTTCTTACAGATGTGACTGGCCTATTGTGTATTTCCAGTATTGGTGTTTTTCCCATTTTTATTTTGCATGCCATCATAACACACCCTTCTCTTCTGGAGTCAGGCA
Organism: Squalus acanthias; assembly: GCA_030390025.1. Taxonomy (NCBI): domain Eukaryota; kingdom Metazoa; phylum Chordata; class Chondrichthyes; order Squaliformes; family Squalidae; genus Squalus; species Squalus acanthias. The sequence goes on from CM059435.1 coordinate 84,968,739, forward strand.
TATTATGCACCTGTGTCCACTTCAAGCAGAAATGTTGATGGGTCGGAAACGGGGCGGAACTTGACTTAACTGGTCCTGCCCAAATTCCATCTCTGCTGAGTTAGGAACCTTTTCGCACCCCAGAGCTCCCTAAATGTCAGGATTTCAATATTTTTATTTCTAATTTATAGCTTATCAATATTGTAATCACTTTTAAATGGCTACTGCATACTGGGAAAATTTCTGCTGTCTTTGTGCCTGCATTGGTACGGTGTGAATAAACAACAAAGACCAATGGACAATAGTTGATTACTACTGCACTCATACATTTGGCCAAACGGTTGTCAAGTTCACCAAGGTGATGGAAACAATTAGAATTTATTACCTGGCCATCAAAAGCTTTACATCTGTCCATGGCCTTTGCAATGATCTCATCAGGAATATCATGTGAGCAAGACTTTCACAGTCTGGCTATGGTGTCATTCATGGTTCAGTGGTAGCACTTTCACATCTGAGTCAGAAAGTTGTGGGTTCAAGCCCTACTCCAGAGACTTGAACACATTATCTAGGCTGATGCTTCAGTGCAGTACTGAGGGAGTGCTCAATGTCGGAGCTGCCGTCTTTCAGATGAGACATTAAACCAAGACCCCACCTGACCTCTTAGGTGGATGTAAATGATCCCATGGCACTATTTGAAGAAGAGCAGGGAGGTTCTCCTGGTGTCCTGACCAACATTTATCCCTCAACCAACACCAATCAAACAGATTATCTGGCTATTTATGTGTTTGTGAGATCTTGTGATCAAATTGGCTGTCACATTTCCTTACATTACAACAGTGACTACATTTCAAAAGTACTTAATTGGCTGTGAAGTGCTTTTGGACATCCTGAGGAAGTGAAAGGTGCTATATAAATGCAAATTCTTTCTTTTCTTTATATCCTGAAGGACGGAGGATTGCTTGGCTGGTATCTGTCAAGTATCCTCTGTGCCTTCGATACCTACTTGTAATTGACATCTTTATTTAATTCTGAAGGATGCCTTTTTGATGTCCCTTTCACAGCGCAGACATCAAAGCAAAGAAAGAGGTATGACTATTAATGGCAGCAATGATTCTTTAGTACATTTCACTTAACCAAGCAGCTAATATTTCGGTGTCATTAGAGTTCTTTCTAAAGATCCAATCTCACACAAAACTTCTCAATCTCTGAAATATGGCCCAAACTAAGAATGTTAACCCATAGATCTACTAAAGATTCTATTATCTTGACATACAAACTTTAAGTTAAGCACAGTGTAGTAATCTAGTGAAATCTGTATTTGTTCTTCCATCTTTTACTTTTGAATGAACTTCTTGTAATTTGTAGCCTAAGATATACGGAGTATTACTTGTCCGCCGGTGCAAGAGCATATGGTGGTAATCCATACTATTTGGTGTGTATCTTAGTAAAAAGGTTCATTCTTTAACCTGTGCCCCAATGTCCTGGATTACTTCACATATGAAGTAATATTTCAATTCATAGGCAGTGTGGATTTGCCTGTGAGAGTGAACCTTTTGCACTAGGCATGAGAAAATGTATCTGGACCTGTGAAGGAATAAGCCATATAACCTATTCAGAAAAATACACTATCTTATGAAAGAATTCTGGCCTTATTAAAACATGACAAACTGGGTTTGGAAATTTAGAAACCTAACTGTGAAATAGCTATGAAAGAATTCTGGCTATTGAGATAAGACAGACCCTGAATAAATAACCTTATTGAAACAGAAGGTGCATGGCTCCGACAAGCTGACCTTTTGGGAACAAAACAATGGTCCATACTGGATTAAGGTGTTTTAATTTAAACTTTGTAAAGATGGCACATAAGATAAGGAACATCTGCCCTCGTAAAGGTGATATAAAATAAGGAACACCTGCCCTTCACACCATTTTATATGGTCAACCCAGAACACCTGGAGATGAGACAAGATTCTGGAATATTAAAAGCTGATGTAGCAGTAAGAATTGCAGAGGTCGGCAGAAAGATGAATAGGGATAATTAACTTGCATCAGCAGAAAACCTTAAAGGAAATACAACTGGAAAAGAGTATAAATATTGAAGTTTCAAATGGGATATCAGAGTCGCTTTAATCGGGCATAGCGATTCTCAGCTACAGGGGATCAAAGGTATTTGATATTGATGGATATCCTGTATAGAAAACTTTAAGAACTGTAATACTGTAGCGAAGTTAAGATTTAAAAGTAAGATTCTCTGTTAATATAGTATTTTTTCTCTTTTTAGAACTGTTAACGTTGCGATTGACTGATTCACCAACTGTAAATTGCATGTCGGTTCTTTTAATAAATCTCTATATATTTTTAGAATTGTCTCACATAAGTCTTCTGTATCAATAACTCTCAAACTCAATCTCTGTACACTCTTTGGTGAAGAGTTACAGAATTCTGAAGGAGTTCTCCAGACCCTCATAATATCCGGGACGTTTCAGTCTAGCTAAACTTATTAAAAGTGCTATCTAGAGGATGGTAACATTCTCGGGTTGTTCCTTTCCTTTAGGGAGAGATAGCCCGGACCTTTAGACCCAATTAAGCGTCTTTAGGATTCGGCTACCTCAAACTTTAGTTGAAAGTGAACGTCTGAGAAATACGCCTGATCCGGGATAGCCCCAAAGGGGCTAGGACTAGTAAAAGTCCCTTCAGACCAAGCTTGAACTGTAACAGGACATTATAGAGAAAGCCTTATTGTGCATCCTATATCTGATCTGGGAATTCTTATTACTGAGATTGGTTGTTAAAAAGTTGGAAGTGTTGCATTCTCCACATTGGCACCCCTCATCTCAAACATAAGTTGACTGAACTTTCAAGCAAAATCATGTAAACTATCAATGGGTGAAAGAATTAATGCCTATTGCTGGGCTTTACAGTTAGTAAAATGAGTGACTGAAGACAATTTTACCCGTTACTGGCAAGATCAGACTTGGATATGGATTCCTGCTCTTTCAAAAAAAAATCACCTGCTGTTCTATTTTTTTTCCCAGAGCTATTTTTAAAAGATTGTGCTAATGTTGACTTTCTCACAGCACCTGCAGTTAATCGGATTTTGAAACTCAGAAGTACATAGCTGATTAGTGTGTTTAAAAAGGCAGCTGATAGGAATATATGTCTGGATATAAAAGTGTTGAATAAGGGCCCCTCCTCCTGTGGTCTGCTGTTGGAGTCAGCCCTTTGATCAGAAACAATGAGGACACTCGGCCTTCTTCTTCTTGTCATCGCTGGAATCCATGGAAGGTCTCCAGGTAAATGGAGAGGAAATGTTTTACCATCCCAGTGTAACATTTTTATAACCAAACCGATCAACCTTGTGGCTCCTCTGGGTGAAATTGTCACTTTAGTACCAATTAATGCTGGCTTGCAGACTGGTTTGTAATTACAGATTGGTTTGAGGGCTAGCAGCTCATGGGAAGTGGATTGAGGCTCCCTAAGCTCATTTCACATCGGACGCTTAAAGCCAATTGAGACAGGAGACTATTCTCTCCTCTGTTTGGGCTGGATTAAAACCCAGGTCCCACAGGTTATCCTATGTGTAACACAGTCTCTGGTCTGTAAGTTGTCTGCGATGTTGCACACTTAATTCAGCCACCTGACCTTAAAGATGCAGTTTTTGCATGATCCGGGGAAACTTTTAATAAAGAGAAAAAATAACTCAAAAGCACAGGGTATGTACCCTCGTTAAGGAGGGAAAAAACACTAGAAACCTAATGCTTGCTTTGTACTAAGAGCAGCCAATAATCTGTGACCTATTTCCTTCCTCATTGAAGAGGATAATGGCACACTGAAGGGTTACACAGGCTGGGAGGGAGGTGAGTTTTTAATACCAGGGCTGTATTTCAGTTACACTTCAACTTAGTGTTGAAGACTGCAGGTTGGTACTTGTATAATTAACCCACAACTATATCGTGGCTACAACAGTCCCAGTACTGAGGACATACAATCAAATGTTGAAATAGAAAATAATCCATACAGACAAGTCTTGCATTCTGTTTGCAGCTAAGTGTTTGTCAGGCACGAGACAGAACCTCTCAGTACAAGATTTGTAATTTTTCACTATACTATACTTGTCACCTGATTACCAGATTTGCAACTGATTCCATCTCATTGTAACATATACTCAATGTTATCTTTTCCAGCACAAAGACCCAACCAGCCCCAACTTCCTGGTAAGTCACCAGAAATCTATAATATCCAAAATAAAATGTGAATATTGTACGTTAGTAGATAAACACCACAACACGCTGGTATTGTACCCTGTGTAACATGGCGTTGCACTTTACTGTACACGCATGACGATTCTTCATATGCGTCTAAGCAATGATTGGGGTTTATGCAACTCTGAGTGGAGAATCCCAGGAAAGCCCAGTCTTGTCATCACCTAGCATCTCTACACATGCACACCAGGAGCCATGGGAGAGTGATCAGGTGCAGGAACTCTGGGTGTGTGTTTTTTTCTCCCTCTCTAAACCAGAACTGCTGAGTCCATTTCTAGTCCCCCCAATATTGCCACAGCTAATTCAGGACTGGGCCTGGGACCTTGCTGGTCAAATGTCTCAGTATCAAACCACGCGGGTGCTTTATGTCTGAGACAGCGGGGGAAGGTTCGGAGTTATTTTTGGGAGTTATTGGTGAAATCTTTGTTTCTGATTAAACTATTTGAATGTGTAAATTGTTACATGTACTTTAATATGTGCAAGATGTTAATATTTTCTGCATTTTGTAAAGATAGGGTTTGTGAATCGTGGGAGATAGAGAATTTTCAGTATAGCCAAGTTAATATTTGCAAATTGCATCAAAATAATTTCTTAACATAATCACTTGAAATGATACAAATTTCACAGGTTGATGGGTTTTGACCTCGAGTTCTTGATGACATTTGGGCATCTGGATAGTTCAGTAGCTGCCTCTGGACAGGGGTTAGCACCGTAATTCCCTAAATTTTGTTTGGGTTGTCATCAGACAATAAGAGGAAAAGTTACCTTCACACTCATCCTGAAATGCTCTTGTGCATTTCCCAAGAGACGGTTATAAAATGGCTTTACCACAGTCCTGGATGGTAGATGCCTGCCCACCCCTGTCTTAACTGAGACATTGCGCACGGCAGGAGCAGGATGCAAGACTGAAGTAAAATATCTCCCAAATATAAGTGAAAAATAAACCAGTGAAAAATTATTCTGACAACAATACTGCAGATACTTTTCCTACTCTGCATTATATTTGAAGATATTGATCCCTCTGGGTGAGCAGCAGACTGCTGAGCCTCTGCCAATGCCACTCTCAGCTGGCCATTGGAGGGAGTGCCAGTGTAGCCTTGACATGGCTCTCCAAACTTTCCGTTGCTACTCGACACCTCCTTCACTGACACAGCCGAGTTCAGGGTACCGGGGCGGCGTTATGGCCGTGCACTTTCACGGGGGGCCTGGGGCCCTGACTGGCTCACCACCCAGCCAGCAACACTTTGCCTCTGCTGATGGACTCGCCTACAAGTAAGAGCCGCCATCAATCCATGTATAAAATGTAAAGGTGATGCATTCCAAGCGGGTCATGCTGCTTACATCCTGGTTCCAAGCTGGAAGAATGCAGGGGCTGGGTTTTCGGTGCACTGTTTCCCTCCACTCTCCCTTCCACTCATTCAGAATTTACAATCACTAACATGGAATAAGATTCACTTTCTGCAAGTGTGAGGAGAGTTAAGGAGAAGGAGTAACTCCCAAGCTGCTGGGAAATTCCCCCACCCTCCCTCCTTCCTTCCATCTCTTCTCTCCCTCCCACCTTGTCTCCTTTCCTCTCTCTCACCTCCCGCCATCCTTTCCTCCCTTCCATCCTTCCTTCCCTGCACCCTTTCCCTCCCTCCCTCCCCTCTTCCTCCCTCCCTTCCCTCGGGCTCTAAGCATTTAAGGAATGTCTCTCAAAAATAATCGCACTACAAAAATACAGGCTAGTTAGAACTCAACTCTTTGTAGTTAAACTAACAAATGCTGGAATGTATTTAGTGGCCCAGTCAGTATTTGAAGAGACAGATTTATGTTTTGAGTGGAGACCCTTCCAGTGAATACTTTTCTCAGATGCTGATACAGATTTGACACCAGATTAAGTAGGTAGTATTTAGTATCATTGTCTTGTTAGGGACCCCAAATAGAATCTTAGCATGGAGCCCCCGCAAGATAAACATCTCCCCTGCAAGGTACTGAACCTGCAACCCACTCTTTTTGTGTTGGTAATCAGTGTCCTGGGATACTGCTCCATCTGTACTCTTATTGGCCCAAAAATTAGTGAGGGAGCCTTCGTGCGAGGGTAAGGCTTCCCCGCGATCTCTCACTGCGCGCTGGCTTTTTCATTCCCAGCTCGCACAAACTTGATGTTCTGGACAGCAGCTGTGCAGGGCTTCCGTATCCCACAGGCGCAGTTAATTCATGCGAGCTGTGGGATCACGTGACTCAGTTAGAGCCAATGGCAGCACACCATCTTTCATTCATAGCTTTCACAACAAGTGCTGTGAAAGCTATGAATCTATACCCCCCCAAAAGAACAGCTAAACCTCAATTAAATTTAAAAAAAACCATCACATTAATAAAATAAGTATAGTTAAATAAATTAACCATTTTAAACAAAAAATAAAATTTTTGAAAAAATTTAAAATCTTTTAAAAGGTTATAAAAATAAACTTACCTTTCTTTAAAGTCTCTAAAAAAGATATACCTGTTGAAAAAAATTCAAAATAATACTTAATTAACTACTTACCTTGTTAAAAGAGGGTCTTACGCCTCCTTTCTTTATGTGCAAAATCTTCCATACTTACCTGCGCGTTCAAAGCACTAAGTGCACTGCGTGCACGCAGCCTGTAGCGCACACGCGGTTCACTTAGGAACCGCCCCCTTTTGAAATCACCAAGTGCCGGTTTTCAGCGCATGCGCAGTGCATGCAGAAAACCGGCAATTGGAGACAATACGCGAGAGTACACAGTGCGTACTCTCGCGTAGCGGCACTAATTTTTGGGCCATTATATTGTATGCCTGGTGAATTAGAAAGTCGGACGCGTTTAATGACTATGCTCTATTTCAGATAAACGCTGGGTGAATGAGTACGATGACCTACTGCTTTTTACTTGTCCCACATTCAGTACAATTGATGCAATTACCAGGTAAGTGACTAAAGGTCACTGCACAATAATCTAGTAGGAATCTGTTAGATTCTATAAGGATATGTCACAAAGATGGTCGCAACCTTCCTGTCCAGCGCGCTCGCTGGGGGCTAATCTTGCCAATCTCCTCCACATTCAACTCACCCTTCCTAGTACTGACCCTGTGGACTCTGCCAGCGGATTACCTATCACCGCCCCTCTCCGCATCTGCCTCCAGAATGTCCATTCACCTGTGAACAAGACCCTTGCCATCCATAAGCTCATTGTAGACGATTGCATCAACATCATGGCCTTGATGGAAACCTGGCTGAGGGGTGATGACACCTTCCCTCTAAATGAAGCCTCCCCGCCTGGCTATACTTCCATCATTTGCGCCAGCCCAGGCCATCACGGTGGCGGTGTGGCTCTGATCACCAAATCACACCTTGGTCTGTCCCCCTATTCCTCTGGCACTTTCTCCTCCTTTGAGCATCTCAGCTTGTTCCACCCCTCACCTCTCATTTAAAATCCTCGTTCTCTACCGCCCATCCAAGTACCATAAAAACTTTCTCACCAAGATATCTTCACTGCTTTCCTCCCTCAGCCTCTGCACTGAGCGACTTCTCATCCTCGGGGATTTCAATCTCCATCTCGACTCATCATGCTCTCTCTCTTCTGAGTTCACTACCCTCCTATCCTCCCTTAATCTCTCCCTCCACGTAAACTCCCCAACCCATATTCACGATCACCCCCTTGACCTTGCCATCTCACGCGGTTTTCGCTACTCCCATCGTGTCAATCACAGTTAAGGCCACCTCTGATCACTTCCTTGTATCGCTCTCCACCCACGTTCCCCTTCCCCCACCCTCTCCCCCCACCCTCTCCCAACCCGACTATCTTCTGTGTCCACCCCTGGAGGAAAAAAACTCTCCCAATTCACTTAAAATTGCACTTTCAAAATCCCAACTGTCTAGCCTTTGGCCCTCCACTCACCACGACATTTCTGCAGCTACCGATCTGCTCAACCACACCCTCACCACTACCCTAATCCTTATTAAAACAATTACACTCTCTCACCCTGACCATTCCCCCAGTACAGCCCTCACCTCCACTCCCTTAAGTCCAAGAGACGCAGACTTGAACGGATATGGTGGACAACTGGTTTAGCCATTCACCGCCAGATCTGGCTAGACCACATAAAGCATTATCGGGTCCTGCTCTCGTCTGCCAAAACTGCTCACTATTCCAGGATCATTCTGGAATGCAAAGATAACCCCCAGCTTCTTTTCTCTACTGCAAACCGTCATCTTAAACCCCTCTCCCCTGTCTCCTCCACCCTCACCTCCAATAACAAGTGCGAGGAGCTCATGGACTTCTTTGTAACTAAGATTGAGACCGTCCGATCAGCTGCCTCTGCCACTTCCCTCCCTTTCCCTAGCCCAGTGGGCCAAACTTCCTGTAAGGTTCCCCCCTGCCCTAGCCCTGAACTCTCATTTTTCTCCAGTTTCTCTCCAATCTCCCCTCATGCCCTCTCCGCGCTCATCTTCTCCATGAGGCTCACTTCCTGCTCCCTCGACCCTATTCCCACTAAACTGCTGACCACCCAACTTCCTTTTCTGACTCCCATTTTAGCTGATATTGTTAATGGTTCTCTCTCCTCAGGTACTGTTACCCTCTCTTTCAAATCTGTCATCATCACCCCCTCCTCAAAAAAAAAAACCAACCCGTGACCCCTCCGTCCTTGCAAACTACTGCCCCATCTCCAATCTCTCTGTCCTCTCCAAAGTCCTTGAACATGTTGTCGCCTCCTAAATCCGTGCCCATCTTTCCTGGAACTCCATGTTTGAATCCCTCCAATCAGGTTTCTGCCCCACCACAGTACCGAAACAGCTCTTATCAAAGTCACAAATGACATCCTATGCGACTGTGATAAAGGTAAACTATTCCTCCCCATCCTTCCTATGCGACTGTGATAAAGGTAAACTATTCCTCCCCATCCTTTTTGACCTGTCAGCAGCCTTTGACACGGTTGACCACACCATCCTCCTCCAACACCTCTCCACCGTCGTCCAGCTGGGTGGGACTGCACTCGCCTGGTTCCATTCTTATCTATCTGATTGTAGTCAGAGAATCACCTGCAATGGTTTCTCATCCCGCTCCCGCACCGTCAACTCTGGTGTCCCCCAAGATCTATCCTTGGTCCCCTCCTATTTCTCATCTACATGCTGTCCCTTGGCGACATCATCCGAAAACGCAGCCTCAGTTTCCACATGTACCCTGACGACACTCAGGTCTACCTCACCACCATCTCTCTCGATCACTGTCTCTAAATTTTCGCACTGCTTGTCCGACTTCCAGTACTGGATGAGCAGAAATTTCCTCCAACTAAATATTGGGAAGACCAACGCTGTTGTCTTTGGTCCCTGCTGCAAACTCTGTTCCCTAGCCACCGACTCCATCCCTCTTGCTAACATCTGTCTGAGGCTGAACCACACTGTTTGCAACCTTGGTGCCATAGTTGACCTGGAAATGAACTTCCGACCATATATCTGCGCCATTACAAAGGCCGCCTATTTCCACCTCCATAACATCGCCCGTCTCCGCCCCTGCCTCAGCTCATCTACTGCTGAAGCCCTCAACCATGCCTTTGTTACCTCCAGACTTGACAATTCCAATGCCGTGCCTTCAGCTGCCAAGGCCCAAAGCTCTGGAATTCCCTTCCTAAACCTCTCCGCCTCTCTACCTCTCTCTCCTCCTTTAAGACCACTATTCCGTTAAGCTGCATGGCCGCGCATTGATCTGCAGGTCCCGCACAGGCCGCTCAATGGCATTCTAATGGGAAAAACCACACATGCGCGGTAATTTGAATGGGCTGCGCGGCCCTGCACCCAAAAAAAATAGCGGGAACATTGTTTGAAACTCTCCTTTTAAACCTACCTTATCTGCCCTAATAACTCCTTATGTGGCTCAGTGTCAAATTTTATTTTGTAACACTCTTGTGAAATGCTTTGGGATGATTTACTACGTTAAAGGTGCTGTATATACATGCACAAGTTGTTGTTGTAATGTTTATAATTTGTGAATTTCCTCTTTGGGCTGGCCTGTGATATTCAGCATTACCTGCTAAGAGAGTGGCCAGATCACCTTCACCCACTACCCCGCCACTCTTGTTTTGGATGTAGAGATGAGCAGGGTGTATAACACGTGCACAGGTTGACTGTGATGTGGAATCATGAACATTGGATTAATGCTACCGTAGCTCATTTTAGTTAGTATCTTTATAGCTAACAGAGGGAGGAGGCTATCGTCCTGAGTTGATAGTTTCATTTGAACCCACATTTTAGTGAAAAGCCTGCTGGGGAATTCACAGACCCACCCAACTTCCATCTCTTGCAGTTGTCCTGAAAATGCTTTTTGTGCTTTCTGTTCTAGTCAGCATCACAGTTACTATGAGGATCGTCTGTGGGATTTCCAATGTAAGAAGACATTCGAAGAGCTGCCAGATTGTACATGGACCAACTACGTGAACGACTTTGATGAAGAGTTCACCTTCACCTGCCCATTTAACTCCATTATTAATGGCATGGAGGCTTATCACCTCAACAAACATGAGGACAGGAGGTATTTTGGAAACTGATCGCATTGTTTGTATCAAAGGCTAATATCTGGGCAATTTTCAAAACAGTTGGGTATAATATCCTCCATTTGCTAATGTAAACAAAAAAAGTCAGTGTTAATAAAACTGGTTTGTCAGCGGCTTGAAATTGCAGTTATACTGCAGGTTCTGTGTTGTTGTGTATTGATGTTACAAATGTAATCATTCAGTGATGCTGTAATCTATGTGTAAATCTAGATGAAACTACATCATATATTGCTGAACATAATAGGGAGGCTGATTATTAAGAAAAATAATCTTATCTCAGGATTTTGATAACGAATCACATTTATGCTATTACATAGAATTTGTAGCAGAGAAACAGGCCATTCGGCCCAACTGGCCTATGCCTGTGTTTAGGCTCCACACGAGCCTCCTCCCACCCCTCTTCATCTAACTCTATCAGCATACCCTTCTATTCCTTTCTCCCTCATGTGCCTTCCCCTTAAATGCATCTATGCTATTCGTCTCAACTACTCCATGTGGTCGCGAGTTCCACGTTCTAACCAGTCTTTAGGTAAAGAAGTTCTGCCTCAATTCCCTATTGGATTTATTGGTGACTATCTTATATATATATATTACCCCAATTTTAGACTCACCCATAAGTGGGAAACATCTTCTCTACGTCTACCCTATGATAATCTTAAAGACCCCTATCGGGTCACCCCTCTGTCTTTTTTCCTGGAATTCATGTTATGCAGGGTCCTGGATTAGACTGCTTTCTCATAATCACATGGTGCATTCATCCATTAATCTGCACTTCACTTCTACACTACTTTCATTGTGAGGTACTGTTACCTAAATTTAAATAGAATTTACAAACTCATCATTGAATGATTACATTTATAGTATCCGTCAGTACACATCAACACAGGAAGATCCAATCTGATGTTTATGTATTATATTTTTGAAGAAGTTCATTGACATGCCATTAACCACAGATCCAATACTCTGAGGGGGAGAAAAAAGTGCCTTATAATCACTTGCGCTTCATGGGGTTTGTGGCTGCTTGACAAATCAAAGCCATTTATATAATAAAATATTAAATGTACCTTCATCTGTGTAGCTGAGGTGCTGCTTGCCTTGTTTTTGTGGCCTTGGTAAAATTTACCAATCAGGGATATACCTGCACATTCGGCCAGAATTTGGCTGATGGTTGACCACGCAGCTTCCTGGCAATTGAGTTCAATCTGCTCTGATCACACGGGATTGGAGTTTCTAATGTAATACTGCCCAGGCGATTTCTGGGCAGGGACGCAAAATGGGGTGGGTATAAGGTGTTTGGTTTCCTCGTCCTTACAAGGGTTCTTTGACTCTGGGTTTTACAGCAACAAAATGATAGACGACACAAAGGTTTAGGTTCAACCCAAAACTGTTAGTTTATTAAAACCAACAAAACACAGAGAAAACCCTGTTGAGATTTGGCTGAAACTTACAATCACCCATCCGGCCGGTCGTTCCCGTTGTGGATTATAGGCCTGGATCGGAGATGACCTGTCCCCGTCCTCCTTTATCTGACTGTAGCTGCCTACACAGCGCAAACCCCTTGTAGAGTCAACTGATACTTACAATCACCCGTCCGGCTGGTCGTGGCCGACGTCTATTGCAGGCTGGGAGCTGGAGATGACCGTCTTTCCTTCCTTCTTACACCTGACCCCATGCTGAACTGTTCGACATTCACACCTCGTCAACCTGTAATTCAATCACCGGAGGTGTACAGAGTTGAGATCGAAGATAACTTTTCTCCTCTCCCGCTTTCTGTAACGCATATTCAATGTGATTTCTATTACTGTTGATGGGCGGTTGGCTGATTGTCTGCTCAGGACTTTTGTATCTTCCATTCATGCCAGGAAGTCGATCGTGACCCCCATTGTTTTGTTAAACTCAGAGCATTGTCTAGATGTTAATTTTTCCCTTCGAAACCAATCATGATTCAAGGCCTCACAGTTCAATGTCAATGTCCTTTTCAGAGTTAATTATGAGTCAAAGCTTTCATTGTCCAGTATCAATGTGTTCTCCAAGAACTGCAGACTTTGATGGCTGCCACCTTTTCTGTGCCTCGAAGTTTAACCGTTTCATGCCCTTACCACTGGGCCGAACAGGCTTTCAGCATTTTGAAATCTTCATGGGGTCGTGTAACTGTGCATCCTGCCCCTAACAAAATGCACAATTTTCCCCTGGAAGAGATGTAATAAGTTACTATTCAAGTGCAATTTCCTTCATTTTTTTCCTCTCTAAGAGAGGTGCTGTTGTTTCCAACTTAATGCTGCTTAGTGAGTGATCCAGGACTCCAGCTTGTGCGCATCCCTGCTGTAGGGGACTAAGTGCCACTTTATTCCCCATCCCCCCCACCCCCAGTGTGTTTTTCGCCAAATATATGCAACCTCACTTTTAGATTTTTCATGTTGTCGTATAGTTACTAGATCTAGAACTCCAACTTGGTCCCAATATTGTGTCTGAAATTGACACGTTCATTGTTTTACTGCTTTATCTTTCTCAGGTGGAAATTCTCCTGCTGCCGTGTTAACAATGTCTGCAACGAAAATTGTTTCTGGACAGACTATGTCAACCTTTTTGACGAATACTTCAGCTGGAAAGTTCCTGAATCTACCATCCTTGTGGGAGTTTCCAGCTACCATGACAACTATCGAGAGTAAGTAACTTGCTGCTTATTAAAATTTTTACTTGAATTCTCTTTGTGTACATTTGGTGCACTAACAACGCTGGAGTCAAATGATACCAGGATACATGTCTCCTGAGTTTGGCCTTGCTGGTTGCTTGGAGCACAGAGATTTGGAGAAATTGTACTGTGGTACTAACAGGCCAGTCACAGATGTCCTATAGTTTAACCTATGCTCCAGCCACTCTCACTCAGCAAGTGATCACTAACTCTCTGCTTGAATGTTGGTGAAAGAAACCGATTTCTAGGCAATGACATGGCTGTAGAGAGTTCTACAGAGACGAGAAGTACAGTGTACATTTCCGCAGTGTTGTAGGCGATGAATTTGACACTGTTTCTCAAGTTATTAAATCAAATATCTCCTCTACATGTTTTCTCAGTGAATGTTCTTTTTAAGTGTCTGTGTATCTGTAGACCCCATGGCACAGATACCTGTGGGTCAGGCGTTACCTGTTACTGCAATCTCTTGGCTTGCATCCTTTGCTCCTCAAAGTACAGGAACAATAGAATCTCCAGAGGGAAATCCATTATTTAGCTGTGAAGAACGCCCTTTAAACTCTCTCCAAGTTTCACATTGCACCTTTAAATGCTCAGAAACTGCAGCTTCAAAGCACAGACCTTTCACGTTCCCAATGTCTGCCCATCTATGCACTGCCATACAGGCTCAGCAATGCCACCGCTACAATGGTGGTGATTTTCAGGGGTAGCTAGTGGGTGGAAACTTAGGGAAATCTAAGGAGGGTTGCAGAGGTTGGGGGAGCCCCCTGCTTCATTTAAATCTGACGGGGCGTGATTCTGACAGGCGGATCAGGGTCACAGTGGGGTCACCGGAGGGAAACTGTGGCAGCCACTTTTAGGAATGGAAATTTTGCTGAAGGGTCTCCGCCCCATTTTACTTGCAAGGCCACCTCTAAACTGCCTGAAAATCCTTGCCAGGGTGTTGGAACGGGTAGATATGGAAAGCAGCATACAGGAAACTCTTTGGTATCCGGCACCGACGGGACCGGGGTGTTGCCGGTTGATTAAAAGTTCCAGATGACTGAGAGGGTTATCTACCGAGGCTATTTTTAACAAAAATAAAAAAATAAAGAAATGTGCAGTATACAGTAATTGGCGGATCGGAAGAGACTACCGGCAGCGCGGGAGAGTCAGACTCCTGTTATTGAGGTGTTCGGACTTCCGACAACGCCAAGAAGCAGAGTAGTGGCAGTTTGGAGAACTACCCCCACTGACTAACTCGGCCACCGCGGGAGACTCGGACTCGGCAACATTTCCAGTTATTGAGGTGTTGTTTTCGGAGTATGAATTTTGCTGGTTAATAGAGAATTCCGGATATTTAGGTGCCATTTAAACGAGAGTTTCCTGTAATAGGGCTTCACTGCTGAGCTATCAATATTGACCTCTTTCTATCCTCTTTTCAATTACAGGGACCGCCGGTGGAAGTACCAATATTGCAACCAACAGAAGTGTTAATTCAGCAGACAGCCGTGGGAGAAAGGTTCACCAGTATCTGGACATTCTTCTCACTGAAATATAGTCCAACTTAATTTGAAAATTTAATAAAAATAAAATTGGAGACTGCAGAAATATTGGATCTCTGAATAACTTTCATTTTTGGGAAGTTACACTAAGCAAGAGAAGACATATCGGCGAGTAGGAAATGGAACATATTTCTATGTTTTACACATCAGCATAAAGCACTGTCAGCTTAGGGACAGTAGAGGTGAGATATATCAATAAGGCCCCATCTATGCTGCTCAATATTGTGCCTGAATGACAGCCTCAGAAATACTCTCTTGTGCATCAGTGTGACATTCCTGTTTCCCACACCAGCCATCTTCCTACTTTCTCCCAAGTGAGACTGACTGCTTACTTCAAAGGGTAACTCTTCAAGGCCATAGTGATAGCCTGACACTCTGCCAGTGGAGGTCACAAAGTGCTCGATTTTGTGTGGCATGATTTAGGGCGGCTCAAGGGGGCAGGTTTGTGCGGGACTTCTGTAAATATTTAAACAATCCATTTCAGGTCCAGCCCTAGTTTTGAGAATTTAAGCGAGGATGCACCCACAGTATTAGCCTGGCCGCAACAGGGCTGGCCTCAGGTGAGACCTGCTTAGGCCGCCTTAAAGTTGGTTTGTTGGCATTTTGGCTGCATTATAAATCACACTTTTGCTACTCGAATTTACAAGGATGTTTGTTACAATTTTGAATCATTTCTGCCCTTATTCAGAATACTTGGCCTTCTATATTTTAGATTACTTTAACAGGTAGGTTCTTGGGTAATTTCAGCCGCAAGAGTATGTTCACTTGCCCAAAAAATGACGTACATTTTGGTTGTGTCTAAGAAAACAAATCTTGCACTTTTTATCCAGGGTATTACAATGGGAAAATGGAGGACTGGCATAAGGAACGGCATCATGCCAATTGCTGAGAAAGTGGGCATTGACATTTATGATCCTGTGTAGATATTCACAGACTTAACTGTGCACTGTTGAACTGAAAATCCTTGTAATACATAAAAGTTGCACAAAGTGAGTAGGGCAACATGTACATAACTTATGGAACCCTACAATAATGGCAAAACCCAAGGCCTGGTCCGGTTTGTGGTTGCCCAAATTCCTTGGGACACCATCCCGGTGGTTACGTCGGTATACTGCCAGCTGGTGCCCTTCTGCACTAGCCACATTGGAGCTTGTAGTATCGGTGGGGGGCCACCTAATTTGCATGGGGCAGTCAGGCACAAGTGCCACTATGGGTGCATCTCCAGCACTCGCCATCCCCTGCAGCCTGCTATGGGGTGGGATTTTTCCCAGGAGCCCCTTAAGCCTGGTCATGTTATCCTTGGTTCCCTGTGGTAAGGGGTCGAATCTGCTTTTTAAAAGAATAAATAAATGGAGAGCTCGCTTTGGGGTTCCACGCTGCTTCCTTGGTCTTTCACCATTCACCAATATGGGGGCTGAAGTATTTCAACTCACATGGTGTACCAACTTAGCCACTGGAGTGTGTAAAATTCGCAAATTATCGCGATCTCGAAATAACGAGAAAGAGAGATACAGATTCGTTAAAACAGTTTTATTTCAGCAAAATGCTGTCAGGTTTCAAAACGGACACAAGAAGCCTGTAAAATGGCCGCCGCGCATCGTGGCAGAAGCTTCTAGACTTTTCAGTAGGCAGACAAGATGGCGTTCCAATAAACATTTCAGCAAGATCGGACAATACTCAGCATATATTGATATAAGACAAGACGTGATCGATTTGCATTTTGACACAAAAGCAAGAAATATAAGTGCTGGAAGCGTTTTCCAGGCACAAGCAAGAGACTATTGTACTAGGCAATCAGAGGCCCATCCATAGACATTAATCCAAAAACTCCCCGCAGCTCTACAATGAGAGAGCCATTTGCGGGTGCTTACACAAGAATTCGGAGGCCCCCAAAACCCCTCCAGGGAGACTCCTAGCCGGTTCCACAATGGGAGAAACATTAACGGGTATTTAGCCAGTTACAAGTATCACCGAAACCCATTAAAGACAAGAACCACCCCATACAAGAAGTTTGAGCGCCAAAACATGACAAAAGATGAACATTAAGATTGGGCGGGAGATAAAGAATTACAGTACTATAACTGTAGTGAACAAACGTCCATCTTTCTCTTATCCTCTCGACTTTTATCTCTGCTGACTATCGACTCGGGCCGAACTCGCGTGCTCTTGCTGTCCACCGAACTCTTGTTCCACGGATCTTTTCTGGAGTCAACCTCGTGGCTTGCCGCGAAGATCTGTGAAGAGCTGGACTGCAAAGGCCGGTAAGCGGGTGCACCATCCCGAGGGTCGGTAAACGGTGTAGGGACTCGAAGGCCGACGAAACAAGACAAGACAAGAAGAAGAAGACGCCACGTGCCGCCGCGGTCAGTAAACCCCGACCGCGCCCGAAATATAAAGACCATTTTTGAACTCTCTAGGTTTTTGAACTCTATAGGTTACTCCACGAACTGGCACCAGAAGACTTTTCTTCGAGTTCTACAGACAACCGGTGTCGGGCACAGGAAGACTCTTCTTCGAGTTTTATCGCAACCGGTGTCGGGCACAAGAAGACTCTTCTTCGAATTCTATCAGGAATCCGAGGTCAACACAGATCTTCATGGCAGCAGACGGTCCAGCCTGCTAGCCGGAGCAGAGCGAGTAAACAAGTGGGGTACAGAGACCCCTGATCAACACGTGAATAGTGAGGTGCTGTGGCGAAAACAGCCGAGCACCGTTGTAGAATTCTCCGAGGTGTCATGAGTGGTGAGCATGTTTCTTGATCCTACAGATCTAGATTAGAGCAGGCATTAATAGGGGAGGGTGATTTTATTAAGGATAATTATAATGTGTGTCCCCTTTTACGATGTGTCGTGCGCTCCTCGTTTCCCTAAACCTAGTTTTATAGATGTATGTAAGCTTGTACTGTCATTAATCTGTGCTTATGACATGTATTTCGTAATCTTGAACAATATGCAATAAAGATTTTCCATTTCATACTATTCAACCGGGTCTACCTGAGTTTTCTCTGCATTACTGCTCTCGCACCTAAGTCCAGTGTCAGAACCGTAAGGGCGAGTGGGTCGAACCACTCACAGGTGTCTAGGGCTACAAGGCTGGCTGGAGACCAGAGCAGACAATAAGGCCTAACCCCGCACTAGCACCCAGGCGAAGCACAGAGCCGCAAATCCCTTACAAGTGAGAAATCCCAACGAGGGATTTCCTACCCCTGGTTCCACCGCTGATAACATTTGCTTTTTAGGAGACGGAGGGAAGTTCTGGCCCATACAAAGCAAGTTGGAAACTCCCAGAAATGACCTGTTGCAACTCAATTTTCAGAAGGTTCTGCTGGTCTTCTGCTGGAGTTATGGTGGGAGACCCGTGAAACACTCAAGGAATTTCAGAATTTTGATACAAAAATTGGCGCTGTGTTTGATAACATAAGAACATAAGAAATAGGAGCAGGAGTAGGCCAATTGGCCCCTCGAGCCTGCTCCGCCATTCAATAAGATCATGGCTGATCTGATCCTAACCGCCAATCTACTATCACAGAACCATCTCCTGAACCTAACAGAATTGGACACACGAAATAGGAGCAAGATCAGGCTACACGGCCCCTGGGCCCGCTTCGCTACCCACAGGGCCATGACCGATCCGAACCTAGACTCATGTCCAAATTCCTGCCCGCTCCCCGTAACCCTTAATTCCCTTTACTTCTAGGAAACTGTCTATTTCTGTTTTAAATTTATATGATGTAGCTTCTACAGCTTTTTGGGGCAGCATATTCCATGGACCTACCACCCTCTGAGTGAAGTAGTTCCTTCTCATCTCAGTTTTGAAAGAGAAGCCCCTTATTCTAAGACTATACCCCCTAGTTCTAGTTTCACCCATCATCGGGAACATCCTCCCCGCATCCACCCGATCCAACCCCTTCACAATCTTATATGTTTCAATAAGATCGCCTCTCATTCTTCTGAACTCCAATGAGTAGAGTCCCAATCTACCCAACCTCTCCTCATATGTCCATCCCCTCATCCCCGGGATTAACCGAGTGAACCTTCTTTGTACTGACTCGAGAGCAAGTATGTCTTTTCTTAAGTATGGACACCAAAACTGTATGCAGTATTCCAGGTGCGGTCTCACCAATACCTTGTACAACTGAAGCAATACCTCCTTATTTTTATATTCTATCCCCCTAGCAATGAAAGCCAACATTCCATTGGCCTTCTTAATCACTTGCTGCACCTGCATACTAACCTTTAGAGTTTCGTGCACCAGGACCCCCAGATCCCTTTGTACTTCAGTACTTTCCAGTTTCTTGCCATTAAGATAATAACTTGCTCTACTATTTTTCCTGCCAAAGTGCATAACCTCACACTTTCCAGTATTGTATTCCATCTGCCAAATCTCTGCCCACTTACTTAGCCTGTCTATGTCCCCTTGCAGAGTTTTTATGTCCTCCTCACTCACTACTTTCCCTCCCATCTTAGTATCATCTGCAAACTTTGATATGTTACACTCGGTCCCCTCCTCCAAATCGTTAATATAGATTGTAAAGAGTTGGGGACCCAGCACTGACCCCTGCGGAACACCACTAGTTACTGATTGCCAGTCTGAGAATGAACCATTTATCCCAACTCTCTGCCTTCTGTTAGATAGCCAATCCTCTATCCATGCCAGAATATTACCCCCAATCCAGTGATTTTTTTATCTTAAGCAATCATCTTTTGTGTGGCACCTTGTCAAATGCCTTTTGGAAGTCTAAATACACCACATCCACTGGTTCCCCTTTATCCACCCTATATGTTACTTTCTTAAAGAACTCCAGCAAATTTGTCAAACATGACTTCCCCTTCATAAAACCATGCTGACTTTGTCCTATTAAATTATGATTATCCAAATGTCCCGTTACTGTCTCCTTAATAATGGACTCCAAAATTTTACCTACCACAGATGTTAGGCTAACCGGTCTATAGTTTCCAGCCTTCTGTCTACTGCCCTTTTTAAATAAGGGTGTTACATTAGCAGTTTTCCAGTCTGCCGGGATCTTTGCTGAGTCCAGGGAGTTTTGGAAAATTATTACCAATGCATCCGCAATCCCTACCGCCACTTCCCTCAAGACCCTAGGATGTAAGCCATCAGGTCCAGGTGATTTATCCGCCTTGAGTCCCATTATTTTACCGAGTACCACTTCCTTAGTGATTTTGATCGTGTTTAGCTCCTCCTCCCCCTATAGCCCCCTGTTTGTCCAGTGTTGGGATATTCTTAGTGTCCTCTACTGTAAAGACTGATACAAAATATTCAGTGTATTTGCCATCTCCATATTTCCCACCATTAATTTCCTGGTCTCATCCTCTAAGGGACCAACATTTACTTTAGCCACCCTTTTTCTTTTTATATAACTATAAAAACTCTTACTATCTGTTTTTATATTTTTTGCTAATTTACTTTCATAATCTATCTTCCCTTTCTTAATCAATCTTTGTTATTTTTTGCTGTCTTTTAAAGTTTTCCCAATCCTCTATCCTCCCACTAGATTTGGCTATCTTATAAGCCCTTGTTTTTAGTCGAATATTATCCTTAATTTCTTTACTTAGCCACGGATGACTGTCTTTCTTTTACACCCTTTTCTTCTCAGTGGAATATATATTTTTTGGGAAGTTGTAAAATAACTCCTTAAATGTACACCACTGATCATGTATCGTCTTACCCTTTAATCTATTTTCCCAATCCACTCTACTCAATTCCGCTCGCATACCTTCATAGTCTCCTTTATTCAAGCTTAGCACGATTGTTTGACATCCAACCTTCTCACGCTCTAATTGAATATGGAATTCAACCATGTTATGGTCACTCATTCCAAGGGGATCCTTTACTAGGACATTTTGAATTAATCCTGTCTCGTTACACAGGACCAGATCTAAGGTTGCTTGCCCCCTGGTTGGTTCAGTTTCATACTGCTCAAGAAAACCATCCCTCAATGAACTCATCCTCAAGGCAGCCCTGCCCAATTTGATTTGTCCAATTAATATGATAGTTAAAATCCCCCATAATTATAGATGTTCCCTTATTACAAGCCTCAACTATTTCCTGATTGATACTCCGTCCAACAGAGTTGCAACTGTTCGTAGGCCTATAGACTACGCCCACTAGTGTTTTTTTCCCCTTATTATTCCTTATCTCCACCCAAACTGTTTCATTATCCTGATCTTTTGACCCAATATAATTTCTCTGTATTAGTGTTTCCTTCCTTTATTAACATAGCCACCCCACCTCCCCTTCCTTCCTGCCTGTCCTTCCTGATCGTTAAATAAACTGGTATGTTTAATTCCCAGGCATTGTCATCCTGCAGCCATGTTTCTGTAATGGCCACAAGATCATACCCATATGTAGTTATTTGTGTCATTAACTCATTTTTGTTACGAATGCTACATGCATTCAGATAGAGAACTTGCAAATATGTTTTGTGACACTTAGTTCCTGCTTTTGCCCTTTTTATTACTTTACCTTTTACTCCATACCTTCTGCCCCTTCCTGACACACTCTGGTTTTTAATTTCCCCACTGCTACCCATTTCTCCCACACCAGACTTTGAGCCACTCATTTAACTCTCTAATTTAATTTGTCCTAGCCAAATTCACTCGTGGCTCAGGTAATAATCCAGAGATTGTTACCCTTGAGGTTCTGTTTTTTAATTTGACCCCTAGCTGCTCATACTCCTTTAACAGAACCGGCTTCCTTGTCCTATCTACGTCGTTTGTACCAACATGGACCACGACAACTGGATCCACCCCCTCCCACTGCAAGTTTCTTTCCAGCCCAGAGGAGATGTCCTTAACCCTGGCACCGGGCAGGCAACACAGCCTACGGGACTCTCGCTCTCGGCTGCAGAGAACTCTATCTATCCCCCTAATAATACTATCCCCTACCACTACAACATTTCTATTTACTCCCCCCTCTTGAATGGTCCCCCATTCCACGGTGCTGTGGCCAGGTTGCTCATCCTCCCTGCAGTCCCTGCTCCAGTCCCCACAGGGAGTAAGAACCTCGAACCTGTTGGACAAGAGCAAGGGCTGCGGCTCCTCCAACACTACCTTCTGGATCCCCGTACCTGCCTCACTCGTAGTCACACCGTCCTGTCCCTGACCATGGGCTACATCTGAATTAATTAACTTCATAGGTGTGACCACCTCCTGAAACAGAGTCCAGGTACTTCTCCCCCTCCCTGATGTGTCGCAGTGTCTGAAGCTCAGACTCCAGCTCATCAACATGGAGCTGGAGTTCCTGTAGCAGCAGACACTTGTCACAGATGTAATCACCGTGAGCCTCAATGGGGTCCACCGGCTCCCACATCTCGCAACAGTAACACATCACCTGCTCCATTCTATGTAATTAATTAAATTTTTTATTGTTAGTTATGGACACTCTCTGCCGGATTATAGATGCTAGTATCCCCTTTAATTAATTGGATTTAAATTAAATCAATCCCTCTAAATTACACCAGTTAAATGGTTTACCAACAGTCACTCTGCACCAGAAAGGCCTTATTAACTACAACCCACAGGGTTAAAGTTTGAAAAGAGCACCCGAACTCACAGCACTCTCTGCTGACTCACACTGTGCTTGCTCTGGTCTTTTTATACTGTTTGTTTGTTTACAACCAAATGAGTCACCCCTGCTGATTGGTTAGAAAACTGGTTTCCACTGCCTGCTGTGCCAATTTACTCCTACTGCAGTGCAACCTTGTTTTACTCTTCTTAAACCAACAGAATCCCAAATATTTAACTTTTCCCCTTCACTGAAACTGCTTAAGTACTCTTATCAAGAATGATTTAAAGAGAACTAACAATTAAAGAACTCTCTCACTTACCCAAACTCACAGCACTCTCTGCTGACTCGCACTCAGTGCTGGCTCGCACTAGCACTGGTCTTTTTATACTGTTTGTTTGTTTAGTGAGGAGGGAAGCTGTAGACTGCAGGAAGATATCAATGGACTGGTCAGGTGGGCAGAAAAGTGGCAAATGGAATTCAATCTGGAGAAGTGAGAGGTAATGTCTTTGTGAAGGGCTAACAAGGCAAGGGAATACACAATAAATGGTAGGGTACTGAGAAGTGTAGAGGAACAGAGGGACATTGGAGTGCATGTCCACAGATCCCTGAAGGTAGCAGGACAGGTAGATAAGGTGATTACATTGGATATACGGCACAGAAACAGGCCATTCGGCCCAACCAGTCCATGTCGGTGTTTATGCTCCACTCGAGCCTCCTCCCGTCTTTTCTCATCTAACTGCATCAGCATAACCCTCTATTCCCTTTTCCCTCATATGCGTATCTAGCCTCCCCTTAAATGCATCTATACTATTTGCCTCAACCACTCCCTGTGGTAGCGAGTTCCACATTCTCACCACCCTCTGGGTAAAGAAGTTTCTTCTGAATTCCCTATTTGATTTCTTGGTGACTGTCTTGTATTGATGGCCTCGAGTTATTGTCTTCCCCACAAGTGGAAACACTCTATCTACTCTATCAAAACCTTTCATAATTTGAAAGACCTCTATTAGGTCATCCGTCAGCCTTATTTTTTTCAAGAGGAAAGCGACCCAGCCTGTTCATCCTTTCCTGATGGGTATAACCTCACAGTTCTGGTGTCATCCTTGTAAATCTTTTCTGCACCTTTCGTGTTAGTCCCCCATGGCATAATTTCAAGATCTAAGGGTTTTTTTTTACTGGCAAATGTTTGTCATTATCAAGGTGCTTGTGCTAGGGAATGACGAATATTCCCACTTCCCTCACCGTAGGTTAGCATTAAGCATTTCTACATAAGGTAGTGCACGGGTTAATCACAGACCAAAGCATCCTATCCTTTACCCCAACAACATGCCTCAACCCACTCAGCGTGCACAACTGCACCAACAAGATTTTGCCATTTCTCACACCAGCATGTAATCCCCAAGTAGAATTCGGTCTAATGCAGCGTTGTCTGGGGGACAGTGGGCCAAGGTTCAGTAGTGGAGATGTGAGAGGAACGATTATTCTCGGATTTTGCTTGATTAATGTGGGGATCAGGAAATATTTATCCAAAACCTTCCTTTCGAAGATTAAATGGTCGGGATAGAGCCCTTGATGGAGTAAATTGTTCATGTTTTGTAGATGGAGTGGAGCTGATATGCCATTTCTCATTCTGCACCTTATGTTCAAATGCATATTATGATTTTTAAATTATGTGCATGATATATAAAATCAAACACACGACCGTTGAATTTTACAGCACAGAAAGAGGCCATCCAGCTCGCTGTGCCTGAGTTGGCTCTCTGCAAGAGCTATCCACATAGTTCCATTCCTCTGATCTTTCCCCAAAACTTTTTGGCTTTTTTTCTTTTTCAAATATTTATCCACTTCCCCCAATAGCCACTTTGAATTTAAAAACTATTATGGATTCCGGTTCACCATTGTTTCTGGTAGGGCATTCGATGTCCTAATAACCCTTTACATAAAAATGCTTCTCCTAACCTCTGCCAGTGGTACTGATCTTCAATTTATGCCCTCCAGTTACTGACTCACTGAGCAGTGGAAATAGCTTTTCCCTATTTACCTTATCAAAATTGTTTATTAATTTTGAAAACTTCTCTCAGTTCTCTTAATCTTATCTGTTCTATTGAAACGAGCCCGCTTCTCTAATCTCTTCTCATAACTAAAGCCTTTAATCCCTGGTGTCACCGTAGTATATCTTGCATTTGCCAAGGCTGTGGTAAAGGGAGACTATCATCTCCCATGTGTGGTTTGGTACAATAATAACAATACCCGTAAGCACTGAAAAACATTTGCGACGTGTTAACTTGTTACGGTGCTTGAGGTGCAGTGAGCAACTTCTGAGAGCTGAACAGCTACTCATCATTGAAAATGTTTGGAAATGTGCACATTGTACTCGCTGAAGCTTAAGCTGTTCAGTTTTCTCAGCAACAACCTCAATCAAAAACTCTCCAAGGCACAGACCATGAATGAAGGTAAAAAAAGATTCATGTGCAAATGAAATGAACAAGACTTTTCTTTTCCCTGTTGATTGACAGCATATGGGAGATTGTGACAATAAAATGCTGTGCTGTACTTAATTTTTCTGCGTAGGTTATTACTGTCACTATGAGCTCCTGTTGTAAATCACAGAAATTTGTTTCATCACTTCCTCATGGTCTGAAGTGATGAAGTAAAGCAAAAGCCATTTGAGAGAGAGTGCCTCAAAGACAAGTTCCCCTGAGGGGTTACTTCCTATTGTGTCATTGTCTGGAGCCACTGAGGAAAAAAATAATGACATGATGTAGGTCTTATGTTTCTTCAATAAGAAGGATGTTGTCAGCCAATTACCAGTTTATCTCAAAACTGTGGAACTCCTTCCATCTTCCAGTCTTCGGGTATGTTTTATTCACCAATTTATGTGGGTCCAAGAGGAATATAAATGTACCCTTTGTCAGAACAGAAGACTGAGGTAAACAGGTATTTTCGTAAGGTGAGAAAAAGAGGGGAGGGGGAGGGGAAAGGAATCAACAGATACACCAATCAGAGAGAGGGAGAGAGAGCTCATGATTAAAATGACCTGACAACTGCTTAATAGAAGGCTGTTGGAAAAGATAATCAGTGAGATGATGCTGAAATATAAAAGGAACGCAGTAGAGGTGGGTATAATGCAGAGAATGCATGAGTGCTAATTCTTTGCTCTCATTCTGCTCCTGAATAGCAATGTACTCAAATTTTTTCCAAGGCTTTTCCAATTTCTGCACTTGAAGAGAGCACAATAATTCACGCAAAGTCAAAAAAATGAGAAAAACACTTTCATGGCATATGGACCGAGTGGGACCTGTTACCCAAATAAGCATTCTGTACACAATTGCACGTAGCATAAGAAATAAAACAAATGAGTTAGAAGCACAAATTCAGCTTAAAGTGTAGGATGTAGTAGCCATTACAGAGTCCTCGATACAAGCTGGGCATGACTGGGAGATAAATAATCTAAGCTATAGGATCTTTAGAAAGGACAGGGATATTGGGAAATGAGGCGGTGTAGCAATATTGATAAAATACACTATGACCGCTGTTGAAAGCAGGAATGTCAATAAGGGTAACCAGGCAGTGGAAACACTTTTTGGGTAGAATTAAGTAACAGCAAAGGATGCAAGACTCTGGTGGGAGTTGTCTGCAGACCTCCAGACTAGTGATGATGTAGCGAGATGCATAAATATAGAGATCAGGGAAGCATGTATCAAAAACAATGTGGTTATAAAGGGAGATTTTAATTTTCTCACAGACTGGGAGTAGGCCATTGAGCCCCTCAAACCTGTTCCGCCAGTCAATGAGATCATGGCTGATCTGTGACCTAACTCCGTACACCTGCCTTTGCCCCATATCCCTTAATACCTTTGGTTAACAAAAAGCTATCAATTTCAGATTTAAAATTAACAATAGATCGAGCATCAATTGCCATTTGCGGAAGAGAGTTCCAAACTTTTACTTCCCTTTGTGTGTAGAGGTGTTTCCTAATTTCACTCCTGAAAGGTTTGGCTCCAATTTTTAGACTATGCCCCCTTGCCGTAGAATCACCAACCAACCGAAATAGTTTCTCTCTATCTATCCTATCTGTTCCTCTTAATATCTTGAAAACTTCGATCAAATAACCCCTGAACCTTCTAAATTTGAAGGAATATAACCCTAGTTTGTGTAATCTCACCTCGTAACTTAACCCTTGAAGTCTGGGTATCATTCTGGTAAACCTACGCTGCACTCCTTCCAAGCCCAATATATCCTTCCTGAGGTGTGGTGCCCAGAACTGCTCACAGTACTCCAGGTGTGGTCTAACCAGGGTTTTGTATAGCTGCAGCATAACATCTACCCCCTTGTATTCTAGTCCTCTAGATATAAAGGCCAGCATTCCATTAGCCTTTTTGATTATTTTCTGTACCTGTTCATGACATTTTAATAATCTATGTACCTGGATACCCGAGACTCTTTGGACTTCCACTGTTTTTAGTTTTTCACCATTTAGAAAGTACCCAGTTCTATCCTTTTTAGGTCCAAAGTGGATGACCTCACATTTGCCTACATTGAAATTCATTTGCCACCGTTTTGCCCATTCACTTAATCTATCGATATCCCTTTGTAATTTTATGCTTTCATCTAGACTGCCTACATAAGAACATAAGAGATAGGAGCAGGAGTAGGCCATTTGGCCCCTCGAGCCTGCTCTGCCATTCAATAAGATCATGGCTGATCTTCTACCTCATCTCCACTTTCCTGAACTATCCCCATATCCCTTGATTCCCTTAATATTCAAAAATCTATCGATCTCTGTCTTGAATATACTCAACGACTGAGCCTCCACAGCCCTCTGGAGTAGAGAATTCCAAAGATTCACCACCCTCTGAGTGAAGAAATTTCTCCTCATCTCAGTCCTAAATGGCCGACCCCTTATTCTGAGACTGTGACCCCTGGTTCTAGACTCCCCAGCCAGGGGAAACATTCTCCCTGTATCTACCCTGTCAAGCCCTGTAAGAATTTTGTATGTTTCAATGAGATAATCTCTCATTCTTCTAAACTGTAGCGAATATAGGCTGAATCTACTCAATCTCTCCTCATAAGACAATCCCCCCATCCCAGGAACAAGTCTGGTGAACTTCCGTTGCACTCCCTCTATGGCAAGTATATCCTTCCTTTGGTAAGGAGACCAAAACTGTACCTAATACTCCAGGTGTGGTCTCACCAGGGCCCTATATAATTGCAGTAAGACGTCTTTACTCTTATACTCAAAGCCTCTTGTAATAAGGGCCAACATACCATTTGCTTTCCTAATTGCTTGCTGTACCTACATGTTAACTTTCAATGCCGCCTATCTTTGTGTTATTGGCAAATTTGGATATATAACTTTCTATGCCGTCATTAATAAATACTGTGGATAGTTGAGGCCCCAACACAGATCCCTGCGGGACACCACTAGTCACATCCTGCCAATTAGAGTACCTGGCCATTATCCCTACTCTCTGTCTCCTGCCGCTCAGCCAATTTCCTAACCAGGTCAATAATTTGCCCTCAACTCAGTCTCTTATGTGCGACTTTATCAAATGCCTTCTGGAAGTCCATTTAAATAACATCTATTGACATTCCCCTGTCCACTACTTTAGTCACTTCCTCAAAAAATTCAATCAGGTTTGTCAGGCATGACCTACCTTTCACAAATCCATGCTGGCTCTCTTTGATCAATTGAAAATTTTCAAGGTGTTCAATCACCCTAATTATAGACTCTAGCAATTTCCCGACAACAGATGTTAGGTTAACTGGTCTATAATTCCCTGGTTTTCCCCTCTCGCCATTCTTAAATAGCGGCGTGACATGCGCAATTTTCCAATCTAAAGGAATGGTTCCTGAATCGAGGGAACTTTGGAAGATTATAGTCAGGGCATCTACAATGTGCTCACCTACTTCCTTTAAAACCCTGGGATGGAAACCATCTGGTCCTGGGGATTTGTCACTCTTTAGTGGCATTATTTTCTTCATTACTGTTATTTTACTTATATTAATTTTATTGAGTCCCTGCCCCTGATTTAGTTTCCCTGGGATTTCTCGCATGCTATCCTCTTCCTCTACTGTAAATACTGATGCAAAGTAATTATTCAACATGTCTGCCATTTCCTTATTATCATTGACAATATCACTACTTTCAGTTTTTACTGTGAAGATCAACCTACTACAATGTCAATGCCAATTTTCTCCTTAGCTCTACCCAGACTATATGGCTACATAAGTTTTTTGTCTAGAGAAGTGATGCAGTGAATGTGGTCAAAGTGGTAATGTGTTTTGCAAGAGTGCAACTGACCCCAGGAGTCCAGTCACCTAAATCTGGGTTTGCACTTTTGGAGTAAAAAAACAAAATACAAGTTGTATTCCTGAGAGTGAGGAGAGTACCGCGGGAGCGTGGAATCCATGAAACAATAAATAATTAGATGGCTGCATTAATAACCATAAGTTGCATATACAAACAAACCCTTGTTTATAGTTATTTATATCATTTACCTCATCTAAAGATCATAAGTTAATGGTTTACTTTATTTTAATATTTTAATTTTAAAATTCAGTTAGCCCACAGGTTTCTAGGCTTCATATTACTGGACAGAAGAGTGAGGGAGCAGGCTCAAAAACACACAATCCTGGCTCACTCTGTAAGTGGCTAATCTTGCTGCGAATCATAAACTACTTTCCTAGTGTGCGACGCACCTCCACCCCTCAAATCTAAAATGTGATTGTGTTCATTAAAGTGAGAAGGGAGGTTGTCCCTAACCTACAATCTGGAACCAAAATGAAAGCTTGTCATTTTTAACATGGACTGCAGCTGATCATTGTTGAGGCATTTGCAGAAAAGAACAGTCAGGAAAACCCAACCCAATTATTCAATCTCCAGCCAGTACTCCAATTTGAGCCTCAGGCGCCCGGCACAGTACCGAAAAAATATCCTCCTGGGATTTACAACACATCTATGAGTAAAAATAAGCATTTTATTCAGGGTTGTTTAATATTTTTGGGGGGGGGTTGGGTGATGGGTTCTTCAATTATAAATATTACTATTATTAGCAAATTTTAAATTGGGGGAAATTAAAGATGACATCTTGAACCAAAACTAGAGAATTTTGGAGTAAAGGTTATTAGTTTTCAATAAAATTGAACAATTCAATTGCTGAGTTCCTGCTCCTTACTCATTCTTCTTTTATACTTACCAACTGAATCAAAGAGCTTTAAATTTGTTTACACTTGTCAATTGGATATTTGATCTGTGATTTAACAGATAAATATTTGTTTCAGCTAACTGTGAATTTTTGTTCTACATCATGTGATTTCCTCAGTGAGACTTTCAGGTGTGATGTAAAGGACGCGTTCTGGAGTCAAGGCTTTTAAATATGTAGAAAAATGTGATGTTTTAGAATTATTTAATAAGCAGGTATTTATATCCTAATATGGAATAATTTGTGGACCTTTCTCTAAGTTTGCAATAGAGTTCATTTCATTTTTCAGTTGCTGAATCTAACGGTATAGTTATATATTAAAGTCTTCAGGTGGGTCAACACATTCTATTTCAAAATATATTGAAATCACCTATGTCAGCTATGGGATTTTTCAATTTACGACTGTCCATATTTACATCGAATTACATAGAATGTACAGCACAGAAACAGGCCATTCGGCCCAACTGGTCCATGTCGGTGTTTAGGTTCCACACGCGCCTCCTCCCACCCCTCTTCATCTAATCCTATCGGCATAACCTTCTATTCCTTTCTCCCTTATCTAACTTCCCCTTAAATGCATATTGTCTTTGCAGTGAGGCTCTGTACAGTTCACCCCACTGACCCAGCCCTACACTCACACCCCACTGACCCAGCCCCACACCGACACCCCACTGACCCAGCCCCACACCCCACTGACCCAGCCCCGCACCCCACTGACCCAGCCCCGCACCCCACTGACCCAGCCCTACACCGACACCCACTGACCCAGCCCCACACCGACACCCCACTGACCCAGCCCCGCACCCCACTGACCCAGCCCCACACTCACACCTCACTGACCCAGCCCCACACCCCACTGACCCAGCCCCACACCGACACCCCACTGACCCAGCCCCACACCGACACCCCACTGACCCAGCCCCGCACCCCACTGACCCAGCCCCGCACCCCACTGACCCAGCCCTACACCGACACCCACTGACCCAGCCCCACACCGACACCCCACTGACCCAGCCCCGCACCCCACTGACCCAGCCCCACACTCACACCTCACTGACCCAGCCCCACACCCCACTGACCCAGCCCCACACCGACACCCCACTGACCCAGCCCCGCACCCCACTGACCCAGCCCCACACTCACCCCACTGACCCAGCCCCACACCCCACTGACCCAGCCCCACACCGACACCCCACTGACCCAGCCCTACACCGACACCCACTGACCCAGCCCCACACCGACACCCCACTGACCCAGCCCCGCACCCCACTGACCCAGCCCCACACTCACACCTCACTAACTCAGCCCCACACCCCACTGACCCAGCCCCACACCGACACCCCACTGACCCGGCCCCACACCCCACTGACCCAGCCCCGCACCCACACTCCACTGACCCAGCCCCACACCCACACCCCACTGACCCAGCCCCACACCCACACCCCACTGACCCAGCCCCACACCGGCAGGGATACCCCACTGACCCAGCCCCGCACCGGCAGGGATACCCCACTGACCCAGCCCCGCACCGCACTGACCCGGCCCCACACCGACACCCCACTGACCCGGCCCTACACCAACACCCTGCACTGACCCAGCCCCACACCCCACTGACCCGGCCCCACACCGACACCCCACTGACCCAGCCCCGCACCCCACTGACCCAGCCCCACACCGACACCCCACTGACCCAGCCCTACACCGACACCCACTGACCCAGCCCCACACCGACACCCCACTGACCCAGCCCCACACTCACACCTCACTGACCCAGCCCCACACCCCACTGACCCAGCCCCACACCGACACCCCACTGACCCAGCCCCGCACCCCACTGACCCAGCCCCACACTCACCCCACTGACCCAGCCCCACACCCCACTGACCCAGCCCCACACCGACACCCCACTGACCCAGCCCTACACCGACACCCACTGACCCAGCCCCACACCGACACCCCACTGACCCAGCCCCGCACCCCACTGACCCAGCCCCACACTCACACCTCACTAACTCAGCCCCACACCCCACTGACCCAGCCCCACACCGACACCCCACTGACCCGGCCCCACACCCCACTGACCCAGCCCCGCACCCACACTCCACTGACCCAGCCCCACACCCACACCCCACTGACCCAGCCCCACACCCACACCCCACTGACCCAGCCCCACACCGGCAGGGATACCCCACTGACCCAGCCCCGCACCGGCAGGGATACCCCACTGACCCAGCCCCGCACCGCACTGACCCGGCCCCACACCGACACCCCACTGACCTGGCCCTACACCAACACCCTGCACTGACCCAGCCCCACACCCCACTGACCCGGCCCCACACCGACACCCCACTGACCCAGCCCTACACCGGCAGGGATACCCCACTGAGCCAACCCTATACTGACACCCCAGTAACGGTGAGTGAAAAGTTACACTCCAAGTTTAATGTCTATGTTGTGAAGTTTGATGTGTAGTAGGAAGTGAATGTGACAGGAGACGAGAGCAGCAGTAAGTGTGACGCTTACAGAAAGCGTGCGTTATAAATAAGAATTTTAATTCATCACCAGTGGATCTTGATGGTCTTGTTCATACTTAGTCAGATGAACTGGAATGCGCTCTCACTTGTGTTTGTTGAAACAGGCGAGAATGGCAGGCGGATATGTGAGGATGTTCACTCCAGCGCTATCGGTGCTGGGAGGACTGAATCAAGTGAACAATATTCTCTATTACAAAGGAATTGAAACAGG
This sequence comes from Squalus acanthias, assembly GCA_030390025.1. NCBI lineage: Eukaryota > Metazoa > Chordata > Chondrichthyes > Squaliformes > Squalidae > Squalus > Squalus acanthias. The sequence goes on from CM059435.1 coordinate 85,001,236, forward strand.
ATTTATCAATATAAGAAAAGTGTTAATAAACCATGCAACAGGAAGTCTTTTGAATTATGTGTATCTATACAACCTACTACTGTATTATAAGGGTATTTTTCTGGTTTAGCAGAAACTGTATTAAAATTCATTCTCCATAACCAGATGATGTTCCTGCTACTGGACTGCCGAATATGAAATAGGAATTTGCAATGATTCGAGGAGAGTTCTGGTAATTGGGGAGGGAAGGGGAGTGAGTGCTGTAGCAACAGGTAATACGAGGCTAAGCAGAGAGTAATGATATAAATGAGTTAGTAGGCTTAACTTAGGTATGCTTGTGAGGTCATTGAACTTCTTCCTGCATTGTAGCCATGTTCTGGACCTAGATTTAGAAGACTGACACATTCTGCCACCTCTGCCGACTCGCAGCTTGCCTGGATACCTTCCTGCCACCTGGTAGATAGAAGATGTCCCTGTTCCTGGAGACCTCCTCCTGCAAAACCTCAAAAGTAGTGTCTGAAAACTGGGCGGCCCTTGCGAGCTCTGTTGTTCTGGCCATTGTCCACAATCTTCACTTGAAGTTGCCTATAGCCAGCGTGCTGCTCCACTTTTAGAGGTGCAGGTTGCCATTACTTGGCGTCAGCAACGCGCAAAATTGGCACCCACCATTATGCGTCCGATTGCGGTAATTACAGAGGAGTTTCCCTGCTGTCTGCCGCAGGGAAAGTCATCGTAAGAATCCTCCTAAATCGCCTTCTCCCAGTGGCCGAAGTGCTCCTCCCAGAGTCTCAATGCGGATTCCGCCCACTAAGGGGCACAATGGACATGATCTTCACCGCACGTCAATTACAAGAGAAATGCAGGGAACAGCACCAACCGCTGTACATGGCCTTCTTTGATCTCACAAAGGCCTTCGCGCTGTCAACTGTGAGGGATTATGGAGTGTCCTCCTCAAATTCGGCTGCTCTCAAAAGTTTGTCACCATCCTCCGCCTGCTTCATGACGACATGCAAGCCGTGATCCTGACCAACGGTTCCACCACAGAACCAATTCATGTACGGACCGGGGTCAAGCAAGGCTGTGTCATCGCACCAACGCTCTTCTCAATCTTCCTTGCTGCAATGCTCCATCTCACCCTCAGTAAGCTCCCTGCTGGAGTGGAGCTAATTTACAGAACAACCGGGAAACTGTTCAACCTCCGTCACCTCCAGTCCAGATCCAAGGTCATCCCATCCTCTGTCATCGAATTACGGTATGCAGACGATGCTTGTGTCTGCGCTTACTCAGAGGTCGAACTCCAAACCATCGTCAACACCTTCACCGAAGCGTACGAGAGCATGGGCCTTACACTAAACATCCGCAAGACAAAGGTCCTCTACCAACCTGCCCCCGCCACACAGTACTGCCCCCCGATTATCAAAATCCACGACTAAAAGTGGAGCAGCACGCTGGCTGTAGGCAACTTCAAGTGAAGATTGTGGACAATGGCCAGAACAGCAGAGCTCGCAAGGGACGCCAAGTTTTCAGACACTGCTTTTGAGGTTTTGCAGGAGGAGGTCTCCAGGAACAGGGACATCTTCTATCCACCAGGTGGCAGGAAGGTATCCAGGCAAGCTGCGAGTCGGCAGAGGTGGCAGAATGTGTCAGCCCACTTTCCATACCTCGGGAGCCTACTGTCAACAAGGGCAGATGTCGACGACGAAGTCCAACACCGCCTTCAGTGTGCCAGTGCAGCCTTCGGTCGCCTGAGGAAGAGAGTGTTTGAAGACCAGGACCTCAAACCCGGCACTAAGCTCATGGTCTACAGAGCAACAGTGATACCCGCCCTGCTGTATGCCTCAGAGACATGGACCATGTGCAGCAGGCACCTCAAAGCACTGGAGAGGTACCACCAACGCTGCCTCCGCAAGATCCTGCAAATCTATTGGCAGGATAGGCGCACCAACGTCAGTATTCTCACTCAGGCCAACATCCCCAGCATTGAAGCTTTGACCACGCTCGGTCAGCTCTGATGGACGGGTCACATTGTCCGCATGCCCGATACGAGACTCCCAAAACAAGCGCTCTACTCGGAGCTCTGACACGGCAAGAAATCCCCAGGTGGGCAGAGGAAACGCTTCAAGGACACCCTCAAAGCCTCTTTGGAAAAAGTGTAACATCCCCAGTGACACCTGGAAATCCCTGGCCCAAGACCGCACAAAGTGGAGGAGAAGCATCCGGGAAGGCGCCGAACACCTCGGGTCTCTTCGCCGGGAGTAAGCGCAAGCAGCACAAGCAGCGCACGTCAACCCAAGCACCCCACCCACCTGCCCCTTCAACCACTGTTTGCCTCACCTGTGACAGAGACTGTAGGTCCCGCATTGGACTCTTCAGTCACCTGAGAACTCATTTTTAATGTGGAAGCAAGTCATCCTCAGCTCCGAGGGACTGTCTAAGAATAAGAAGAAGAAGAAGAAGAAGAGAAGATGTCCCTGTTCCTGGAGACCTCCTACTGCAAATCCTCAAAAGCCCTTGCGAGCTCTGCTGTTCTGGCCATTGTCCACAATCTTCACTTGACAGTTGCCTTCAGCCAACGTGCTGCTCCACTTTTAGAGGTGCAGGTTGCCATTACATGGCATCAGCAACGTGCAAAATTGGCACCCACCATTATGCGTTCTGCCAATGCCCAGTGCAAGTGGTGCTCACAACCTGCTTATTTTAGTTAGATTAAAGAGATGGGCACGTTTGAGGCCTTCTTTGCAGCCACGTGATTGGGTGCATGTTCAGAGGGTGGTGCTCATTCTGTGCACTAAATGAAATTTCTACCTCATCAGCACTTTTGTCGAAAAATCCCTGAAATAATATACAGGGGTAGAGAATGGAAACCAGAACAGGTGACAAGTATAGCCGTTAACAATGGTTTCATATTTTTAACCGTATTTTTTATATACATATATATATATATATATTTTTGCTGGTTGGTAAGCGAATGGGCAGTTATTCTGTAGTAGTTGAAGTGTTCAGATATGTTTTATTTGAAATGAGTTTCATTCTACTACCTGCCATACCTGTAGGTGACACTGTGATTGTGTTTTCAATAACATTGGCGTCCATATACACAAATCCTTAAAGGTGGCAGGCCGAGCTGATAAGGCGGCTAAAAAAGCATTTGGGTTACTTGGGTTCATAAACAGAAGAATAGAATATAAAAGGAAAGAGATCATGCTAGAAATTTATCAATCACTGGTTAGGCCTCAGCTGCAGTATTGTGGACAATTCTGGGCACCGCACTACAGGAAAGATGCAAAGGCCTTAGAAAGTGTACAGAGGAGGTTTACCAGGATGTTACCAGGGATGAAGGACTTCAGTTATGAGGAGAGGTTGGAAAAGTTAGGACTGTTCACCTTGGAACAGAGAAGGTTAAAAAGTGACCTAATAGAGATTTTCAAGGTGATGAGAGGTTTTGATAGAGTGAATAGGGAAAAAAGTATTCCTTCTGGCGAGTGGGTCAATACTACAGTTCATAGATTCAAAATCATTGGAAAATGACCTAGAGGGAGATTAAGAGAAATTTTTTCACTGAGAGTTGTTGGGATCTGGAACATAGAAAACATAGAAAAATAGGAGCAGGTGTAGGCCATTCGGCCCTTCGAGCCTGCTCCGCCATTCAATATGATCATGGCTGATCCTTTATCTCAATACCATATTCCCACTCTCTCCCCATACCCCTTGACACCTTTTGCGTCTAGAAATCTATCTATCTCCTTCTTAAATATATTCAGTGACTTGGCCTCCACAGCCTTCTGTGGTAGAGAATTCCACAGGTTCACCACCCTCTGAGTGAAGAAATTTCTCCTCATCTCAGTCCTAAATGTCCTACCCCATATCCTGAGACTGTGAACCCTCATTCTAGACCCCCCAGCCAGGGGAAACATCCTCCCTGCAACCAGTCTGTCTAACCCTGTCAGAATTTTATACGTTTCAATGAGATCCCCTCTCATTCTTCTAAACTCTAGTGAATACAGGCCTAGTCGACCCAATCTCTCCTCATACGACAGTCCTGCCATCCCAGGAATCAGTCTGGTGAACCTTCGCTGCACTCCCTCTATGGCAAGTATATCCTTTCTTAGATTAGGAGATCAAAACTACACGCTTTACCTGAAAAGGTGGTGGAAGCTGATTCCATAAATTATTTTAAAAGGGAGTTGGACAGGTACTTGAGGATGAGGACCTCAAAGGTAGTAATCTCAGGATTGCTACCAGTGCCACGTGCTAGTCAGAATAGAAATAGAAGAATATTTCAGATGAATACGTGGCTAGAGGAATGGTGCAAGGGGGAGGGATTCAAATTCCTGGGACATTGGAACCGGTTCTGGGGGAGGTGGGACCAGTACAAACTGGACGGTTTGCACCTGGGCGGGACCGGGACCGATGTCCTAGGGGGAGTGTTTGCTAGTGCTGTTGGGGAGGGTTTAAACTAAAATGGCAGGGGGTTGGGAACCTGTGCAGGGAGACAGAGGAAAGGGAAGCAAGGATAGAAACAAAAGACAGGAAGGAGAAAAGCAAAAGTGGAAGACAGAGAAATCAAGGGTGTAAATCAAACAGGGCTACAGTAAATAATAATTCTAAAAGGATTAAGAGTGTTAAAAAAACAAGCCTGAGGGCTTTGTGTCTTAATGCGAGGAGCATTCGTAATAAGGTGGATGAATTAGCTGTGCAAATAGATGTAAACGGATATGATATAATTGGGATTATGCAGACATGGCTCCAGGGTGACCAAGGCTGGGAATTCAACATCCAGGGGTATTCAATATTCAGGAAGGACAGGCAAAAAGGAAAAGGAGGTGGGGTAGCATTGCTGGTTAAAGAGGAGATTAACACAATAGTAAGGAAGGATATTAGCTCTGATGATGTGGAATCTGTATGGGTAGAGCTGAGAAATACTAAGGGGCAGAAAACGTTGGTGGGAGTTGTATACAGATACCCAAACAGTAATGCTGAGGTTGGGGATGGCATTAAATGGGAAATTAGAGACACGTGCAATAAGGGCACAGCAGTTATCATGGGTGACTTTAATCTACATGTAGATTGGGCTAACCAAATTAGTAACAATACTGTGGAGGAGGAATTCCTAGAGTGTATACGGGATGGTTTCCTGGACCAATATGTTGAGGAACCAACTAGAAATCAGGCCATCTTAGACTGGGTATTATGTAATGAGAAAGGATTAATTAGCAATCTTGTTGTGCGAGGCCCCTTGGGGAGGAGCAATCATAATATGATAGAATTCTTCATTAAGATGGAGAGTGAAGTAGTTGACTCAGAGACTAGGGTCCTGAATTTAAATAAAGGAAACTACAATGGTATGAGGCGCGAGTTGGTTAGGATGGATTGGGGAACGCTACTTAAAAGGTTGACGGTGGATAGGCAATGGCAAACATTTAAAGATCGCATGGATGAACTACAGAATTTGTTCATCCCTGTTTGGCATAAAAATAAAACAATTAAAGGTGATTCAACCGTGGCTAACAAGGGAAATTAGGGATAGCATAAGATCCAAGAAGAGGACATATAAACTGGCCAGAAAAAGCAGCAAACCTGAGGATTGGGAGCAGTTTAGGATTCAGCAAAGGAGGACAAAGGGATTAATTAAGAGGAGGAAAATAGATTATGAGAGTAAGCTTGCAGGGAACATAAAAACTGACTGTAAAAGCTTCTATAGATATGTGAAGAGAAAAAGATTGGTGAAGTCAAGCATAGGTCCCTTGCAGTCAGAATCAGGGGAATTTATAATGGGGAACAAAGAAATGGCAGTCCAATTAAATACATACTTTGGTTCTGTCTTCACAAAGGAGGACACAAATAACCTCCCAGAGATGTCGGGGAAGATAGGGTCTAATGAGAGGGAGGAATTGAATGAAATCAGTATTTGTAGGGAAATTGACGGGATTGAAGGCCAATAAATCCCCAGGGCCTGATAATCTACATCCTTGAATACTTAAGGAAGTGGCCCTAGAAATAGTAGATGCATTGCTGGTCACCTTCCAAAATTCTATAGACTCGAACAGTTCCCATGGATTGGAGGGTAGCTAATGTAACCCCACTATTTAAAAAAGGTGGTAGAGAGAAAACGGGGAATTATAGACCGGTAAGCCTGACCTCGGTAGTGGGGAAAATGCTAGAGTCCATTATAAAAGATGTAATAGCAGAGCACTTGGAAAACAGTGACAAAGTCAACATGGATTTACAAAAGGTAAATCATGCTTGACTAATCTACTGGAATTTTTTGAGGATGTAACTGGTAGAATAGATAAGGGAGAACCAGTGGATGTGGTGTATTTGGACTTTCAGAAGGCTTTCGATAAGGTCCCGCATAAGAGATTAGCTTGCAAAGTTAAAGCACATGGGATTCGGAGTAAGGTACTGACTTGGATAGAGAACTGGTTGGCAGACAGGAAGCAAAGAGTTGGAATAAACGGGTCTTTTTCTGAGTGGCAGGCAGTGACTAGTGGGGTACCGCAGGGATCGGTGCTAGGACCCCAGCTATTCATAATATATATTAATGATCTAGACGAGGGAACTAGATGTAATATCTCCAAGTTTGCAGACAACACAAAACTGGGTGGGCGTGTGTGCTGTGAGGAGGATGCAGAGAAAATCCAGTATGATTTGGACAGGTTGGGTGATTGGGCAGATGCATAGCAGATGCAGTATAATGTGGATAAATGCGAGGTTATCCACTTTGGTGGCAAAAACAGGAAGACAGATTATTATCTGAACGGCAATAGATTGGGAAAAGGGGAAGTGCAACGAGACCTGGGTGTCCTTGTGCACCAGTCGCTGAAGGTAAGCATGCAGGTGCAGCAGGCGGTTAAGAAGGCAAATGGTATGTTGGCCTTCATAGCGAGAGGATTCGAGTACAGGAGCAAGGATGTCTTGCTGCAGTTGTACAGGGCCTTGGTGAGACCACACCTTGAGTATTGTGTGCAGTTTTGGTCGCCTTATCTGAGGAAGGATGTTCTTGCCATGGAGGGAGTGCAGCGAAGATTCACCAGACTGATACCTGGGATGGCAGGAATGACGTATGAGGAGAGATTGGGTCGATTAGGCTTATATTCGCTAGAGTTTAGAAGAATGAGAGGGGATCTCATTGAAACATAAAATTCTAACAGGACTAGACAGGCTAGATGCCGGAAGGATGTTCCCGATGGCGGGGGAGTCCAGAACCAGGGGGTCACAGTCTAAGGATAAGGGGTAAGCCATTTAGGACAGAGATGAGGAGGAATTTCTTCACCCAGAGAGTGGTGAACCTGTGGAATTCTCTACCACAGAAGGCAATTGAGGCCAATTCATTAAATATATTCAAGAAGGAGTTAGATATAGTTCTTAAGGCTAAAGGGATCAAGGAATATGGGGAGAAAGCAGGGACAGGGTACTGAATTTGGATGATCAGCCATGATCTCATTAAATGGCGGAACAGGCTCGAGGGGCCGAATGGCCTACTCCTGCTCCTATCTTCTATGTTTCTATGAGGAACTTACAGGGTTACGGACAAAAAGTGGGGAGGGGGTGGGACTAAACACGACTGCTCTTTCAAAGAGTCAGCACAGACACCATGGGCTGAATGGCCACCTTCTGTGCTGTAAGTTTCTATGATCTATGATTCCAATGTTAAATGTTACGCAATGATAGTTACTAACACAATGGGCTGGTTTTCCCTGTGGAGGCCGGATGGCGGCGGGAGAGCTGGTTGGCGGGTTCCAGTCCTGCTCCCGTCTGCAGCTGCTCTCTGAAAATGATTTTCCCTCGATTGGCCTTGTTAAGCCCGCCTTGCCTTCCTAGTCAATTAACAGGAAGCGGGTCTGATGACGTCATCAGTCAGTTTCCTTAAAGGGACCACGGCCATATTGGATTTGACAGTTGTTCTGTCAGTGTTCTGCAGCATTGAGGTGCTGCAAACACTGACAAGCACTGCACAAAGGTGCACGTCTGCACCCAGGCTATCGATTGACTCCCTCCATAAAGTCACAGCACGGAGGGAGATTCTCTTCCCTTCCCATGGGCGGAAGACACCTTCCCAGGAGATCAACGCAGCCTGGTTGCACATTGCACAGGAGGACACAAGAAGGGATGTCGCCAGGAGTCCCTGGCTGCAGTGGCGCCAACCTTTCAATGATCTCAGTTACTGCAGAAATGTTACTGCAAAGTCACACTCAAACTCACCCTGCTGTGCCTCTCCTCACATCCCCATCACTCTGCCTTCCCTACCCTTCTCCTGCACATCCTTACGCACACCAACTTACCTTGCACCTCCACCCATCCCTCTCTATCTACATTATCACTTCCCCATCTCACTAGCCACCCCTCACACTCACCCTCATCCTAGTGCAATCATACCAACTAACAACACACAAGGGTAGCCACTTGAGAGGTTTAGCTAATGTTCATGTGAAGTTTCTGTTAATGTGTTATCATACATTGAAATCTATATTTTCAACATTTCACCTTATTGGACAGATCTGTTCCCACCTTGAGAAGTGTCTTAGTGAGTTCCAGTGAATGTTGAGACATAACTCCCCACTCTTTCACCCCCCCCCCCAGCCCCCCACCCCCCCGCTATTGTGATGAGTGTGAAAGGAATGGCTTGGACATTACAGGGATGCTTTATGGTGCTGGTGTGGGATGGTGTCAACCTGGCGCATTATGTGGCAGCCAGGGTCGACAGCATCAATTGAAGTAAATCTGGCCATGGTGATGCCATCCCTGGCCTCCCGGGCAGCAATGTTGTCGGGCGCTGATGCCCTGTGTCCTGTGCAGCATCAGGTGATGGCGGAGAAGGTTGGTGTTGTTGTTGGTGTGCCTGGTGATGTTGGTGTTGGGGCTGATTGTGGAAGGATTCGGAGGACCAAGGTGTGATTTTTTTCAAGGGCACCGATGTTGCTGGGAATAGATGGCAGGCGACGAAGCGTTGACAGAAGCGATCTGTCAATGGTGAGAGAGGTTGTTCCAATGAGGTGCCACTGGATATAGAGTTGGCTCCAAACACTTGCAAGCTAAAGAAATCTCTATATGTCTTACAAATGCAGTAACCAACAGTTTCTGAGCTCTGAAACTGTACAACTGCAACATGGTATCCTTTATACCACTTCTGCAGCTGTCAGGTTATTAGATAAATCAAAGCAGACTCAACTCACACCGGGGTGAGCTGCCGTGTTCCCCGAGCAGCGGGTAACCCGTGGGGGAGCATGTAGAATTACAAGGTAGGCTCAAAATAGCATTAAATTGGCTGTTGTTAAACAATTTAATGATCTCAATTGTCTCCCCCGCCGCTTGGTGTGGAGTCCGTTCTCCACTGACAGACCCGACACCTGGGAGACTCGCGTGGAGATGAGTTGATAGCAGGTTTCCTACCCGCTGTCAATCTTTGCTATTTTGACAGCGGACCCGCCTCCAAACCTGCACTCTGAGCGCTGGCAAAATTCAGCCCAATATGTAACACTGGTAATCTGACTCTGCATTTCCTCACTCTGGCCACCACATGGCTCTGCAGCAATGTTTTTGCTTAAACCTTGTCGATCTTTCTTTTTGGCCTGCATCAGGCAGACAGTGAGTGGGGCGTCTGCTCCACTTGCCCGATGATGTTGGTAGGAGGCCCGATCGATTTTCATGATCGGGCCTTATTTATATACAGAAGGCAAGCTGCCAGCACTAATCGCACAGTTTATAGGCAGCTCACCATTTGGGAGGGCAGGAACTCTGGCATGGCAGAGACGGAAGGGGGTCTGCAGCAGCACCTTAAAGGGGAGGGCTGAAATGATTGGGGTGGGGGTCAATGGAGCAGCATACCAAAGTGGCAAAGAAGACAGCAAACAGCAAGGGGTTGAACTTAGGGGAGCCTTTAAGCCTTAAAAGTAATTGCTGACCTGCTTCCAGCTTTATTCAAGCACAGATTATGATCCCTTTATGTAACGCTACAATTAACCACCTCCCGACCAGTACCGCCCATGGGGCGAGCTGAGGAAGCAGTGGTGGCAGTGCTGATTAACACGAAAGTGGTGTTTGGATCCATGTTAGTGGTTATGCTACTGGACCAGTAATCCAGAGGCCTGGACTAATAATCCAGAGAACAGAGTTCAAATCCAGCAGTTTGAGAATTTGAATTCAGTTGAAAAAAAAAATAGCCTGGAAATAAGAAGCTGGTCTCTGTAAAAGTGACCATGAATTTGTTGGCTTGTCGTTAAAAACCCAGCTGTTTCACTAATGTCCTTTAGGGAAGTAAAGCTGCTGTCCTTACCCGGTCTGGATTATATGTGACTCCAGTCCCACGCCAATGGTTACTAGCAACCAGACAAATCTCGTTAAAAGTATATCAAACCACAAATAAATCCGGTCATTAGGGTTCACGACAATGAATCCACAAATTGGCTACTGTATTTACAAACTTTGAATTGGTAGCTGCACCATTAAAGCTGCTCTATTAAATCCATAATTGATGCCACGGGAAGTCTACCAGTATTACCGAAAAAAACCTTTCAGACCAACAAATATCCATCTCAAGGAATTATGTTTCTCTACAATGTTGCAGCTAATTTTTCCAAAGTCCAGTCATGAGAACTGTCCATGGTTAATACACTTTAGTCTTTCTGGCTGTGTGTAATGATGTTTGGTCTGTTAGTTTGAAGCTTCGTCACAGGATACGGGTTTTAAGACAGTCAATAATATTTTCTTGTTGAAGTCATGCCTGAACAACAGCTGGAAAATATTAAGCCTTTTATGTGATATCCTTCTGTACTTTAGGCTGCAGTCTAGACATCAATTGGCACAGTGTAATGCTTTACTACTTTATTTGATTCTACAATTTCAAGAAAAGGTTAAACATGCAATTCCAAGAAGTGACTACACATGCTCAGTGGAATTATACAGGAATTGAACTAATTTTCTCAGCATTAATTGCCACGCTTTTCTTTACAGGGTAAAACATATGCACAGACAAAGTTTACATTTTTACTACAGTCTTCATCAGCCCAGAGGAAATGACCTGAAACAGAACACATTATAGAAGGTGAAATGTATCTCAAGCAGTCTCTCATTGTAGCAATAGATAAACAAAGCCTCCATTTACTTGTCAATTGTAATACTGGCATCATCTACGTGATTGTTATACAAGAGAAGGGACATATTCAGCTGTCTTCGTGTTGCAGGGATTGGGAGCAGTTCCTCCCACTCACTTCATTTACCGTGCACAGTGCCCTGACTCAGAATGTTTGTGCAGTTAAAGCTATTACCAGTGCTGCCAGGTTGTGGATTTGTTTTTGTACAGTTCTGGAGATGGGGAATAACTTGGTTATTCCGAACTGGATGACAGAAGCCACCCACTTCAGCTACTAGTCGTACAGTAACCTTGATATATACCATCCACCTGGGGCATTACCCAGTGGGAGCTCCAAGATGTTTTTCTTTTTGGGGGTGGGGGGCGGGGAGGTTGAGTTCTGTGACTGTGAATCAAGCAGTGGAAAGGAGACTATTACCATTGGTTGAAAACAGAAGGTCGATGAGCACAACTAACAAAATATTTACAAAGATATTAAATCATATGCCAATGTAATTTTTTAGGTAGATTTTGGTATGTACTTGCATATTGTTAGCTGAACATTAGATGCCCCCCTGTTGGGAGCAAACTCATTGTAGCAATTACACCCTAAGATATCTCTGGTATTGGTTTTGTTATTCTTTGATGGAAGATTCCAGAGGGTCTGGAAATAAATGCAGCTCGTTATTGCACACCAATCTGAGTGTTTATTTGGACAACAAATTTGTACCTGGGTTGTGATGTTTTCAGAATTATTTGAAATACATATTTCCAAAAAAAATTAGCAACGAAGTGCAGATTGCATTGAGCAGAACAAATGGAAACAAAGACATTACTTGCTTGTTTGTTTTCAATATAGTTGTGATGCCTTATCCATCACAATACATACACTTCCCACCCCACCTGGAGCCATGTAAACTCCTGGGAGAGGTGAAAAGCCAGATTAAAAACCCAGGCCAATTAGGGAGGAGGGAAAAAAATAGTTTGTCTTTATAAACAACAGCAGGTGTGCTGATGTCAGGTCAGAACTCTGTACCTTTACGGTTTCATTTCTAGAAAAAAATCACTCATAAAGGTCACTGCTGTAAATGTAAAGTTTGTGAAAACCAACGTAAAATAACTTTCTGTAAAGGTAACATACCTTTGCGGTCAAGCACCATGCAATTTCCTTGTTATTCAGGTCAGATGGCTCACCTTTACACCATGCGATGTGATCCAGTTTTGTTCCATCGGTCCAAAGGAAGTATCCCTCCTACATTAAGTCAGAAATATATTGGGCCAGAAATTCGGCACTTGCCGGGTGAGTATGCACTGTGTACTCACCCGTAAGGCCACCTGAAGTGCTGGTTTCCTGCATGCACTGCGCATGCGCGGGAAACCGGAACTTCCGTTCCCCTGAAGGGAGGGGTTGAGAGGTGAACCGCGTGCGCGGGAGAGGCAGTGCGCACAGCAGTGAACTTCGTTTTTTTTTCAGGTTTCTCCGGGAAGGTAAGTATGGAAGAAGCTGCGCTTTTAAAAAGGAGGCGCAAGACCCGTTTTTAACAAGGTAAGTGGTTAATTAATTACAATTAAAAAAAATTTCAACAGGTTTATCTTTTTTAGATACTTTAAAGAAAGGTAAGTTTATTTTTAGCACTGTTAAAAAGTATTTTAATTTTTTCAAAAATTTAAATTTTTGTTTAAAGTAGTTAATTTATTTAACTTATAGTTATTTTAAAAATGTGATGGTTTTGAAAAAAAATTATTTGAAGTTTAGGTGTTGTTTTGGGGCCGATTTCAATTCATAGATTTGACAGGTCTTCCTGTCAAATCTATGAATGAAAGATGGTCTGCTGCCATTGGCTCTCCATGGCCCATGTGATCCCAGGGGACGCATTGCACTAACTACGCCCCTGGGATACACAAGCACTGCGCGCCGGCAGCTGCAGGAGGCCCAGGAGCTGAAGTCCCCGTGGGCCCAGAGGTCAACGGCAGGCGCGGTAGGTAGGTGCGCGCGGGATCCTTGCACCACGGGAAGGCAGGGAGCCGAATTTCTGGCCCATTATCTTTTGTATTGCCTCTCAACATAGCAAGATTACTTGGAAAGGAAAGCTTAATTACAGAACAGCGGAAGACAGAGGATGCAGTGTTGCAGCTGGGGCAGTGGCACTGCTGCTCTTTGCACACCACAGGTGTCTGTTGTGCATACTGCTCACCTCGCACTGGAATGCAAGGTCAGCACATTTAATTCATTAACTGCCAATCTCGTCATTCAGCACATCATGTGCTGTAAGGGCCAAGGGATCAGTGGTAGGGATCAGTGGTGGGCATCATGGCACCAGCAGCTCTAAGCAGGCTGCTACCCACTTTTAAAGATGTCCTGCTACTGAGAGGGAAATTGGCTCGAGGCAGATAATTGCAACGTTCAATTTGGAGGTCTTATTGCCGGAGGTCCCTCGATGGAAAAATGGTGCTTTTTGGAAGTGAGCAACACTCTGCAATAAAAAGAAGCACCAGGGCAGCATTCAGGGAGGTGAAAGAGTGAACACTGTCTTACTTGTGGCCAGAACCTGGAGCAGGTGAAGAAAAAATTTGCTGGGCTACACAAGGTTGCCAAAATAAGTGTGCTAACATGCATCTTAACTGTGCTTCAATCTAAACTTGGGCACCGTTACAGAATTTGCAAGTACTACACTGCCAGCCATTCATATCCTGCCGAAATGCACAGGTAGGCTCACATTGTACAAGGGAACTGTGTAATGTAGCCAAATCAATGTGTTTATCTTATGGCCTGTTAAATATGCCAAGCACCAAGTACACTGCCAACACGCAGCACCTGAAAGCTTTATGTTTATACATTCACATAAGATGGTTGGTGACCTGGGCACTTGTGTAGCAAACATCTTCTGTCACTTTCCTCTTTCCAATCTACTTCCCTTTTATCCCATATATCCACTTAGAGGAAAAGGATGCATATAACAAGAGTAAGTCCATGTAGATAGCAGGGTGGGTCACTTAAGCCGCAACTCTTGACTCCTTTAGAGAAACCCAATGATATTCTGGGCAGGGAGATAATGGAGGACATAGGGGAGGATGAGTTTGAAGGACTCCACCAAACTCATGGCTAGTAACTTTTGTTTTCCACTCCTCCTTTTGTTATTACTCATTCATTCATTCCCTCACATTTTAGACATGCATTTCAGTATTGCAACCTAACACACTGCAATGTATTGCAATGTAAACTTCTGTTTCAAGGAAGGTCTTACTGTTAACTATGACCTGAATTTTCCGGGGCCTATGACCGCGTATGCCGTAAGTGTCCCACAAGTTCCGGGATTCCGCATGCGATGCGTGTGCGAAAACCCGGAACTTGCGATTTGTCAAGTTTCAGCTTGACAGATCCACTGCATCCCCAGGAAATGGACATTCGCTGGAGACTGCCCAGCGAATGCTTGTGAAACTCTTACGCCTGGTAAATGCAGGCGTAGGGCCTTATAATAGTAAATAATAAATATTAAAATAATAAAAAAACTTTTAAAATTAGGTTATTTTTAGCCCCTTTAAAACGTTTAAATTTATTTTTCAAAAATTAAATTTTTGTTTTAAATGTTAAATTAAATTGTATTTTAATTAATTTTGAACATGTAATTTAATTTTTATTTAACTGGTGTGTAATTGTGTTTTTTAGGGGATTCCTATTCATGTTTATGGGGATTCCGCACGTAAATGGAATCCTCATAAGCATAATGAGGATCCCCCTTTTTAGTTGGTTGGCCTGGCCCACGTGATCCCGGGGCGCATGCGAACTGTGTGCGCCCCTGGGATACTAAGGCCTTTACGCATGCGTACGCCTGCAGACCCAGGACCGCAAGTGTTCAAACCTCCAGGACCATCAGGTAGGTTTATACTTTTCTTGTGGTTCGGAGGCGTTTGCCCGCGGGAAGCCTCCGACCGCAAATTGAAGCCCATTATAAAATTTGATCTTTTGTTCCTTTAAGTGTCCAAGAGATGACAGTGTTCCTGCCACTAGCCAGCACATATTTATGAAGGAGTAGACATATGCCATACACTTTGAAGAAGGCCCACCACCACCTTCTCAGGGCAACTAGGGATGGGCAATAAATCACGGTCTTGCCAGCGACACCTGCATCCCAGGAATGAATATTTATAAAGCATCAGGGATAATACTGAGAACATTGGCACCACACAATGTAAAATTTAGTTCAAAAAAGTGTCTAAAAAAATTCCAAAAAGTGTCTCAAAAAATTGTACTGCATCTGTGAGGAGAGGAGTGTTAAAATTACTTGTCCCAGGCTACCTGCACTTGCGCACCCAGCACAGGTCCACCCCTTAATAGAGCTTTACAGTGGAATTTGGGGTACAGCTATAGGCTTGAGAGGCCAGGAATTCCTCCTCTGATCTTACTAGGTCTACACCTACTCCAGCTGTAGGCCGAGTTAATTCATTCATGGAATGTGGGCATCATTGGCAAAGCCAGCATTCATTGCCTATTTAATTGCCCTTGATAAAGTGGTGGTGAGCTGCCTTCTTGAACCACTGCAGTCCATTTGGTGATGCTTCTTTGTAGCAATTTGGTATAACTGAGTGGCTTGCAGTGGTTAACAGTCAACCACAGCGGTTAACAGTCAACCACATTGCTTTGGGTCTGGAGTCATATATAGGCCAGACCAGGTAAGGACAGCAGATTTCCTTCCATTCGTGAACCAGATGAGTTTTTACGACAATCCGATAGTTTCACGGTCACCATGATCGTCCGGGATGTCCCTTCCCCTGATGCAAGCTGCTATGCCTGCCTGTGTGCCTTGTGGTCCTACCTGGGGCTGTGCTTTCCCACTGGCGGGATTTACCCCTGTAGTTTTCCCTTGCGCACCTGGCTGGTACAGTTTGCATTGGTTTATGTGGAACCACTTAGTGCGCCGAGGTACTTTTACGGCGTAAACCATGGGACTCGCCTTGTCTACAATGTTGTAGGGTCCCATATACAGTGGTTCCAGACTCCCTACTCTGGCGTAGTTTCTGACCATGACCTGGTCTCCTACTTCCCACTCCCGCGTTTTGCGGGGTTCCAGCAACAAGCGATTGCCCTGATGCTGCCTTCCCATGTTCCCAGCCGCCTGCTCATAAACCTGCTTCAGGCGCTCCAAGAGAGTCTGGGCGAACTTGTCCCTGCTTATCTCTTGGAGCTGACCCTCAGTGAGCACCGGCGCTAGCACATGGGTGGGGGTTCGCATGAGCCTCCCAGTCATTACCTCGTGCGGGGAGTACCCCGTACTTTTTGACTGACTGGCCCGGACCCCCATGAGGACTAAAGGCAGAACTTCCGCCCATTTTTGGGGCGAGTTCCTAGTCTCTTTCCTCAATTTCTCCTTCAGGGTCCGGTTCATACGTTCAACAATCCCGGATGACTGGGGATTGTGTGCTACGTGCCACTTCCCTTCAATGCCCAAAAGCATGAGGGTGTTCTGCATCACCTGGCCGGTGAAATGACTCCCTTGGTCTGACTCCACAAAACGGGGAAGTCCCCACCGCGAGAACACTTCCCGGACCAAGATTTTTGCTGTACCCAGTGCCGTAGCTGTTCGACAGGGGAAGGCTTCCACCCACTTGGAAAACACATCCACCAAGACGAGGCAATACTTATAACCTCCCTGGGTGGTGGGCAGGGGTCCTATATAGTCGATCTGTATCGACTGCCATGGTCCCTCTACCCTTCTTACGTGTCCCATGGGCACCTTCCTTTTCTGGGGGTCTGGGTTGTTTGCAGCGCACACAAGACAGTTTGCACAGAACTCGCGGACTTGTTCCCTGAGCCCTGGCCACCATCCCGCTTGCTCTACCCGTTGCCAGGTAACCTCGGGCCTGGGGTGCCCTGCCCCTGGTCCCTCGTGAGCCAACTGGAGGAATTCCCTCCTGTGCTGCTGCGGCACAACCCACTGCTCCTCGCGGAACAGCATGCCTTCCTTAACTGAGAGGGTTGCCGTACTGTACGGACCTTCTACCTGTCTCCCCTCAGCAATGGTTTTTAGGACTGCTTTTAGGGCGGGATCCTGGGCTTGGACGGTCTTCAGGTCTAGGGGCAATGCTACTCTGGTGTTCCCGGGATTCCCGTCCCTGCCTCGAACTGCTGCTATGGGTCTGGTCCCATAGGGGTTCCAGAAAATGCCGTTGCGGGCACCTTCCCTGGCTAACGCATCCGCCTGCTGGTTGCCCTCCCCACGGGGCTCTGTGGAGGAGTGAGCTTTCACCTTATGGATGAAAATCTCTCCTTCCTCCCCTACTGCTGCTGCTAAGATCTTTTCCAGCAAGGGCTTCACCGTTAAAGGTCGCCCGTCCGCGGAGGTGTATCCACAGCGGGACCAAATGGCCAGGTATTCCGTGCACGAATTGCAGGTGAACATACTGTCCGAGCAAATCGTGTATGGGGTTGGGAAAATGTCTGGGTGGGTCACAACGTACACCACGGCAGACAGCTCAGCCTGCTGCGCGCTCATGGTGCTAGGGAGCTTGATCGCCAGGGCAAGGTCTGCCGCAGGGTCATAAACTCCACACCCTGTGAGTCGCTCGCCAGCAGATACTGTGCTAGACCCATCAACATAAATCTCGCGCCCAGTGGGATGTATCCCGGCCCGTAAACCTATGTTGACGTCCCACACCCCTTCCACCGAACACCGGTGGGCTGTACCGGGGTATACCAAATTGGCCGCAAGCCTGGGCTCGCAAAGACCTTTTACTCTAAGATCCAACTGGGAGAGAAGAAGGGTCCAACGCGCAATGCGCGCGCTGCTTACGGTCCCGTCTTTAATCCTCCCATCCAGAAGCATCTTAGTTGGTGTGTGATGTGTGAGGAGAGTGATGGGAGAGAGCCCTGTGAAGATCGCTGATCTTTTCACAGCCCAATGCGTGGCTAAAAGGTGCCTTTCGCAATTGGAGAAACTTCTCTCCACATCCGTTAACACCCTGGATGAATAGACAACCGGCCTCAGCTTGCCGTGACGCTCTTGGAGCAGTACGGCGCTTAAGCTGTCTCCGCTGGCAGCTACCTCCAGGAAAAACTCCTTCCCCCCATCTATGGCCCCTAAGGCTGGCGCGGTCTGCAGATCCCTTTTTAACTTCTCGAAGGCTGCTTGGCAGCCCTCGTCCCAAGACCACTCCACCCCCTTATGGAGGAGTCGGAGGAGCGGCGCTGCTGTGGCCGCATAATCTTCGATAAAATCCCTGCAGTAACCGGTCAGTCCCAAGAAGGACCTCACACCCCTTACGTTGTTGGGAATCGGTAATTCTTGCACCGACTCCCTCCTTGCCTTGTCTATGGCTCTTTCCCCAGCGCGTATGGTCAGTCCCAGGAATTTTACTTCCCGCTGACCGATACGTGCTTTCTTAGGGTTTATTTTAAAACCCTTTCTCGCTAACAGCTCCAATAACTCGTCCAGCAGTGGTCCATGCTCCTCCCTTGAGTCCGTAAATAGGAGCAAATCATCCACATACTGCACTATCTGATTGGGCTGACTAAACTCCTTTAAACTTCCTGTCATACACTGATGAAAAATACTGGGGCTATTGTGGAAACCCTGTGGCAGACAGTTCCATGTGTACTGTTGTCCTTTGAAAGTAAAGGCAAACTTGTACTGGTCCTCTCGCCGCAGCGGGATGGACCAAAAACCGTTCGAGATATCCAGCACCGTGAACGTGGTCGCGGACGCTGGGATGCTCCCTATTAGGTCAGCAACTGCTGCTACCGTGGGCGCGCAGGCGGGAATGTTACTGTTAAGGACTCTGTAGTCCACCGTGGCTCTCCACGAATTATCCGGCTTCCTAACCGGCCATAATGGGGAGTTCACGTGTGTGGCTATCGGCCTCAACACGCCCTGCTGCACCAAGGAAGACATTGCTGTCTCCATATCGGGTTCTGCTTCTTTGGGGAAGTTATACTGCTTTTGGGGTCGGGTCATGGGGTCCCCATCTACGCTGACCTCAAACCCGACCACTCTCCCACAATCGTGCTTGTGGGTTGCAAACGCGTGCATATTATCTGACACGTACGTTTGCATGTCCGTTGGGACATCTGCGACCATAAGCCTGAGGTCGTAGCCTCCGGATGGCTGTACGGTACACAGGACCCCTGTTTCTTCCTCCCCCGGAATCACTATTACCTCGCCTTTTTCACCTTTAGCCCCCCAGAGACAGTGATTTCTGAGGTCCACGAGGATCCCGTGTCCCGATAGGAGATCAGACCCGAGAATACCTCTTCCACCCCCCTCCTGCCATGCCATCAGTATACACTTCCACTTAAGGCGAAGTGTTCCTAAACGAATGGATAGCGGAAGGCAAAACGTGCCAGCCTGTTCTTTTCCTGTGAACCCCGCTAACGTGAATGGGACCTTGGTAGATAGCGGCGAGTCAAAAGGGTTATCTGTATGGATTATGGTGCAAGAAGCTCCCGTGTCCAACAAATAACTACCCCTCTGTTTCTCTACCTCCATCTCCACCAAAGGTCGCTTCCACGCATCATAGCTAAGCGGACACAGGTAGACGGGCTGCGCCGGTTCTAGTCATGGGGCACTATTAGACGGTCCTGCAGCACCTACGGGGCCGGTTGCGACCGCCACCTGTCCACGTGCACTCAAGATTAGATTGCGCATGGCTCCTAACACTACTTCGAGGTCGTCGGGAGGGGTGGGTGCCTTAGCTTCCTTAGCCGGGACAGGCGCCTGGGCTCGGACCGCGGGATCTCTATCCTTGGAATCCTTCCAAGGGTTCCTGCAATGCTTGCCCTGTCTTCCCACACCCGTAACAAGCATTACCTGCCTGTGGGGCGCGATTACCCTCCTGATGCCACTCTCTTTGATACGGGGCTGCGGGTCGTACCTCATGTACTCTTCCCTTAAGGGGACGTGTTGCCATACCCCTTATATTGCGATATCCTAACGTGAGTCGATTCAAGACCGACTCTTCCGTAATGTTGGGGTCATTGGGATCAAACCATGCTTTTGCCTGCTCTCTGACGGCTGGTAAACTGTTGGCTATTATGCACCTAAGCCAATGAGCTAAACCGGCGCCTTCCACATCTTCGCGCTCGGGCGCACCTAGACAGCTGCGCTCGTATACTGGCCACAGCCTGTCGGCAAAAACCTTCGGGGGTTCTCCCTCCATCTGCACTGTCTGTCCCACTCTAGCAAACGGACCTTCATCGTTCGCCCCCAACACTTCCAGGACCTCATCCCTCAATTCCTCATAAGTCTTGGTTCCCCTCTTGCTCTCGCCCGAGAGACACTGAAGGACCGAGCTGTCTAATGAGAACAGCAGCATTTTTGCTGTCTCCCCATCATCGCAGCCGTTAATGGCTGCGGCTTGCTCAACTTCTCTGAAATGTACGGAAGGGTCGTCTGACTCGGTCAGCTTCCGTACGTGATTTATCATAGCTCTCAGCTGATGTGAGCTGTGAGGCAACACCAGCTGTCCGAGGAGATCCCCCGGTTCTTCCCCACCGTTTCTGTTTGGGCCCCTTTTAATACCCGTTACTGGATACAACGGTCCCTTTCCTACTTCTTTTTCAATGGGCTCTTTTGTTTCTTCCATTGCTTCCTCCCTTACCCAGGTTTCCGAATAGCTGGGTGGCGCAGTGGCTACTACTTCTTCTGCTTTACTTGGTGGGGATTTCTTAAACTTCTCACCTACTAACGGCTGGTGTGCTGACGGACTGATCAGGCACACCATGCCGTTCGCTTTGTTTACGGCCTTCTTGAGGTGCTCTATCTCCCTTTGGCAGGCGCTATGGTCGGCTCCCTCAAACTTATCCTCAAGGGCCAACTTATATGCCGCCCTAACCCCCGTTAAGCTCTCTTCTTGAGTTCTTATCTGGGCAGCTTGGCGGTTACATCTTTCCTTTAACCTGCTCTCATTTAACTTTGCTTCAGTGACCTGGCACTCGAGATAATCTATCCTGGTTTTAAGGTGACTGGAGATTTCCTGGCTTTCTTGGTGCAACTCATTTAAATTCTTAATGAGCACCTCCCCTCCAGAAACCTTCTCATCCATTTCTCCCTCTAAGTGACTGATTCGAGCTACTCGCGCTGTAATGGTCTGGTTTGAAATCTGAACCTGCCTTTTGTAACACATAAGCCAGACTGCTTTCTCAAGTGTCTTTCTATGTTCTTTACTATCTGTCCACCTTTCGGCTGCCTCTAGCGGGCTTTTATCCGCTAACAATTCACTTATCCATTTCTTAGTTAAATTTACTTTTCCGAACACATAATCTGCTATTTTCTCTTGCATGACATTTCGTACATTCATACCAAAGTCTAACACATTACCCTCTCGCTGCCAGCGTCCTGCCGCGGTCGCCATTTTCTGTAAGGGATTCTGACCCTGCGTGTCTCGCAGCCTGTGAGATTCACGCGGCTCTGTGCAGCCTGTATGTCAGTGCGGGTCTAGGCCTTGTTGCCTGTTCTGGTCTCCAGCCAGTCTGGGAACACTAGACACACCTGTGAGTGGTTCGAATCACTCGCCCTTACGGTTCTAGACACTGGACTTAGATGCGAGAGCAGTAATGGAGATGAAACTCATGTAGACTCGGTTGAATGGTACGAAATGGAAAATCTTTATTGCATGATACTTAAGATTATGAAATACATGTCATAAGCACAGATTAATGACAGTACAATCTTACAAGCAGTTATATAGTCGATCTTAGGGAAACGAGGAACGAACGGCACACCATAAATAGGGGCACACATTACAAATATCCTTAATCCTTAAACCCTCCCCTATCAATATCTATCCTAACTAGATTCGTAGGATTTCGAGACTCATGCTCACCACTCGTGATAACTCGGAGAAATTCCGAATAGCTGATCGGATGTTTTTCACCGCAGCACCCACGTGTCGGTCAGGAGATCTCCTGGTCCCACTTGTTTACTTGCTTCTGCTGCTCCGGCTAGCAGGCTGGACCGTCTGTTGTGATGAAGACCTGTGTTGGTTGGTTTAACAGGTACTTTTCCGAGCACAGTTCAGTTAATATCATCGATGTGATATGTTCTTTGCAAGTTCGAAGAAGTCTTCCTGGCAAGGAAAACTTGGCTGTTCGACCTACAGGCGCGGTCGGGATTTACTGACCGTGGCGATGAATATGGTCTTCCTCTCTTCTCATCTCATCTCATCTCATCTCATCTCATCTCGGGCCTTTGGTTCCGCTGCCAGTTAACAACATAGGTCTTCGTTACGCGACACGAGGTAGATCCGAACGGATCAGAAAGTTCAACAGTCCTTTTCAAAGAGTCAACAGGCAAGCAGGAGCCCGACTACGAGTACACAGGAGCAGCCACGATGATAAGAGTCGATCGGATAAGAGAAAGATGGACGGTTTGGAGCCTGTAATTATAGTACAAAATCTTCCGTTTCCCGCCCAACCTTAATGTCCATTCTTTTGTTTAGGGTCTGGCGCTCAAATGTCTTGTATGGGTGATCTCCGTTCTTAATGGGTTTCGGGGCTACTCGTAAGTGTCTGAGTACCTGTTAATATTTCTCCCATTGTTAAATCGGTCGGTGTTCTCCCTGGAGGGGTTGTGGGGCTTCCAAGTGTTTTGTATAACTACCTGCTAACGGCTCTCTCATCGTAGAGTCGTTGGGATTTTACATATTAATGTCTTTTGGATGGGCCCTTGATTACTTGGTACAATAGCTTTCATTCGTACCTGGGAGACCGATTTCAGTATTTATGTGTATACTGCAAACCCACAATGTCTCGTGTATTATCTTCACTGTGCTGAATCTTAATCGATCTTGCACAAATGTTTATTGGAACGCCATCTTGTCTGCCTGTTGAAAAGTCTAGAATGTTCTGTCACGAGGTGCGGCGGCCATTTTACAGGCTGCTTGTGTCCACTTTAAACCTGGCAGCATTCTGCTGAAATAAAAGCTGTTTGAACGAAACTCTGTGTTTTCTCCTTATTAATAAAATCGCGATATATTGCGAATTCTACAACCCAGGCTCTCCAATGACTCCCTCCATATGCTGGAATAGTTGGCAGCTGCAGGTGAGATGACAGAAGTGATCTGTCACTGGTGAAAGGTTCTCCCAATGAGGTGGCACGGGACATATAATTGAATTTAAAAACTTGTAAGCTAAAGAAATCTGTATATGTTTTAAAAATGCAGTAACCAACATTTTCTTTGCACTGAAACTCACCATGTGCAGCATTGCATCCTTCAGATCACTTCTGCAGCTGTCATCTTTTCACAAACATTACACCAGACTCACAACACGCCACACTTACCTGGCGTGGTGTCCGGACGTCGTGAAACCCAACCCAGAAGCGGGAAAATCGAAAAACAGGCTGAAAACTACTGACAAGTACCTGTTAATAGGCAGGTAATTGCCTTTAATCCGTTTCCCGCCGCTAGATGTCAGGTCCATTCGCAAATCGAGGACCCGACACTTGGGAAGGCTGTTTGGAGGCGGGTTGACGGCGGGTTCAGGACCCGCCGTCAATCAAAAGGACTTTAACCTCTGACCTGCCTCTCTGAGCGCTGGCAAAATCGTGGCCATGTCTCCAGATCATTAGTCCAGGCCTCAGGATTATTAGCCCAGTAACATAACCACTATGCTACCGTTCCTGAAGTGTAACTTTGAGGAGCTACAGGATATCCTTGGACAACATAATGGGGGTGGAGACTGGACATATGGGTCTTCACCTCTTTTTCCTCTTTGCTGGGTCTAGGAACTGCTGCATTGAGGAAAATCCACCCTATGGTCATGGACCAGCTGCACATTCATGGAACCAGTTTGTGCTCATGAAGGAAGAGGCATGTGGGGTAATAGCCTGCCTGGCCATATGTGAGCCATCAATGGTACCAAGAACTTTGGAGAATCCAGACAGATTCCAAAAATGTACTGGTGTCTTCTGTATGTTTTCCAAGGGGAACTGGGGCACTGTGCAGGTGCTCCAGACACATCATGAAGCTTAGCTCTTATTTGCATATTATCTGGGTCCTTAATGTTTCTTTAGCACAACATGTACACAAGCTCTCAGCAACTGAAGTGCTTCTGGTGTGCGCAGACTGAGTAGTTCCTGGGCCTCAGTTGCCCATTTTGTGAATTGCCAGCCCCTGAAACACAGCAGCATCGAGGGCACCAATGAATACATGTTCGGCCTCCACACAAATACAACAGTAAGATTCCTCATGTAGTGATCGGCCAGCTGCCACTTTCACAGGGTCATACTACTGGGCAGCCAAAGTGCTTGCCTTTTAGGCGGTAGGCCTTTTAATATGCAGATCTGGCAACAGAGCTGAAACGGCCCGGAAATGGTGAGTCTTAAATTATTTTTGTGGGGCCAGAAGGAGCAGGCGTACCCCTCCGGGCCCACAAAAATAATCAGGCCTCTGCCACCTCGGGCTCCTCCCCCATCCCCTCCGTGATCACAACACTTCCCCTCTCCCCCTCCCCCCTCCCCTCTGTGATCACAACACTTCCCCTCTCCCCCTCCCCTCCATGATCACAACACTTCCCCTCTTCCCCCTCCCCTCCGTGATCACAACACTTCCCCTCTCCCCCTCCTCCCTCCCCTCCGTGATCACAACACTTCCCCTCTCCCCCTCACCCCTCCCCTCTGTGATCACAACACTTCCCCTCTCCCCCTCACCCCTCCCCTCCGTGATCACAACACTTCCCCTCTCCCCCTCACCCCTCCCCTCTGTGATCACAACACTTCCCCTCTCCCCCTCACCCCTCCCCTCCGTGATCACAACACTTCCCCTCTCCCCCTCCTCCCTCCCCTCCGTGATCACAACACTTCCCCTCTCCCCCTCACCCCTCCCCTCTGTGATCACAACACTTCCCCCCTCCCCTCCATGATCACAACACTTCCCCCCTCTCCCTCCTCCCCTCCATGATCACAACACTTCCCCCCTCTCCCCCCTCCCCTCCGTGATCACAACACTTCCCCTCTCCCCCTCCCCCCTCCCCTCTGTGATCACACTTCCCCCCTCCCCCTCCTCCCTCCCTGGACTTACCTTGCTACCAGCCTCTGGGCCACCCATTATTAGACCGCCCTGAATTTGGCGAGCTACATCGGGGTGCCTGTTGGGCGCCCACAACTCACTGCTTCCATTTAAATGAGGCCCAGGCGTCAAAATGGCTCCAGCCTCTTCACCCCCGGAATGAGCAGACTGCTGGCACATCCCACCGGTCAGATGCTCAAAAGTTAAAATCTGCCCTATGGTATCAGATGTTTAGGAAAACGATATCGGTCTGCTTTCCCCTCTTTCACCAAAATGTCCCCGATTCCAGAAATCCTGAGAAACGAGCCACTGTGTGGATGAAAAGCATCAAAGCAAAAAGCAAGAGGAGAAAACATAACTTATGCTTACTTTGGTACTATCACTGAGACCAATTCAAGTTTGTGGGCAATCAAAGTATGATTCTCTTACTACGTCTGCAACAAACAAATGATTTAAGCGACAGTGTATGGAGGCAAGGTGACCACCATATTCTTGTTGGCAAAACAGCTGAAGGAAAAACATTTTTTGCATATTATCAATTGTGTATTGGTAATACTCTCACATGGCTAGTAATATAAGAGCTCTCTATTTGGAAGCAAAGTTAAATTTGTACCTCTGTTTTCAGTCAAAATGAATGTAATAATTTTTGTTTATTTTTAGAGGACCATGTAGGAACATAGGAATTGCTAGACGAGAAAAGACCAAGATCCACCTAACTCGCCTTCTACCATCCTGGCAGTCGGATGATGCAATGATAACGGAGTTGTTGACCAATCATAGAAATCAGTCTCTATCAATTAGTCCACAACAGAACCAGAAATGACATGAAGGAAACCCCCAGTGGTGGAGAGCTTCGGAAACCATCAGTCCAAAGTCACCTTTTTCCTCCTAAGAATGCTACACTTACCACATGTCATGCCTCAAATTACTCATATACTATATCCCAAAATGTTATTTTTCTGAAAGTAATCTACCTAATTTACGTTTGAATGAATCAATACTAACAATTTACACCATCTCCTGAGGGAGTCTGTTCCATAGATTGACCACTGAAATATTGTTTCCGCTGATTAGCTTTGAATTTACTCCCCTTCAAGTGTCGGCCGTGTCCTGTGATTCTACTGTTCTGGACAAGACGAAATAGCTTGTCATGGTCTATCTAGTCAAGAGCATAACTTCATTAATTAAGCAATGGATTATATTGGTCTTATTGGGCACATTAATATTATCGATTAAGATTTCTTTATCTCAATATCTGTAGTCATTACTGGCTCTGAGGGGTATTTGGAAATAGATCATAATGAATGGTCTTTAATTATCACAAGATCACATCAATTACACATATATAAATTCCAATGCATTGTTACTCTCTTCATTCAGTTCTTGTGATCTGCTGTCATTTCTTCCCAGTGTGTATGCCGTTACCTTTCCAATTGTACTTTAAATTATTCTGTACCATGAAGTTATATTTTAATTTTTTTTACTTATGTTTTTCAATACATTCTGCCCTTTGCTGCATCCCCAGCTTTCTCTCTAATCGGCAGAGCTTCTGAGTATTTACAGTTCATTTCTCTCTCAATGTTTGTCACCCTCTCTTTTAGCGATCCCATGCAGTCTTTCTAGTTTTTTTCATAGTTACCTGTTACATCTTGATTCAGGTTACTTAGTACTACTTTTGATGTATGTTTTTTATGTCTGTCCCAGTCATTCTCAAATATGTTCACAAAGCTCTGTGCTCTCTTCAGGTATCTTACATTACTTTCTCCCCATCTCTCTCAGTCCAACCCCCCTAATAAGGATACGCTACGCTTTGAGATACCTGCAAAGACTGATCTAAGGCCATCCTGAGTTCTTCACTGATGCTATGTACAAACAGTAAAACAGTTTAATCTTTTAATGGAAATAAATACCTCTGCACTGGCAAAGTCCATTTTGCGGTAGATGTATTTGTAGCACACATTATTGAAACTATGGAAACCTTCTCTACGGGGGCCTTTGCAGATGCCTCTTTTGTCCTTACAAACACGATTAGCTGACAGAATGAATTTTTCCACAGGCACCGCATCCAGTGGTATTGAGCCATAAGAAGTTGCTTTGCCTTCAGGTACATTAGGAAAACCGTGAGGTTTGCCATAGTCTCCATACATTAATGGATCTTCAATTATAGGTTTAAATTCTTCTATAGGTGGACCATATATATCTGCATCTTTCTGATATTCACCATATTCTGAAGATATATAGAAGTAGTTAATGTTATGAGCATATCAGACAGGTAAGTAGAACACATAGTTTTTGACATATTTTCTTTGTGTCTTGAGATTCTTGTTTGTTGACAATTTGCGCTGAACTTCAGTGTCAATTTTTTGCAGTTATTTCTTCAGTTCCGAATATGCAGTGAATCGCTGCCCCTTTTATCTGGGAGATGTCCTGAGCAGTAAATGAGCAGGTTCCCATCAGTTTAATAGAAAGGCTAGATATGAATCTTGTTCACCTTTCTGCAGGAAAATAAATTTCAGTGTCGATAATTGACTGGTGCTTGACCAATGAATTAAATCTGTGAAATCATAGAACCACAGGTGTTTACACAACAGAAGAAGGTCATTCATCTCATTGTGCACATGTCATCTTTTTGCTAGAGCAATCCGAAATGAATCTCACTGACCGGCTTTCTCCTCATAATTCAAATGTCTATCCCCTTAAAAGATGCACTGGGCATTGCCCCATTTATTCCCTGTGGCAAAGCATTCCAGGCTCTGCATAAAGTTACTCGTTACTCCTAATTAAAGGAAATAGACTTAACCATTTTACT
The DNA here is from genome assembly GCA_030390025.1 of Squalus acanthias. Classification (NCBI taxonomy): domain Eukaryota; kingdom Metazoa; phylum Chordata; class Chondrichthyes; order Squaliformes; family Squalidae; genus Squalus; species Squalus acanthias. The sequence continues at coordinate 85,029,090 of CM059435.1, forward strand.
CTATTGAATTTTAGAAACCTCAATTAAATTTCCTTTTAGTCTTTCCCTGTTCCAGTGGAACTAGTCCCCATATTTTAAGTAATTCCTGAGAACTACAGGTTCTCATCCTGTATCATCTTTGTGAATCTACATTATATATTTTCTAAAGCTTTAGGGGGAAAAATTCGGTTGATTTGCGCCTCCCGTTAGCGCCATGCGCAGCGACCCGCTCGTGCCCCGGCCGCAATCTTCGGGAGCGCCGCCTGACTTACCGCCGGACGCAATGTCCCACAGGATCAAGGGAGCCTACCTGCGGCTGGGGCGGCGCAAATTAAAGGGAAGGTGCCAGGCAGGCCATTTTTGTTGCTGGCCGCCTGCCAGCACCTGCCCCCATTGCCGTCCCCGGCCTCCTGAGCAGCCCCCCCCGCGGGGTGCCGGCTGTGCTCCGTGAGCCCGGCACTTCTCTTGAGTGCCGGGCTCTTTTGCCAGCACTCCGATCCCTGGTGGCCCAGCTGGGCCCCGGGTCGCACTGCGCTAGGCCTCTCCCCTTTAATAAGGGAAGGAAGGCCTGCAGTATCGCGGCGTGACGTGCCGCAAATCGTGGCGCTGCGGCACGTAGCGCTGTGATATTCACTCGCAGCACCCCAAGAGGGAGGCGGGGTGCTTCCAGTAGCGCCCCGCCTCTCTCTTGGGGCGCTACCAGTGAATTTCGGGCGCGGGGGTGGCTAATTTTTTCGGGGCGCGACCCAATTTTTCCCTCTTAATGTCCTTTCCATTATGGGGCATCCAAAACTGCACACAGTACTTTTACTGTGGCCCAACCATTTGCCTTGTGCAAATTTACATAGAGTGTACAGCACAGAAACAGGCCATTCGGCCCAACTAGTCTGTGCTGGTGTTTATACTCCACACGAGCCTCCTCCCATTTATTTATCTGATCTTTATCTGATCTCAGCCTTTCAGCATATCTTTCTACTCCTTTTTCTCTCATTTATCATAACCTCTTTGCTCTTGTACTGTATGCCCTGATTTAGAAAATCCAAAATGCTGTTGGCCTTTTTAATGGCTTTATCTTCCTGCGCTCACACTTTCAAGGAATTGAATCCCTAGATCTCTTTGTTCATCCACACTCTTCAGCATGTTTCCATTATGTGTATACTCCCATTCCTTGTTTTTCCTCCCAAACTGCATTGTCTAACACTTTTCCACATTAAAGTGCATCTACTATCTGTCTCCCCATTTGGCTAACAAATCTATATCGTGCTGAAGTCTTTTACAGTGCTCTTCACGGTTCCAAACCCTTTAATTTTGTGTTGTCAGCAAATTTCAATATCATGCTCCTTATGCCCAAGCCTAAATCATCTATATGTACTGAGAACAAAAAAAGAGCCAGGGCTGACCTGTTGGATGCATCACTTCCAACCCTTATGCAATCAGAACAGCACTGACTAACCAAAATCTTTTATTTCCTGCCTGTCAACTCATTTTCTGTTCATGCTGCTAGATTTATTTATGCCTGATACCATATGCTTGAACTTTTGTAACAAGCCTTCAGTGAGACACCTTATTGAATGTCTTCTGAAAATCCACATACATCACACCTACTGCATTCCCTTTACCGATCCAATTCATCAACTTTTAAAAATATATCACTAAATTTGTAAAACACAACTTGCTTTTAGCAATGTGTGCTTGCTATCTTTGAGAATCCTATGCATCTCTAAATGCTCACTAAATTGATTTCAAATTATGCATTCTAAAAGTTTGCCCACAACTGATGTTAGACAACTTATGCTTACACTTACACAATTTATCCTTCTCTCCCTCCTGACAATGTGCATAATTGGGGCATGAACTCGAATACAAGCTAATGGGTTAGTGATGAAATACAGAGTGCGGCTTATACTGAGCTATACAGACTGAATTGATCCCAGGTTCACCCCCTGGCTTGTGTCTGGTTTACTCTCCTGAGCTGGGGTGCAGTTGGGCTGAGTAAAAAAGCATAAAGCATTCCAGAAGGGAGCATTGGCTGTTTAAAGTGAGTACTGTGTGTTGCCTGAATTATCTGTCCCATGCAATCATTGGTTCTAGTTCAACAAGCCATTCCTTAAACAGCAATGGACAAACAGAAGTGCTGCAGGTTAGAACGGAGAGGAACATTGATTGAAGGCTGGGACTTTTCAATAAAGACCAAATTATTCCTGTACAACTCAAGATTGTGAGCCTGGCTGTTATCCATCTTAAGTGCAAGTAGAACTACACAGCAGAAATTGAGATTCATTTAATTGTCACAGTGTGATCATTTGTAATTATTCATTATTACATTAATCTACAGGATTAGAAACTGAAATTACCATCATTGTAAACATTAACAGCAGCAGCTCCCTTGAAGAAGATTCTCAGTAGGACAATAGCAGCCAACATGTCGCTGACGTTTGCTTTCAATTACTCTAAACAAAACACAACACGCAGGATTATTAATAAGTAAAATTCAAATACACATCAAATTTTGAGAAATCTTACCATTACCTTAAACCTTTCAGTCACCGTAGAAAGTATAATTGTCACCTATGCTATATTTATAGTAATGTCCATCCTATTCCCAGCCCTGTTTGTCATAAATTAATATCATTCCAGAACCAGCCCTTTTAACTACTTAATTGCATGTTAAGCATCATATGTACAAACATCCATTAATAAAATGTGCCTGACTTACAGGCAAATGAAAGAAATCCCCTTTGGCAACTTTGGTCTATTGCAGCTCAGTGGATCCTGTGTAACTGACAAAAAGCCAACTCTAAAGCCGAATCCATTATTTACTCCACTGATTTAATCTGGTCTCAAACATCGAAATCATTGCTGATACAACTCACATGTCTACTTTCCAGCTGCCACAATTGCACTCTGGGCACTCAGTCATTTCCAGAAATATTTTAATTGTTTGAAATCAGGAGTCTAAGATATTTTCATGTAGGTATTCACGTTTAGAAATGAGTTAACATGGCCACTGCTTACAAATACAGTAACTGAATTGTGGTCAGTCAAACAAAAATCCCCATGAAGTTAGAGGTTAAACAGGATGGAACAAACGTTACTACTATCACCTTCCTTTCCACATTGTTCCATTGAACACAACAGGGCCGTGAAATAATAGGCAGCCATTGACTTCAGGCAGATAAAAGCTTCATCCTCTACATTCTATCTGACTTTTCACTGATGTATTATTTAATGTTTTAATTCAGTTCTTAAGAACAGCACTTGACTGAAACAAGGAGGTGAAATTGGTAATAAAAACTGAAAATGCTGGAAATACTCAGCAGGTCAGGCAGCATCTGTAGAGAAAGAAACAGAGTTAACGTTTCAGGTCGATGACCCTTCGTCAGAACTGGAAAAAGTTGGAGATGGAACAGGTTTTTAAGCAAGTGTTGGGGCAGGGAAAGGGGGGAGGAGAGGAAAGAACAGAAGAGAAGGACTGTGATAGGATGAAAGGCAGGAGAGATTAAGAGACAAAAGGGATGATCGTGCAAGGCAAAAGGAGATGGTAATGGGACAAGTTAAGAAACAAAAGATGACTCTAGATGAAGTGTAAATGGTATTGGCAGAATGATCGACAGCTGTGAGAGAGAGAGAAAAAAAAATGAAAAAAAAGAACGGGGCAGAGGTTATGATCTGAAATTGTTGAACTCGATGTTGAGTCCAGAAGGCTGTAAAGTGCCTAATCGAAAGATGAGGTGCTGTTCCTTGAGTTTACGTTGAGCTTCATTGGAACAGTGTAAGAGGCCGAGGACGGAGAGGTCAGAGTGGGAGTGGAGCGGAGAATTAAAGTGACAGGCGACCGGAAGCTTGGGGTCACCCTTACAGACTGAATAGAGGTGTTCCGCAAAGCGGTCACCCAATCTGCGTTTGGCCTGTTCTCAGACACATAACCAATGGCGCACACCAACAGGGAGCCTCCCAAGGCCAGCCCGAAAGCATATGCAAGGGGCTTAATACCTGTTTTAGGCAACCACACGGGACAGCTTAAAAAAGTGCCCGACGTATTTAGCAGTGGCCTGAATACCTATGCAGATCGAGCGCAGGCTGTCCCACTGCTAAATGTGTCATTGTTATACCTGTTTTACACCTGAAAAACGATACAACACATACCAATTTTGACCTTGTTTAAATTAGGATTTTCCTCTTTCAAACCGTTTAAGATGATGGATTGGCTGAGTTTGGCTTTTCTTTGAGCGCAGATGTGTTATTTAATGTTTTAATTCATTTCTTATCACAAGAATAGCACTTGGTTGAAACAAGGGGGCGGCATTGGTTATGGCCTGTACTCCGGAGGCTCGAGGCTGCCCTGAAATTGGGCCTTGAACTTCATTAATATTAATTGGATTAGCTGTTGGCACCTGTCCTGCCTCTGCAGGCAGCTCGTGCATTTGAAGGCATCGAATGTTGGTGCATTTGCCTTGCCAGTAGCGGTCCAAAAACATGAGTCGGGGGAGCTTTCCTGATCCTCCTGGGTCCAAAGCAGTGGTTTATAATTTTTTTTGTAAAACTCACCTTTTATTGGCAGTCGTTGCTTAGGCAGCAGCGGCTGCTGAAGAATCCCGAGCGGAGCAGGCCCGGCACCTGCTGCGCTCATCGCAGACCGATTTCCCAGAGGCCCCTCATTAACATGTGGAAGGGGCCTAAGCCTGTCTTAGGCGGTTGCCTTTAACAAGGGCCCGACGAATTTAGTAGTGGCCCGAATGCACGTGCAGGTGGAGCGCAGGCCGTCCCACTGCTAAATGTGTCATTGTTACACCCGTTTTACCCCAATGGAGGGCTCTCTATGCGGGATTCCTCCCTTTATCTATTGGGGACTTGGCCTGGAGGGTGTTGCACGGAGCAGTCCCATGCAATATAGTTTTAAGTCGGTTCATGGACTCCCAGGCTGCCTGCCATTTCTGCGGCCTGGAGGAGTCCGTGTTCCACGTATACACGGAATGTGAGAGGTTGCAGCCCCTTTTCATTATTTGACGGGGCTGCTCCTCGATTTTTGGCTGCACTTCAGTCCCACGTTCCTGATCTTTGGTCACCCGGTGTGGAGGAGAGCGGGCAGATCGGAGGACCTCCTCGTGGGACTGCTCCTGGGCTTGGCCAAAATAGCCATTAACTGGTCCAGGCAGTGGGCGGTCGAGGGGGTCGTTCGGCCCAATTGCCTGCCTCTCTTCCGCAGCCATGCTCGCACCCGGGTGGCCCGGGAGATGGAGCATGCGGTGTCCGCCGGCACGCTTGAGGCCTTCCGCGACCGGTGGGCGCCGCGGGGACTGGAGTGCATCATCACCCCGGCCAATCAAATTTTAATTTAATTTGGTAAGTTTTATTTAAAGTTATTTTAGTTACAGATTATTTGTTTAACCACCCAAAACCAGAAGAGTACACCCGTTTTACACCTGAAAAACAGGTACAGCGCATACCAATTTCTACCCCCAGGACCTTATCTAAATTAGGATTGTCTTCTTTCAAGCCATTGAAGATGATTGAATGGATGAGTTTCTTTCAGCAATGATTTTATGAGTTAAATTCGGTGTTATATTTTGCAGCAAGTGTTTCAGTATTGGAATTTGTTTTATGATTTCATTGTCTCCAGTTCACTTAATATGAATCAACCAACGGAAAGGGGATAAAGACACAAGGATGTGAAAGTGACGTAATATTCAGCAGTCCACTATAATCTGTTAACATGCTTTTCAGGTTATTCCATCAACCATTTGCCTTGCATAGCTAGCCAGAGATTAAAGCATTCCTGAAAAAGGAAATGATAGAAATCTGTTCAATGATATGTATTAGAAGAACAGCTATGACATATGCCAGTTCCCATCTCACTGTTTAAAGGTGTATTAAAGAGATAAAAATTACTTTCTATATTCCATGTAATTTCATTTGGTTTTTAAATTCACTTTTTCTCTCCTTTTTGCTCCGTGGAACATACTTGTACACCTGGGCATGCCATTTGTTTTCAATTCCCTCCATGGCCTCGCCCCTCCCTATCTCTGTAACCTCCCCAGCCCTACAAGCCTTCGAGATCTCTGCGCTTCTCCAATTCTGGCCTCTTGAGCATCCCCGATTTTAATCGCTCCACCATTGGTGGCCATGCTTTCAGCTGCCTGGGCCCTAAGCTCTGGAATTCCCTCCCTAAACCACTCGGCCTCTCTACCTCTCTCTCCTCTTTTAAGATGCTCCTTAAAACCAACTCTTTACCTGTCCTAATATCTCTTTCTGTGCCTTGGTGTCAAAAAAGTTTTTATTGATCTCGCTTTTGTGAAGCGCCTTGGGATGGTTTCACTACGTTCAATGTGCTATATAAATGTAAGTTGTTGTAGTAGTACTGTGTAGCTTGGACTTTTGAATTGATTGAGAAACTTCTTGAATAGACACCTGTTCAGGGAACACGGGCAATTGTAATTTACTTTATGTGCTCAGATGTCTTCACTGAGAAAGCGACTGCAGTGGACTGAATTCTCCTTCCATTGGTGAGTTAGCAACTGGATCAGATCTGTGACTTTGCCGCTAACCGGCTGAACTTTGATCCTATGCCCTAAGCATTCTCATTGGGTTACTGCCATTGCAGGGACAGTGAGGTTGGGGGTAAGATGAAAACAGAAGGATGCTAAAGGCAGGAGAAGGTGAATCATAGAATCATAGAAATTTTTGGCACAGAAGGAGGCCCTTCGGCCCACCTTGTCTGCGCCAGTTTAAAAAGAGCTATCCAGCCTAATCCCACTTTCCAGCTCTTGGTTTGTAGCCTTGTAGGTTACGGCACTTTAAGAGCATATCCAAATACTTTTTAAATGTGATGAGGGTTTCTGCCTCTACCACCCTTTCAAGCAGTGAGTTCCAGACCCCCACCACCCTCTGGGTGAACAAAGTTCTCCTCAACTCCCCTCTAATCCTTCTACCAATTACTTTAAAGCTATGCCCCCTGGTTATTGACCTCTCTGCTAAGGGAAATAGATGCTGCCAATCCACTCTGTCTAGGCCCCTCATAATGTTATACACCTCAATTAAGTCTCCCCTCAGCCTCCTCTGTTCCAAAGAAAACAACCCCAGCCTATCCAATCATTCCTCATAGCTAAAATTCTCCAGTCCTGGCAACATCCTCGTAAATCTCCTCTGCACCCTCTCTAGTGCAATCACATCTTTCTTGTAATGCGGTGACTAGAACTGTACGCAGTACTCTAGCTGTGACCTGACTAGTGGTTTATACAGTTCTAGCATAACCTTTCTGCTCTTATATTCTATGCCTCGCCTAATAAAGGAAAGTATCCTGTATGCCTTCTTAACGACCTTATCTACTTGTCCTGCTACCTTCAGGGATCTGTGGTCATGCACTCCAAGGTCCCTCTGTTCCTCTACATTTTTCAGTATCCTACTATTTAATGTGTATTCCCTTGCCTTGTTAGCCCTCCCCAAATGTATTACCTCATACTTCTCTGGATTGAATTCCATTTGCAACTTTTCTGCCCACCTGACCAGTCCATTGATATCTACCTGCATCTACAGCTTTCTTCCTCACTATCAACCACACGGCCAATTTTTTGTATCATCTGCAAACCTCTTAATCATGTCCCCTACACTGAAGTCTAAATCATTGATGTATACCACAAAAAGCAAGGGACCTAGTACTGAGCCCTGCAGAACCCCTCTGGAATCAGCTTTCCAGTCACAAAAACACCCGTCGACCATTGCCCTTTGCTTCCGGCCACTGAGCCAATTTTGGATCCAACTTGCCACTTTCCCTTGGATCCCAGGGCTTTTACTTTTCTGACCAGTCTGCCATGTGGGACTTTGTCAAAGGCTTTGCTAAAATCCATGCAGACTACATCAAATGCACGAGCCTCATCGACTCTCCTCGTTACCGCCTCAAAAAATTCAATCAAGTTAGTCAGACCTTCCCTTAACAAATCCATGCTGACTGTCCCTGATTAATCTGTGATTTTCTAAATGATGATTTACACTGTCCGTCAGAATTTTTTCCATTGATTTTCCCACCACCAAGGTTAGGCTGACTGGCCTGTAATTACTCGGTCTATCCCTTTCTCCCTTTTTAAACAATGGCACAATGTTAGCAGTCCTCCAGTCCTCCGACACCATGCCTGTAGCCAGAGAGGATTGGAAAATGATGGTCAGAGCCTCCGCTATTTCCTCCCTTGCTTCTCTTAACAGCCTGGGATACATTTCATCCGGGCCTGGTGATTTATCTACTCTCAAAGATGCTAGACCTCTTAATACTTCCTCGCTCTCTCTGTTTATCCCATCTAATATTTCACACACCTCCTCCTTAACGACAATGTCTGCATCGTCCCATCATGCGGTAGCGCTGCTGCAGACTTTAAAAGGCTGCAGCTTGTTAAAGAGGGACATCATTTTTTGAGCAGCAGAAAGGAGATGAGTGAGCAGCAGGAAGGGCTGTGACAGTCCATGAGATTTCTGCAGCAACAAGGCACTCGGAGGAGGTAGTAAAGACATAGCCCAGAATTTTCCCATTGCAGAGCATGCGGGTTTGGGAGTGGGTCGGCAGTTAAAAGCACGGAAATTGACCGTGTTGGGAACCCACCGTCATCCCGCCGACTTCTGCATTTAACTCGGGCGCGTTTTGAGACACGTCATGGACCCGCACGGAGAGGCAAGCGACCTCATTGAGGTACATAACTGTTCATTTATAAACCCTTAACTGCCTTTATAACTTGTTGAACACGGGATTCACACACCTCGGGAACCTCGCCCAGTGAAGGCAAGGCGGAAGCTCAGTGGCCATTGTGCGAGTCCATTAAGTGACTGCTGGAAAAAAATACATAAATACTCGCACGTTACACCTGTTTCCTTGCCTAAGGGAAAGGCTCTTGCTGACTCCATTTTGTGCAGAGAATTAGCTTTCAGGAGTTTGCAGTTCATTTCTGCAACCTCGGAAGCCACTCTCACCACATTGCGAGTCACTATCACTACATTGAAGGCTTGTGCCTCTAATCTCCACTTTACCTGCCATCTATTACATCAGCATGGGTGCCGCTTATGCTGTCTCATCTTGGACCTCAGAATTGGACCAAGATGAGCCCCAACACCAGCCACAATGCCACCAGCAGCATCCACCACAATAGCAGCCTTCTCCTCAATGACCTGATGCTCCACAGGAGAGAGGGAGGTCAGTACAGGGCTGCACTGCGCCGGAGGCGATACCCCCAACACAGGGTATACAGGCAGAGGCTGAACTTCCTGGACATGACTGAGCAGCAGTGCTTCAGGAGGCTCAGGCTATCGCGCCAGGTCATCGCAGACATTTGTAGCTTTCTGGAACAAGACCTGCTGCCCAGAGGACCTGGTGGACATGCCTTATCAGTGGCTGTCAAAGTCACCACCACCCGCCAACATCTTCGCCTCAGTCTCCTTCCAGGGATCTGTAGCAGACATTTGCAGGATCTCGCAGTTGTCTGCCCACAGATGCATCATCCAGGTGACCGATGCCATGTTTCACAAGTCAGCCAGTTATGTAAAATTTGCCACTGATGAAGCCAGTATTACTGAGCAGTTGCTCAGCTTTGCGGCTCTGGCTGGCTTCCCACAGGTGCAGGGCATCATCAACTGCACAAATGTGGCCATCAAAGCACCCCCACATCACCCAGGAGTGTTTGTGAACCACAAGGCCTTCCACTCCCTCAATGTGCAGCTTGTCTGCAACCATAAAAAGATCATGCAAGCGTGTGCCAGATTCCCTGGCAGCTGTCATGACTCTTTCATGCTGTGCCAATCCACCCTCCCTCAGCTCTTCAAACCGCCAAACAGACTTACCAGCTGGCTGCTTGGAGACAAGGGCAATCCACTGAAGACCTGACTGATGACACCTTTGAGGAGGCCAAGCAATGAGGCTGACAAGCGTTATAATGACAGCCATATGTCCATCAGATGTGTCATAGCGCAAGAAAATGGCATGCTGAAGATGCACTTCAGATACCTTGACAGATCTGGAGGAGCCCTTCAGTTATGCACCAACCAGGGTTTCCAGAATCATCGACGTTTGCTGCGCGCTGCACAACATAGCACAGCAGCAAGGATTGGAGCTGCAGGAGGATCAAGGCACAGAGCGCACAGCCTCTTCGGGGGAGGAGGAAGAGGAACAGGTAGAACATGAGGAGGAAGAGGAACCTGAGGTGGAGATGGCACCAGCAGCGGCACACATTGCTGCCCAGGTGGCCCGGGATGGCCAGACTTACTTAACGTGCACCCATATGGCTCCCAGATGCTGTACAAACTTCCCCCCCTCCCCAACAACACCACAAAGCAGTCCTACAATGACCAAGACATTCCTGTCACCCAAACCCCCATTGCTCATGGTTAAGTAATGTCTCACCATTCACTCCAACTGACAAAGCCACTTCCCAGGTAGCAGGCAAAAATGGACAAGATGGGAAAGCTGTGCAAAGAAATAAATTTATGTGCATCAGAAATATAACTGGAAATATAACATTACCATTTTTTCACACACTTGTGCATCTAGAATTGTGTCTTTTTTGTTTACATGTGCTTCTACGAGGTGCAACCCCTGTGGCTTCAGCAAAGTGATGGAAGGTGTCATTGACAGTTCTATCAAGTGGCACTTACTCACCAATAACCTGCTCACTGATGCCCAGTTTGGTTTCCGCCAGGACCACTTGGCTCCAGACCTCATTACAGCCTTGGTCCAAACATGGACAAAGGAGCTGAATTCCAGAGGTGAGGTGAGAGTGACTGCCCTTGACATCGAGGCAGCATTTGACCGAGTGTGGTATCAAGGAGCCCTAGTAAAACTGAAGTCAATGGGAATTGGGGGGAAAACTCTCCACTGGCTGGAGTCATACCTAGCACAAAGGAAGATGGTTGTGGTGGTTGGAGGTCATTCATCTCAGCCCCAGGACATCGCTGCAGGAGTTCCTCAGAGCAGTGTCCGAGGCCCAACCATTTTCAACTGCTTCATCAATGACCTTCCCTCCAACATAAGTTCAGAAATGGGGACGTTCGCTGATGACTGCACAGTGTTCAGTGCCATTCGCATCTCCTCAGATAATGAAGCACTCTATGCCCGCATGCAACAAGACCTGGACGACATTCAGGCTTGGGCTAGGAAGTGGCAGGTAACATTAACACCACACAAGTGCCAGGCAATGACTATCTCCAACAAGCAAGAGTCTAACCTGGTTCACCCTGGATAAGGTGTTTTAATTTAAACTTCATAAAGATGGCACATAAGATAAGGAACATCTGCCCTCGTAAAGATGACACAAAGTAAGGAACACCTGCCTTTCGCACCGTTCTATATGGTGACCCTAGAACACCTGGAAATGAGACAAGATTCTGGCTGATGTAGCAGTAAGAATTGCAGAGGTCGGCAGAAAGATGCATCAGCAGAAAACCTTAAAGGAAATACCACTGGAAAAGGGTATAAATATTGAACACTCAAATGAGATATCAGACTCGCTTTAATCGGGCAAAGCAATTCTCGACCACAGAGGCGGCTCTGTAGTCTCCAGCTCTTTGTACCTCGGGGATCAAAGGTATTTGATATTGATGGATATCCTGTAAAGAGAACTTTAAGAACTGTAATACTGTAGCAAAGTTAAGATCTAAAAGTAAGATTCTCTGTTAAAAAGATAGTATTTTTTCTCTTTTTAGAACTGTTAATGTTGCGATTGACTGATTCACCAACTGTAAATTGCATGTCGGTTCTTTTAATAAATCTCTATATATTTTTAGAATTGTCTCACATAAGTCTTCTGTATCAAAAACTCACAAACTCAATCTCTGTACACTCTTTGGTGAAGAGTTACATTTCTGGGGGAGTTTACCGGACTCTCATAATATCCGGGATGTTACAGCCTAGCTAAACTTATTAAAAGCGCTATCTGGAGGACGATAACGTTCTCGGGTTGTTTCTTTCCTTTCGGGAGAGATAGCCCAGACCTTTAGACCCAATTAAGCGTCTTTAGGATTCAGCTACCTCAAACTTTAGTTTAAAGTGAACGTCTGAGAAATACGCCTGATCCGGGGTAGCCCTAAAGGGGCTAGGACTAGTAAATATCCCTTCAGCTGGGTCAAAATCCTGGAACTCCCTCCCTAACAGCAATGTTGGAGTACCTTCACCACACGTACTGCAGCACTTCAATGAGGCGGCTCACCACCACCTTCACAAGGGCAACTAAGGACAGGCAATAAATGCTGGCCTTTCCAGCGATGCCCATATCCCATGAATGAATTTAAAAAAAGAGGTAGAGGCAGGCTGCTCACTTCACTGCTGCGACTGCTTAGACACTTTTAGCAGACGACCTCTGGGTTTTGGAGCCCGTGAGGGCCCCGCCAAAGACTGCTCCTCCTGCAACTGTGCAGAGGTAAACTCGACCATTGGGATCCAAGGCAGCATGTGGGGCTCTGACTGTGTGGGAGGCAACAGGGGAGAAGTTTGAGCACTTTGAGAAGAGCCCCTACTTCCATGTCCCCTCTCGCCATCATCCCTTTCATGGAGAGCACCTTGCTGCACATCAGTGCGGTGATGAATGCCCAAGCCTACGTTAGTATCCCTCCTCGAGATGAGGTCAATGAGCATCTGCAATCTGTTGTTCACAGCAAGCATGTTCTCGTTGGACTGGCACATTAGCTGCTCCATGCGGGTGGCCATCCTTTCCATGGAACAACACATCGTCGGCATCACCTGCATGCTGGAGATGGACTCGTTGCACATATCGTGCTGCAAAAGCTGCCAGAGCCTCGCGTAATTGTTGCTGCTCCTCCAAGATCACCCTCTTTCTCGCTGGCCCCTGAGGTTCAGTGTCTGCATGCAGCTCAGCACAGCTTGGAGCGTTCTGCGCCCTCCAGCGAGGACTCCCCACTGCTGTCTCTGTCTCCACCATCTGCTCTTGCTCACTTGTGATGTGAGAGACACCAGGTGACAACACTAAACATCTCTCACAGGACCCACCGAGGTGTGTGTATCTGCGCTGATGCTGGGTATGCATGTGTCTGCTGATGGTACACCCTCAGAGAATAGAGCTTCCTCTGAGGAGTTGACTTCCTCCTCTGGCTGGACAGTGTGTGAGGGGGGGCACTTGATGGACCTGTGGGAGAGTAAAGAGATGAATTAGAAGTCTTATGAGAAGAATGCGTAACGTTACCATTATGCACATGATGACATTTCACTGGCTGCTGCCATGTGGCTGTATGAGATTTAATTCTGTCACCAGGTTGTTGGGAGGTCCCCCTCTCTCCATCTCCCACCGCCAGAAGCTCTGCAACTCCAGAGATTTCTAGCACCTCCTTCTCTGCTAGAGTCAAATTTGTGAATATTGGAGGGCCTCTCAGCCTCTCCCTGTTGTTCTGGGCTCGCTTCTCCTGCAAGGAGGGAAAGAAGAGAACTTTGTGTGATAGTGATGGAATGAGTGTAAGGAATGGATGGGCTACATCTGTAGAGGGTGACTATGAGGGAGTGGCATGACATTGCCAAATGGCCTCCTTTTGGGGTGTTACTTGCTATGATTGCATTAGGATGAGGGTGAGTGTCAGTGATGGTTAGTCAGATGGGGATGTGAGTAATGCATAGACAGAGAGGGATGGGTGCACCTACAAGGTAGGTTGGTGTGAGGAGTGATATGTAGGAGTAGGCTTGGGAAGGCAGAGTGATGGGGTTGGGATGACACGTACATCAGGATGTAGGTAAATGTGGAATTGCACTCACCTCATGAGATCATTGAATCTTTTGTGGCACTGGATTCATGTCCGCCTCACCACATCCCTGCTGCTGACCTCCTCTCTGCGATCTCTAGCCATGCCCTCTTAGTGTCTCTGGCTGGTCTTTTTCGGCCATCTGCAGGGAAGAGGACCTCCCTCCGTGCTCTGATTCCCTGAACCAGCGCTTCCAGGGAGGCATCTGGGAATCTTGGCGCACCCTTCTGTCTGTGTGTCTCCATGACCTACAGAAATCTCAATATTATGCAGCAATTTGTAGCTCTTCCAAACACCTTGATCTCTCTTACATCAACCTTCAAATGAGATATGTGCAAGGCTGCTTTAAATATCCGCGCTGAAAACAAGTCGGGGTAACATCATCAGACCTGCTCCATTTAATTGGGCCGGGAAACCCGCATGACCTCCTTCAATTGATGCACTTGAGTTAAATACGCAGTGCAGAACGCGCTGGTGCAAAGTTTGAAATGGTGACCCGCTACGCAGCCCGCACGCACCTGCCCTGACGCTCAAGTAAAGATTCCGGCCATAGGGTGGCTTCTAGAGTAACAGCTGAGGCTCAGCCTCCAGGGCTTCCAAGACCTGGTTTGTTCTATTCAGCCTGTAATGACCCTGAACAGGAGCATCTTTGAGCCTGTGCGCTGCTTCAGTGGGCTGCATAGCGTGGGCACAGATGTCAGTACATTTCCAGTGAACCTGCTTCTTTAAGATCCCCTCCAATTCCTGCATATGAGGGAGTTTCAGAAATGGGACTGTCTCCCCTTGACATTGCAAGAGAATGGTTGCCAGAAGCTGCTCCCTCCAGGAGAGATGAGAGCCACCTCAGACCTCTGGGGCTCCAGCAGAACCATCCAAGCCACCCACTGCTCAACCTCCTCTCGCTCAGGGCGGACCTGCTAGAAATAGCAGACTAGGAGCTTGAGCAAGTAAGTTAGCCAACGCAAAGCATAAATACGATGCTAAGAACAGTTGTAAATAGGGTTAATGAATTGTTTGGCGCCTTTGGGTGAATGGTGTTTTTCCAAGTAAACACAGCTTAACCACATTGAATTCTCAGCTCATTTCTGTGTATGACTGCAACTTTTGGGAAATGCCAAGAGAAATGTTAGCTTCTGTCTTATGACTCGAGGATTGCAAATGTTCAAAAAAGGGGAAAGGGATAAACCTGGTAGCCCAATCAGTCTAATGTCAGTGGTAGAATAACTACGAGAGACCATTGTCAAGGACAAAATTAATTCTCACTTGGAGAAGCATGAGTTAATAATAAAGGCAAATTGTGTCTGGCTAACCTGATTAAGTTCTTTGATGAAGTAACAGAGAGAGTTGATGAAGGTAGTGCAATAGATGTTGTATATCTGGACTTTCAAAAGACATTTGAATAAGTACCACATAACAGACTTATTTGGAAAATCGAAGCACATGGTATTAAAGGGACGGTGGTAACTTGGGTACAAAATTGGCTAAGGGATAGGGGGCAGAGAGTAGTGGTGAACAAATGTTTTTCTGACTGGAAGGAAGTATGCAGTGGGAAACCCAGGGGTCGGTATTAGGACCATCATTTCTTTTATTATATATAAATGACCTGGACTTGGGTATAGGGAATACAATTTTGAATTTTGCAGATGATACAAAACTTGACAATGTAGTAAATAGTGAGCAGGATAGTAGCAGACTTCAGGAGGAGATAGACAGACTGGTGAAATGGGGAGACACATGCAAATTAATGGGGATAAGTGTACTTTGGGAGTAACAACATGGAGAGGCAGTATAATCTGAATGGCATTATTTTGAAGGGGGTGCAAGAGCAGGGGGTGCATATTCACAATTTGTATTGTGCATAATCCTGGGCACTACACTTTAGGAAGGATGTCAAGGCCTTGGAGAGGGTGCAGAGGAGGTTTACCAGGATGATACCAGGGATGAGGGACTTCAGTATTGTGGAGAGATTGGAGATGCTGGGATTGTTCACCTCAGAATAGAGAAGGTTAAGGGGAGACCTAATAGAGGTATTCAAAATTATGAGGGGTTTTGATAGAGCAAGTAGGAAGAAATTGTTTCCTCTGGCAAGTAGGTCAGTAACCAGAAGTCATAGATTTAAAATAATTGGCAAAAGAACTAGAGGGAAAACGAGGAGAAATTATTTCACACAGAGAGTTGTTAAGATCTGGAACGCACTACCTAAAAGGGTAATAGATTCAGATTCCATAGGAACTTTCAAAAGGCAATTGGACGTGTATTTGAAGAGAACTAATTTGCAGGGTTATGGAGAGAAAGCTGGGTGTGGGACTAAATTAGACAGCTCTTTCAAAGAGCCAACACAGGCATGATGGGCCGAATGGCCCTCTTCTGTACTGTAAGATTCTATGAAAGAAATAGGCAGATGTTTTTGATAGTTTGGGACTTTGTGTAGGTATTTGGTTGGGCGGGGGGTGGGGGGGGGGGTGGTGTCAGAGAACAGAAAGGTGTGAAGTAACTTTATTTGTGAACTTTTATTCATTGGAAGCACTGGCTCTAAGTTGTGTTTTTTTTAATTCATTCTCGGAATATGGACGTCGCTGGCAAGGCCAATGTATATTGCCCATTCCTAGTTTCCCTTGAGAAGGTGGTGATAGGCAGCTTTCTTCTTGAACTGCTGAGGGTATTCCCACAATCCTGTTAGGTAGGGAGTTCCAGGATTTTGACCTAGCGACAATGAAGGAACAGCGATATATAAAGAAAGATTTGAAAGACTTGCATTTATATGGCGCCTTTCACAACCACAGGATGTCCCAAAGCACTTTACAGCCAATTAAGTACTTTTGAAGTGTGGTCACTGTTGTAATTTAGGATACGTGGGAGCCAATTTGCGCACAGCAAGCTCCCACAAACAGCAATATGATAATGACCAGATAATCTGTTTTTTTAGTAATACTGATTAAGGGATAAATATTGGCCAGGACACCAGGGATAACTCCCCTGCTCTTCTTTGAAATAGTGCATGGGATCTTTTATGTCCACCTGAGAGAGCAGATGGGGCCTCAGTTTAACGTCTCATCTGAAAAATGGCACCTCTGACAGTGCAGCACTCCCTCAGCACTGCACTGCAGTGTCAGCCTAGATTTTTGTGCTCAAGTCTCTGGAGATGGACTTGAACCCACAACCTTTTCGACTCAGGAGGTGAGCTGAGCCACCAACTGAGCCATAGCTGACACTGTGGAAGTCTGACATCATTTTCAAGAAAGAGCAAGAGGTGGCAGTTGTAAACGTCATGGTCAGGTACGAAGACAACAACATGGCGCTTGAGATGGCATGGGTTGGGAAGTGCGGAAAATACAAGCACCTCACGCCTCAAATTAAAGAACTGACAGCATCCAGGCTTGGGCTGATAATATGTCCAAGTTAGGATGGTGTGTGACTTGGAGAGGAACCTGGAGGTGATGGTGTTCCCACACACCTACTGCCCTTGTCCTTCTAAGTGGTAGAGGTCACGGGTTTGGGAGGTGCTGCCGAAGAAGCCTTGGTGAGTTGCTGCAGTGCATCTTTTAGGTAGTTCACATTGCAGCACGGTGTGCCGGTGGTGGAGAGAATGGATGTTTAATGTGGTGGATGGGCTGCCAACCAAGTGGATTGCTTTTTCCTGGATGGTGTCGAGCTCCTTGAGTGTTATTGCAGCTGCACCCATCCATGCAAGTGGAGAGTATTCCATCAAACTCCTGACTTGTGCCTTGTAGGTGACCAACCTTTGACCTGCTCTAGTAGCCATGGCATTTATGTGGCTGGTCCAGTTGAGTTTCTGATCAATAGCAACTCCCAGGATGTTGAAAGTGAGGGTTCATTGATGGTAATGCTATTGAATGTCATGGGGAGATGGTTAGACTCTCTCTTGTTGGCGATGGCCATTGCTTGGAATTGTGTGGCACAAATGTTACTTGTCACTTCTCAGCCCAAGCCTGGATGCTGTCCAGGTCTTGCTGCATGCGGGCACGGACTGCTTCATTATCTGAGGACATATGAATGGAGCCAAGGTTTCTCTGGCTGTTGGCTGTCCTGTTCTATGTTGTCCCCTTCCATGTCGTCCCCTTCCTGTGCAGACTACTCATGCAGTGAAGATGTAGGACCCCCCCCTTCCATTTTCATCATCATCATCCCCTTCAGCTTCTGGAGGCAGTATGCCTTTCTTCATTGTGATATTATGCAGTACTCAGAATGCTACAATGATTCTTGAGACACTCGCTGGGCTTTATTGTAGGGCTCCACCAGATTTATCCAGGGACCTAAAACAGGACTTCAGAATTCCTACAATCTGCTTTATCACACCTCTTGTGGCATGAGCCTCAATAGATCTGTTGTCCCCTCTGTCTGTGGAAGGTATGCTGGATTCATAAGCCACGATTGCAGAATAGCTCTGATCACCAATCAACCATGCTGATACGTGTCTTTGAAGCTGGCATAATAGAGTGTTGTACTATGAAGACATCATGACAGCTTCCTGGAGGATAATGTATTTGGCATCACACACTAACTGCACATTTCTGAAATGAAAGCCATTCCTGTCCATGAAAT
This sequence comes from Squalus acanthias, assembly GCA_030390025.1. Lineage (NCBI taxonomy): Eukaryota > Metazoa > Chordata > Chondrichthyes > Squaliformes > Squalidae > Squalus > Squalus acanthias. The sequence continues at coordinate 85,047,345 of CM059435.1, forward strand.
TGAGGGGTTGCCATATAGGGCTTTGCGTGCCACATGCATTCAGTCAATTGCTCCTGGCACCTGTGACTCTAGGATTGGCTATCTCTAGTTCCACGTGAAAGGATATGAAGAGCGTGACCTGCCTGAAGAGGGCGCCAGTGACGTTCCTTATGTAATGGAAAGTGGCTGTCTGACTAATGTGGCAGAAGATGCTGCTTTGAAGGATTCAGTTGCAAAGGCATGCAAGTCAGTGGGTAACAGTGACTGGTACAAACAGTGCTGTTTTGCTGCTGGAAGGGGGCTGCAGCTCTTTAGCCAGCAGTTGATGTATCTGCCCAGTAGTTTCTGTGGAGGAGGGGGAAGTGCAGACTTCTGAGGCAGTGATGTGCAAAGAAACTTAAGTAAATCTTCTTGATCTGTAAATCCTAATGATTGGGCATCTACATACAGGGTGCAGATGCCTTCTGTGATGCCTCACTCCGAGTCTCCAATTTAGCCTCTTCCATATCCTCATTCTCCTGCTTTTCATAATGTAGGAATAGAGGGCTTCCCAATGGGAAATCCATGGGGTAAAAATTCAGTTGGATGCGCCTCCCGTTAGCGCCTTAAGAGGGCGCTAATAGGGCGCAAAGCCGCTAACGCCCGGGTGCAGCGATGTTTTCGCCGCTCGAGAACTTAACTTGAGATTGTGCGGCGGCGCTAAAACTTACCACTGCGACCACCTGCGCGCGCAGATTGTGACATCATTCCATGGTGCAACGCCCTTGTGGCGCCCCGGAGTGGAAATTGAGTGGCGCCCCCTGCCTTACCGCCTGGCGCTTCCAACGACCGGAAGACTGGAACGCTATCAATCGCTGTGGGGCTGGGGGGGGCGCTATTTAAAGGGGGCCTCTTCCTGTCTTTTATTGTTGGTGGCATTTTTGAACTACGCATTCTGAGAGAGAGAGGGAGAGACTTCTGGAGAGATTCAACGTTGTGTGAAGGAGTTTTGGGTACTGAGCAGCACTTTGCAGGTTCATTTTGATTTGCCATTCCTTGTATCGATTTAGCAGAGACTGTGGGAGCTGCACTCTGAGCTCTTTGCCTGGTACTCTCCATTGTTCTTTCCAGCACATTTGATGTGCAAGTCTCTCCAGGCCGAGATTCAAGGCTGCAATGAACAGGATGTGGATGGAAAGCAAGATTAACCATCCCCTTTAAGAACTGGCCCGTGCCATTGTGTGTGTGTTCCATTGCTGACTGACATTACATGAGCTTCGCCAGCGCTCTGAGGTAGCGCCTCACTCCTTGGCCTTTGCGCCTTAAGACAGGTGTGCAGCGCCTGCTTTAGCGCTCCACTCACCTCCCGGGGCGGTAAAAGTGAAGTTTCCAGTCAGTGCCGATAATTAGCGCCAGGCGCTAATATTTGCGTCCAGACGATATTTGCGCCCCAAATGGGGCGCGACCTAATTTCTACCCTATCTCTAGTCCACAACTGTAAGGGGTTTCGAACGGTGCTGGTGCGAGGTTAGGCCTTCGTTGCCTATACTATTGCTTGCTCTGGTCTCCGGCCAGCCTTTTTGCAATAAGCACCTGTGAGTGGTTCGACCCACTCGCCCTTACGGTTCTGACACCTGGACTTAGATGCAAGGAGCAGTAATGCAGAGAAAAACTCAAATAGACCCGGTTGAATAGCACGAAATGAAAATCTTTATTGCATGGCATCTAAAATCATGAAATACATGTCATAGGCACAAATCAAAGAGAGTACAAGTATACACACATTCATAAAGCTTGGTCTATGGAAATGGAGAACACACGGCACATCGTAAAAAGGGGAACACATTATACCTTAACCTTATTAAAAACCACCCTCCCTTAACAATACCTAAACTACGTCTGGATTTGTAGGATCAGAAATCATGCTCACCACTCGTTTTACTTCGGAGATTTTAAAGTGAGGCACTCAGCTCGTTTCGCTGCAGCGCCTGACTGTCACGTGTTTGGAAGGGTTTCTGCACCCCACGTGTTTACTTTCGCTGCTGCGACAAGCAGGCCAGACTCCCTGTTGTCATGAAGCAGTCGATGGACTCAAACCGACTTAGAATTCAAAGAAGGGTCTTCCTGTGTTGCGGCACATGTAGAAGTCGGTAGAACTCAAAGGAAAGTTCTTTTAGTTATATTTTCGGGCGCGGTCGGGGTTTACTGACCGTGGCAGCACGTGGAATTTCTTCTCGTCTTCTTCTCTTCTCGTCTTCTCGGGCCTCCGGGTCCAGACACCGTTTACCGACACTCGGGATGGTGTGCCCTGTTACTTGCCCTGGTCGGGGCGGCTCGTTCCGATTGAGCTCCACCCAACACTCGAATAACCGATCAGTACGGCTAAAAGTCAAGAGTCAACAAAGTCCAGAGAGAAAATCAAGAGCCCACAAGTCAAGCGAGTTCAGCAAGAGGCAAGCGAATAAGAGACCGATGGACATTTGTTCTCTATAGTTATAGTGATGTGTCCGCTTTATCTCCCGCTCAAATCTTAATGTTTTTCCTTTGTGTAATGTTGGCGCTCAAAACTCCCAGCATGGGGCAATTATCTTCTTAACGGGTTTCGGTAGCACCTGAAACTGGCCAACTATCCGTTAATGTTTTCCCCATTGTAGAGCCAGCCAGGATGTGTATGAATCGTCTCCTCGACTGGTTTTGGGGCCCCCCGAAGACTGGCTTAATCACCCGCCAATGTCTCTCTCATTGTTGAGCCGGGGGGGTATTTGTGTATTGATGTGTCTGGATGGGCCTTCGATTGCCCAGTTCAATGATCCTTACTGTGCATAGGAAAACGATTCCAGCACTTATATCATTGCTATTGTTCACAATGCAAACGGGTTGCATCCTGTCTTTATCAATGTTTACCGAGTATGATCCAATCTCATACTGAATGTATATTCGACGCCATCTTGTCTGCCCACTGTGTTTCTGGAAGCTTCTGCCACGATGCGCAGTGGCCATTTTACAGGCTTCTGTGTCCTTTATTATCAGGACAGCATTTCGTTTAATAAAACTGATCAATTGAATCTGCTTCTCTCATGTTATTTTGAATCGCGATAATTGCGAAACTCTACACAACTGTACTTTCTATAGAGCTGACTAAACAAGATAGTAAACGTACTAACAGACCCTCCAGAGCACCAAACAACTAAAATCAATATCCTGCCAACCTTTAGCTGTAGCAAGAAATTAGATATCTGCCTCTGGGATATTGCACTCCAGATCATATCATCATTTATAAAGCAGTTGCAGTAATAACCTGGGATGGATATGGGGAGAAAATTGAGGAAAATCACAAAAAATTTTATGCAGATAATATTTATTACATTTCTTTGTTAAGGAACACGAAGACGCCAAATTCTGTGCAATGTCTCAGTTCAAGCATAAAATGGTGTAACAGAAAGAAGGAAAAAATGAGGCGAGTAAAGAAGTCCACAGTTTTGAGGTCTAGGAAAGAAGGAGCTGGAGTAGGACACAGTACTGCTACTAGTCTTGATTTCATTAAAGTGAGGATGGGAAAAACCAGAGGAAGGGAGGGGGAGATGGAAGAATCTGAATGAGACTTGATTAATACATAAACTTAGTGGCTTGGATTTTGCGGTAAAAATAATGGTGAGGCTATCAGCGTGCACTATTATTAAAGTGTAAATCGGACAGCAACTTCTGGTGACCGCACATGCGCAGTTAAATGCGGAAATCAGGAAGTTGCTGTCTGAGTTGTCCTGCTCCTCCAGAAGCTGTGCTATACCGATATCTCGTCGAGAGACTCGGCATTGAAACACATGGAAGAGCGTAAAGTTACAGTGCCTACAGTGATAGATACCCACTAAACTCGTCAGAAAAAGTTAGGGCTTGTCCATTCAAGTGTAAGTGAATTTTTAATGGCGTGATAAGTCTTAATTACGGCCAAACACCAACAAGAACTTTCATTTATATAGTGCCTTTAATGGAAAATGTGATAAAAGGGGAACTTCTATAAAGCAGGAAGCAACAAAACCAATATAAATCAATGATGCGGAGATGCCGGTGTTGGACTGGGGTGGACAAAAGTGAGAAGTCGCACAACACCAGGTTATAGTCCAACAGCTTTATTTGAAATCACAAGCTTTCGGAGTGCTGCTCCTTCGTCAGGTGAAGTCTTCACTTCACCTGACGAAGGAGCAGCGCGCCGAAAGCTTGTGATTTCAAATAAAGCTGTTGGACTATAACCTGGTGTTGTGCGACTTCTCAATATAAATCAAGGTTGATCTGGTGCATAACAAGCTTTACTTGTCTAAAATTCATACAATGTCTTACAACAAGGGTGAATACGATATAAAATTTTAAATTTGATAACATCTTATAACACTTTGAAAAGGTAATTACAGTATAACATCGTAAAAACATTTTTTTAAATGCTTAAGTCTCGAGAGGTTTTTTTGATGCTGTGAAGAATTGTATGGTTCTTTTTGGTAGAGATTAGAAACCTCCGCACTTTCCCTTCCAGTGCATATAATTCATCAAACGTTTCACTATCTTTTGACTTGATAAATCACGCAGAATGCAGTGCAGGATTTAGCTCTCTACTTTGTGAATTTCCAGCTCTGGCACATCTTCATTTACATCTTCTGCTGCCTCTGTCGCAGAGTATCTCAGAAAAGAAACAATTTCTGCATCAGTCAGCTCTCCGCAGATGTCACGGTCATCATCTGCTTCACTTAAACCGATCGGGAATCCTTTCGTCAACCTCCTCACCTTTGACTGGGTCATTGTTTTCCACATGAGAAACCGAACAACAGCTTCTAAAGCCGTTACTTATGCAGCTGGGAGTCACTGCATTCTAACCTCTACTGGATAAGTGCAAAGCATCCAACATGCTAGAGTTGTTCATAACCTGTGAAATACCGGTTTCCTTAGTCGAGTCCAAAACAGAAACTACTTTGCACAGGAATTGTTTCTTGTAGTGTTAACATAGAACATAGAACATAGAACAGTACAGCACAGTACAGGCCCTTCGGCCCTCGATGTTGTGCCGAGCATTGTCCGAGACCAAGATCAAGCTATCACACTCCCTATCACTCTGGTGTGCTCCATGTGCTTATCCAATAACCGCTTGAAAGTTCCTAAAGTGTCCGACTCCACTATCACAGCAGGCAGTCCATTCCACACCCCAACCACTCTCTGAGTAAAGAATCTACCTCGGACATCCCTTCTATATCTCCCCCCATGCACCTTATAGTTATGCCCCCTTGTAACAGCTGCCTCTACCCGAGGAAATAGTCTCTGAACATCCACTCTATCTATCCCCCTCATCATCTTATAAACCTCTATTAAGTCGCCTCTCATCCTCCTCCGCTCTAAAGAGAAAAGCCCCAACTCCCTCAATCTTTCCTCATAAGACCTCCCCCCCAAACCAGGCAGCATCCTGGTAAATCTCCTTTGCACTCTTTCCAATGCTTCCACGTCCTTCCTATAGTGAGGAGACCAGAACTGCACACAATATTCCAAATGTGGTCTCACCAAGGTCCTGTACAGTTGCAGCATAACCTCACGGTTCTTAAACTCAAACCCTCTGTTAATAAACGCCAACACACCATAGGCCTTCTTTACTGCTCTATCCACTTGAGTGGCAACCTTCAGAGATCTGTGGATATGAACCCCCAGATCCCTCTGCTCCTCCACGTTCCTCAGAACCCTGCCGTTGACCCTGTAATCCTTATTCAAATTTGCCCTACCAAAATGAATCACCTCGCACTTATCAGGGTTAAATTCCATCTGCCATTTTTCGGCCCAGCTCTGCATCCTATCAATGTCTCTTTGCAGCCTACAACAGCCCTCCACCTCATCCACTGCTCCACCAATCTTGGTGTCATCAGCAAATTTACTGATCCACCCTTCAGTCCCCTCCTCCAAGTCATTGATAAAAATCACAAACAGCAGAGGACCCAGCACCGACCCCTGTGGCACACCGCTGGTAACTGGTCTCCAGTCCGAAAATGTTCCATCCACCACCACCCTCTGCCTTCTATGAGATAGCCAGTTACTTATCCAATCGGCCAAATTTCCCTCTATCCCACAACTCCTTACTTTCTTCATGAGCCGACCATGGGGAACCTTATCAAACGCCTTACTAAAATCCATGTATACGACATCAACTGCTCTACCTTCATCTACACACTTAGTTACCTCCTCAAAGAATTCAATCAAATTTGTTAGGCAAGACTTACCCTTCACGAATCTGTGTTGACTATCCCTGATTAAGTTGCCCCTTTCCAAATGGTCATAAATCCTATCCCTCAGGACCTTTTCCATTATCTTACCAACCACCGAAGTAAGACTAACCGGCCTATAATTACCAGGGTCATTCCTATTTCCTTTCTTGAAGTGAGGAACAACATTCGCCACTCTCCAGTCCTCTGGCACCATTCCTGTGGACAGTGAGGACCCAAAGATCAAAGCCAGAGGCTCTGCAATCTCCTCCCTTGCCTCCCAAAGAATCCTAGGATATATCCCATCTGGCCCAGGGGACTTATCGACCCTCAGGTTCTTCAAAATTGCTAAAACATCTTCCCTCAGAACATCTACCACCTCCAGCCTATCCACCTTTATCACACTCTCATCCTCAAGAACATGGCCCCTCTCCTCGGTGAACACTGACGAAAAGTATTAATTCATCACCTCTCCTATCTCTTCTGACTCCATGCACAAGTTCCCACTACTGTCCTTGACTGGCCCTACCCTCACCCTGGTCATTCTTTTATTTCTCACATAAGAGTAAAAGGCCTTGGGGTTTTTCTTGATCCGACCCACCAAGGACTTCTCATGCCCCCTCCTAGCTCTCCTAAGCTCTTTTTTAGCTCATTCCTTGCTACCTTGTACCCCTCAATCGACCCAACTGAACCTTGTTTTCTCATCCTTACATACGCTTCCTTTTTCCTCTTGACTAGACATTCAACCTCTTTTGTGAACCATGGTTCTCTCACTCGGCCATTTCCTCCCTGCCTGACAGGGACATACCTATCAAGGACACGCAGTAATTGCTCCATGAAAAAGCTCCACTTTTCGTTTGTGCCTTTCCCTGATAGTTTCTGTTCCCATCTTATACTTCCTAATTCTTGCCTAATCGCATCATAATGACCCCTCCCCCAATTATAAACCCTGCCCTGCCGTATGGCCCTATCCCTCTCCATTGCAATAGTGAAAGTTACCGAATTGTGGTCACTATCTCCAAAGTGCTCTCCCACATACAAATCAAACACTTGGCCCGGTTCATTACCCAGTACCAAATCCAACGTGGCCCCAGCTCTTGTCGGCCTATCCACATATTGTGTCAGGAAACCCTCCTGCACACACTGTGCAAAAACTATCCCATCCGAACTGTTTGACCTATAAAGGTTCCAATCAATATTTGGAAAGTTGAAGTCACCCATGACAACTACTCTGTGACCTCCACACCTATTCATAATCTGCTTTGCAATTTCTTCCTCCACATCTCTATTACTATTTGGGGGCCTGTAGAAAACTCCTAACAACGTGACCGCTCCTTTCCTATTTCTAACTTCAGCCCATATTACCTCAGACGGCAGATCCCCCTCGAACTGCCTTTCTGCCGCTGTTAAACTATCCTTGATTAACAATGCTACTCCTCCACCTTTCTTACCAACTTCCCTACTCTTACTGAAACATCTATACCCCGGAACTTCCAACAACCATTCCTGTCCCTGTTCTAACCATGTCTCCGTAATGGCCACCACATCGTAGTCCCAAGTACCAATCCACGCTCCAAGTTCTCCTACCTTATTCCGGATGCTCCTTGCATTGAAGTAGTGTTGCTTCATGCTGTGAATGACACCTTGGTCCAGGGGCTGGATGATAGAAGTGATGTGAGGGTTCAATTGTCACCGTCCGTGTGAAAGATTACGAGCATGGTAAGTGGCATTCTCCAGCAAAAGCACCACCTTCTTGCACCACTTTCTCATCTTGTCATTGAATGACTGCAGCCGCATTCCTAAATGTGTTTGTGTCTTCCAAGCATTCATGCTGCTTTTATAATCAGTTGGAAGAGTTTTTAAAGGAATTAGGTTCCTTGCTTGTCCCGATCACAAGAGATTTCACCTTGTCCAAGCCTGTTTGGTTAGCACACGTTCTTTTCTCATTTTTGCCTTCGCTCACCTTCTCTCCCTTTTTTTGCGTAGGTTTGAACAGGCAGAGCATGTTAAAAAAGTCTGATCTCGTCGCAATTGTAAATGCAGTCGGGTGGATACTCTGCTAAGAAACCCAGCGACACTTCTTTAGTCCATGCCTCAGTGGCAGGCTTGTCACTATAAACTTTTTGTAAACAAGTTTGTGTCTCACTTTCCAGCAATGCAGGATTCCACTTGATGTTTCAAAGCTTTCCACGCTGACTTCTTTAACAAGCTCATTAGCATTTATCACACAGCTATCAAGTGGGATTTTCTAAGCTCTTTTATGATTAAACCACCAAAGCAGCGATTCATCAACATTGGCCATATTACTTTCATCCTTCTGTTTTCTATTCCAATTCTCTTTCCTAGTTCTTCAAGACGTCCACTTTTCTTTCAGAATTCTAGAAACCTGAGATTCAGAAATGTCATGGTTCTGTGCGATTAGCTTTTGAATCCTCAATTTCTTCACACTGTTCAAAACATCCACCTGCTCGGGCAGCAACAAGTCACAGCGCTTTTGTTTTGTTGAGGCATCCGGAAGTTCAACTTCTGTTCCATCCTCCCAACTCTAACAAAAAGGTGGAAAAAGCACATTGACCACCAAATCAAATCAGATTGAGAGGTGAAAACCTCAGGTTCAAAGGTGACAAGTCTCATTAAAGCAGGATTTCTGCACAACACACTTGCATATAAGTAGGAGTTACAATAAATGAAATTGCAATAAAATAAACTTTTCGTAATTGGACATATAAGGGAAACACCAGGAGTTTAGAAATGGTTGCGTTAATACAGGCATCGCAATGAAACGAGTTGCAAATAAATGGTTATGACTGTATCAAAGGCAGGAACAAACAATGTCATAAAATAAAAACAGAAAATGCTGGAGATACTCAGCAGGTCAGGCAGCATCTGTGAAGAGAGAAACAGAGTTAACGTTTCAGGTGGATGACCTTTCGTCAGAACTGGACAAAAGCAGGAAATGGAACAGATGTTTAAGCAAGGGTAGGGGCTGGGAAATGGGGGAGGGGATGAAAGAACAAAAGGGAAGGTCTGTGATAGGATAGAAGGCAGGAGAGGTTAAGAGACATTAAGAGACATTGGGGGAAAAATTAGGTCGCGCCCCATTTGGGGCGCAAATATCGTCTGGACGCAAATATTAGCGCCTGGCGCTAATTATCGCCACTGACTGGAAACTTCACTTTTACCGCCCCGGGAGGTGAGTGGAGCACTAAATCAGGCGCTGCACACCTGTCTTAAGGCGCAAAGGCCGAGCAGTGAGGCGCTAACTCAGCGCGCGAGCGCAGCGCAGCTGCTGCCAGTTAGCGAGGGAACACAGACACACTGGCGCCGGTCACTTCTTAAAGCGGGGGGGGCCAACTTGCTCCCCAGCCACACCCTGCTCATTGCAGCCTTGAATCTCGGCCTGGAGAGACCTGTGAATCCATTTTCCTGCCAAGGATGGAGAGGGTGAGAGAACGAGCTCATCGCTTCACCGAGCGGGCCTTGGATGCTCTGGTTGGCGCGGTGGAGCGCAGAAGATGTATACTCTTCCCTGAGAGTGGCAGGAGGCCTTTGCCACGCGAGTACAGAAGAGTGTGGAGGGAGGTGGCTCAGAGCGTCTCCTCCAGGAGCATGGTGCCCAGGACCCATACTCAATGCCGCAAAAAGTTCAACGACCTCACTCGGGTCGTCAGGGTGAGTGGCTTTTTCTCAATACCTCTCCATCCCTCCATCTCAACCTCACTCTATGGCCAGAGGGTCTTAAAACCCCAATGCACAACACTCATCCAACACCTATGGCCCTTTCATGAAACACACACACACATTCCACACTTTGCATACAGTAAGGGCTATTCACCTATGGGAGGCACATCAGGCAAGACCATGGCTGTATACAGTAAGGGCTATTCACCTATGGGAGGCACATCAGGCAAGACCATGGCTGCATACAGTAAGGGCTATTCACCTATGGGAGGCACATCAGGCAAGACCATGGCTGTATATTTACTCAGATGCTGTCCTTTTTCTTACAGGCCAAGCTGGCGCATAATCGGAGACAGCAGCAACGGACAGGTGGAGGGCGGCCTCAGCTGCAACCCCTCAGCGATCTTGAGGAGCGCGTCCACAGGATTGTGGCAAGCCGGGTGATCGGTCCCGTCGCCACTGGAGACGCAGACCCCGTTCTGGACAGCAATGGTAAGGTCATCACCTTTTTGTCCTCTGTCCTTCCACTTGTCCCTCACAACACCAGCCTTTGACACTTTCAATCCAACTTGCTAACTCGCTGCACTTATTCCTCCCTTACTGCCACCCTGTCCTCACGCTAAAGCCACTCTTGTACCTCCCTGCTTTCAGATGGTGATTCACCAGCTGAGGAGACGGGCCCTGAAGCTGCCACTGGGAGTGAAGCTGCAGCCGAGGAGGAAGAGGAAGCCGGAGCATCAGTGCCACCCTCTCCCGAGGAAGCCCATGCCCACACTGGGAACACGCCTTCCCTGGAGGGGAGCAGGGGGGAAGGGTCTGATGAGGGTGAAGCTCCAGGACCCAGCGGGCTGCAGCAACGCCATGGGGGTAGGGAAGAGGGAGAGTAGGCCAGAGACTCCTACTGCAATGGACGCAGAGCAGGAGCGGCTGATCGCAGAAAATGATCACCCAGGCGGTGGGCATGCACACTGAGCTCATGGGTGCAGTGGGAAGGGTGCCCGAATGCATTGAGTCACTGGCAAGGAGTGTGGAGCACTTCGCTGTAGCACAGGCGGATGCCACACTAACGCTTAGTGCTGCAATTCAGTCACTGGCTGCCGTGATCCCATCTCTGACTGCTCTCATGCAGACTCAGATTGAGGCCACGCGAGCACAGACTGCTGCCAACCTCGATGGTTCGTTCACATGTCCCCGGGGCTCTCACCGCGCCGCAGCAGGCCAGCAATCTGTTCTCCAGCAGATTGCTCCGGATGCTGAAGTGCTGCCCCGTGGGAGTGCCAGTGTGTCGGGCGAGCAGGGAGTTGCTGTCCTCTCTCACGATGACAGCATTCCTGCTGCCAACACTGTCACTTCTCCACTGCACTTGCCACCGCCTGTAGGACAGACTGCTGCCGCCCATGCAGAGTTGGTGCAGTCTGCAGCCGGGCCCTCCAGGCCCAGAACTGGTCGAGGCCGTCCTTCAGGGGCATCTGCAGTATCAGGGTCTGACGAGCAGCAGCCTTCCACCAGCCTTGCTGCAGCCACTGAGGTCCCATTACGGAGGAGCAGTAGGGTTAGAAGGGGGGAAGTGCGCAAGGGAAGGAGATCACCCTCGAAGGGCAAAAAGTAGGAGGTGTGACAAAATGCTGGTCATTTTTTTATTAAAGTCGAGGTTCATGGTCCAACTTTTGTTTAGTGTTTTGGACATTATCTCCAGGTTGTGAGAACCAGTTATGTTATTGACTGTTTTTTTGTGTTTATTTCTATGAGTTTGTCATGAGGAATTGACACACACAGAGTTTGTAAAATAAATAAGTTTCTGTATTCAAAATATACATGGTTGGTGTTTGGAATTATTGGTGCCTTGGCCGGCTTAGGGGTTGCGTGCTGGGTTCATTGATGTTGTTAGCAATGGCAGAAGCCATTTCCACAGCAGGGGCCCTAGAAGCGGCTTGCTATTAGCCGTTGACGGACGGCCCTTGCAGTTTGACCATTGTGGGCCGCCCTCCCGCCTTGGTGCTGCTGATGATCATCTCCTCGTCCTCTTCCTCCTCTTCCTCCTCCTCCTCTGGTGGTGCTCCAAGGCCTGGTGGCATTGGCTGGGTCCTGACGATTGCCATGTTATGCAACATGCAGCACACAACTACGAAGTTGGATACTCGCTCAGGCGAGTACTGCAGGGCTCCTCCAGAATGGTCGAGACAGCGGAACCGTTGCTTCAGCACGCCGATTGTGCGCTCAATTATGTTCCTGGTAGCTTGATGGCTCTCATTGTACCGCAGCTCAGCAGGGGTGTTGGGCGTACGGAGCGGTGTCATCAGCCAGGTGCTCAATGCATACCCCTTGTCCCCGAGAAGCCAACCAACTGGCTGATGCGGTGCCTCGAAAAGTTCTGCCACAGTAGTCTGGCGCAGGATAAAAGCATCGTGGCAGCTGCCAGGATAGTGGGCATTGACAGCGAGTATCAGCTGTCTGTGGTCACAGACCAACTGAACATTCAAGGAATGGAACCCCTTTCTGTTCCGGAATTCCTCGGCATTCTCATGTGGAGCACGCAAAGCCACATGCGTGCAGTCAATGGCGCCCTGCACCATGGGGAAGCCTGCTATCCTCGCAAAGCCCAGAGCGCGGTCACGCTGCTTGTCTGGGGTCATGGGGAAAGAGATGAACTCTCGTCTCCTTTTAAAGAGGGCATTTGTGACCTGCCGGATGCAGCAATGCACCGCGAACTGGGAGATATTGGCGAGGTCCCCAGCAGCAGCTTGAAATGAGCCAGTAGCGTAGAAGTTGAGAGCCACTGTGACCTTCACTGCCACCGACAGAGACGTCCTGGACCTCAGTTGAGGCTGCAGATCTGGCTGCAGCAGGTGGCAGAGCTCAGTGACCACCTCCTTGCTGAATCGCAGCCTTCGCAAACACAGCTCCTCAGACATATGAATGTAGGAGAGCTGTTCACGATATACCCTGGGAGGGTAAGCTCTCCTGTACAAACGCCTGTTGGCCCTCCTCCGTCTGGCCATCATTGCCACTCTCTCTCTGCGTCTCTGTGTCCTCCGATTCAGCTGGAGCAGGACGACGCCCCCAATCAGTGCAGCCCCCATAGTCTCTTTGCAAGCAAAGTAATGAAGGACAGCAACTAAAGTACTAGCGAAGTTAGGATCAGTAGGCAAAACTACCTCACAAAGCGTTGAGTCAATGCAGAAGTCTCTCTTTCTCTCTCTCCGAATCTCTCTCTCTCTCTCAGAACGAGTGGTGCAAAAATGTCAACCACAGAAAAAGACAGGAAGAGGCCGCCTTTAAATAGCGCTCCCCCCCAGCCCCACAGCGATTGATAGCGTTCCAGTCTTCCGGTCGTTGGATGCGCCAGGCGGTAAGGTAGGGGGCGCCACTCAATTTCCGCTCCGGGGCGCCACAAGGGCGTTGCACCATAGAATGACGTCACAATCTGCGCGCGCAGGTGGTCGCAGTGGTAAAGTTTAGCGCTGCCGCACAATCTCTAGTTAAGTTCCCGAGCGGCGCAAACATCGCTGCGCCCGGGCGTTAGCGGCTTTGCGCCCCATTAGCGCCCTCTTAAGGCGCTAACGGGAGGCGCAACCAACTGAATTTTTACCCCATTAAGGGATATTCAAGGCAAAAGGAGATGGTAATGGGACAGGTTAAGAAACAAAAGATGGCTCTAGATGAAGTGTAAATTGCGCTGGCAGAATGAAAGACAGCTGCCATGTGGGAGAGAAGAAAAGAAAACACAAAAAAAAAGTGTGGGAAAAAAATATAAATATATGATAGGGGCCGAGGTTATGATCTGAAATTGTTGAACTCTATGTTGAGTCCAGAAGGCTGTAAAGTGCCTAATCGAAAGATGAGGTGCTGTTCCTCGAGCTTACGTTGAGCTTCAGTGGAACAATGTAAGAGGCCGAGGACGGTGAGGTCTGAGTGGGAGTGGAGCGGAGAATTAAAGTGACAGGCGACCAGAAGCTCTGGGGTCACCCTTACGGACTGAACGGAGGTGTTCCGCAAAGTGGTCACCCAATCTGCGTTTGGTCTCCCCAATGTAGAGGAGACCGCATCGTGAGCAGCGAATACAGTATACTAAATTGCAAGAAGTACAAGTAAATCGCTGTTTCACCTGGAAGGGGTGTTTGGGGCCCTGGACAGTGGGAAGGGGGGAGGTATAAGGGCAGGTGTTGCATCTCCTGCGCTTGCACGGGAAGGTGCCGGGCGAAGGGGAAAGGGTGTTGGGGGTGATAGAGGAGTGGACCAGGGTGTCGTAGAGGGAGCGGTCCCTTCGGAATGCTGAAAGGGGAGATGAGGGGAAGATGTGTTTGGTGGTGGGATCACGCTAGAGGTGACAGAAATGGCGGAGGATGATCCGTTGAATGTGGAGGCTGGTGGGGTGAAAGGTGAGGACAAGGGGAACCCTATCGTGGTTCCGGGAGGGAGGGGCAGGGGTGAGGGCAGACGTGCGGGAGATAGAACGGACACGGTCAGTTGGTTCATTTTTGACAGCAGATTTCTATTTGTAGTATACCCTTAATATATTGCACTCAAACACTGCCTATTCCATTTACCATAGTTTGCTGCATTTGGAATTTCAAAACTCATAAAACAGGTTAAAAAATCTGCGGGGGAAAGTCAGTTTTCATCAGGTAAAAGGAAGCAGTTACCAATTAATTTGTCAGTGGTGTTCAGTTCAAACTAGATTATCCTATAGAGTAGAAGCATTGGGTGCAGTTCATCTTGCATCTCCCAAACCCGTGACCTCTACAAGGGCAGCAGGCGCATAAAAACACCACCACCTCCAAGTTCATCTCCAAGTCACACACCATCCTGACTTGGAAATATATCGCCGTTCCTTCATCGTCGCTGGGTCAAAATCCTGGAACTCCCTACCTAACAACACTGCACTGCAACAACATGGACTGCAACGGTTCAAGAAGATGGTTCACCACCACCTTCTCAAGGGCAATTAGGGATGGGCAATAAATGCTGGCCTTGCCAGCGATGCCCACATCCCATGAATGAATTAAAAAAATCTTCACCCAGCAATAAAATGTTTTGAGAGTGAGCCTTCTCTCACACAAATAGGTGAACTTAAACAATGTGCAGGCAAAGATCATACAAAGTTAGAAAGAAAGAACCTGCATTTATATATCGCCTTTCACGACCTCAGTACATCCCAAAATGCTTTACAACTAATGAAGTACTGGTGTAACGTAGGAAACGCGGTAGCCAATTTGTGCACAATGAACTCTCAAAAACAGCAATGTAATAATGACCAGATAATCTGTTTTTAGTGATGTTGGTTGAGGGATAAATATTGTCTAGGACACCAGGAAGAACTCCCTTGCTCTTCTTTGAAATAGCACATGGAATCTTTTACATCCACCTGAGAGGGCAGACAAGGCCTCGGTTTAACTTCTCATCCGAAAGATGGCACCTCCGAAGTGTCAGCCTAGATTTTGAGCTTAGGTTTCTGGAGTGGGACTTAGAACCCACAACCCTCTGGCTCAGAGGCGAGAGTGCTACCCACTGAGCCACGGACAGCTCAAATGACTGTAAATCTAATTAATACAAGTCTCAAAGTCCAAATCACAACATTTTGTAACAGACGAGGTCAATCACATAACAAGTGTCACTGGGTAGTGACCTGGAACTTGGAACTCTGTGCTCAAAAAAGAAACACGTTTAAATTATATGTGTGGTTAGATTGGATGAAACAATTCCCATGTGAAATAATTTTATACATGAGTAAGTTGACTTTAATAATTGGCACAGTCGCTTTGATTACTAGGAGTAAATTGGAAGTGTCTTTATTATCAGGATCAGACAAAGTCAACATGGATTTACAAAAGGTAAATCATGCTTGACTAATCGACTGGAATTTTTTGAGGACGTAACTGGTAGAATAGATAAGGGAGAAACAGTGGATGTGGTGTATTTGGACTTTCAGAAGGCTTTCGATAAGGTCCTGCATAAGAGATTGGCGTGCAAAGTTAAAGCACATGGGATTGGGGGTAAAGTACTGACTTGGATAGAGAACTGGTTGGCAGACAGGAAGCAAAGAGTTGGAATAAACGGGTCTTTTTCTGAGTGGCAGGCAGTGACTAGTGGGGTACCGCAGGGATCGTTGCTATTACCCCAGCTATTCACAATATATATTAATGATCTAGATGAGGGAACTAGATGTAATATCTCCAAGTTTGCAGATGACACAAAGCTGGGTGGGCGTGTGTGCTGTGAGGAGGATGCAGGGAAACTCCAGTATGATTTGGACAGGTTGGGTGATTGGGCAGATGCACGGCAGATGCAGTATAATGTGGATAAATGCGAGGTTATCCACTTTGGTGGCAAAAACAGGAAGACAGATTATTATCTGAATGGCAATAGATTGGGAAAAGGGGAAGTGCAACGAGACCTGGGTGTCCTTGTGCACCAGTCGCTGAAGGTAAGCATGCAGGTGCAGCAGGCGGTTAAGAAGGCAAATGGTATGTTGGCCTTCATAGCGAGAGGATTCGAGTACAGGAGCAAGGATGTCTTGCTGCAGTTGTACAGGGCCCTGGTGAGACCACACCTTGAGTATTGTGTGCAGTTTTGGTCGCCTTATCTGAGGAAGGATGTTCTTGCCATGGAGGGAGTGCAGCGAAGATTTACCAGACTGATACCTGGGATGGCAGGAATGACGTATGAAGAGAGATTGGGTCGATTAGGCTTATATTCGCTAGAGTTTAGAAGAATGAGAGGGGATCTCATTGAAACTTATAAAATTCTAACAGGACGAGACAGACTAGATGCAGGAAGGATGTTCCCGATGGCGGGGGAGTCCAGAACCAGAGGTCACAGTCTAAGGATAAGGGGTAAGCCATTTAGGACTGAGATGAGGAGGAATTTCTTCACCCAGAGAGTGGTGAACCTGTGGAATTCTCTACCACAGAAGGCAGTTGAGGCCAATTCATTAAATATATTCAAGAAGGAGTTAGATATATTTCTTAAGGCTAAAGGGACCAAGGGATATGGGGAGAAAGCAGGGACAGGGTACTGAATTTGGATGATCAGCCATGATCTCATTAAATGGCGGAACAGGCTCGAGGGGCCGAATGGCCTACTCCTGCTCCTATCTTCTATGTTTCTATGTTTCTATTATAGCTTCTGTGGCCGCGATTTAGCCTACCTGGGCGGGTTCATGGTGAGAGAGATCGGTAGCAGGCCCCGAGCCTGTTGCTGTCTTCATCCCGCTGAAAAAAAAATATTGCCATAATGGGCCTTGTTAAACCCGCCCTGCGCATTACCCAGCCCAATTAAAAGGTGCGGGTCTGGTGACGTCAGCGCTGACATGTTTGGTGCTGGTATATTTAAAGGGGCCATGGCCCCATTTGATTTTACTTCTGATCTTGACAGGCTGCAGTGCAGACATTGTTTGCTGGAGGTGAAAATAACTTCCCAGAGGCAGAAGGCTGCTCCTCGCTTCAGCGATGACTCCCTCCATGTTCTTATGGAAGGAGTCAGAGCATGCAGGGAGGTTCTCTTCCTGCCAGTGGGTGGAAGAGACCGCCCCAGGAGACCTAGGCAGCCTGGCTGCAGATAGCAGAGGAGGTTACGAGCAGGTCAGTGGTGATGCAGACCTGGGTGCAGTGCCGCAAACGCTTTAATGATCTTCTAATATCAGGAAAAGTGAGTATAAAGCCACACTTACCTTCATGCTGCTGTGCCTGTCATCACATCCCCATCACTCTGCATTCCGAACCTTACTCCTGCACATCCCTACTCAAACCAACATCCCTTGCACCTTCACCCATCCCTCTCTATCTAGCTACATCATCACATCCCCATCTTACTATGCACCCCTCACACTGACCCTCATCCTAATGCAACTAACAACACACAAGGAGGCAACTTGGTATTGCCACCCCACTCCATCATAGTCTCCCTCTAAAGATCTAACCCATCCATTCCTTACACTCATTCCATCACTCTCACTCAACCTTCTCTTCTTTCCCTCGTTGCAGGAAAAGAGAGCCCACAATAAGAGGGAGAGGGAGAGAATGGGAGGTGGCCCTCAATCCATCGCAATTCTCACGAGTGCAGAGGAGGCAGCCCTGGAAATAAGTGGAGTGATGGACCAGCCGGAAGTGGGGGACAGAGGGGCTCATCAGAACAACCTGGTACAGAATCATTTTCCATACACCTAAATAGCATTCATCAGTCACTCGTATGGGGGGCTGATGTCAAGAGAAATTGAATGCTTATCATGTGCATAATGGTATCTGGATGCAATCGACATATCATATATCTAACTGATGTCTTTACTCTCACACAGGGCCATCAAGAGCTCCCCCACTGTCCAGGAGGAATGGCAAGAGGACTCCTCAGAGGAGCCTCCAGCCTCTAAGGGTGCAGCATCACCTCAGACAAGGTAAGCCAGCACTAGCGCAGATATACACTCCTCGATGGGGCTGTCGCAAGATTGAGTAGTGTTGTCACCTGGTGTATCACACATCACTGGTGAGCAAGACCAGATGGTGGAGACAGGGTCAGCAGTGGAGACTCCTCTTCGGAGGGCGTAGGAGTCTCCTAGCTCTGCTCAGCTGCATGCAGACACTGAGCCTCGGGGGCCATCCAGGAAGAGGGTGATCCTGGAGCTGCAGGAATAGGTGCAGGAGGCTCTGACAGGTTTTGCAACCGTGGTGACTGTGAGTGTGCAGAGAATGGAGGCATCCATCTCAAACATGACCACCACCGTGGCGCACGCACTCGCGACTGTAGGTTCCTCCATGGATAGGATGGCCACCTGCATGGAGGACCTAATGCGCCAGTCGCATGAGCACATGGTTTCAATTCAAAATAGATGGGCATCTATGGTGGATAGATGGGCATCTATGGAGGAGAGAAACCAGAGGCTGATAGACGTCCTTACTAGGAGGAATGTCAGTATAGACATGGGTCCTCATGGCCCCACTGATGCGCAGCAAGGTGCTCTCTAGCTACTTGCTAGCAGAGAAGTGTGGGTGGCTCATGAGAGGGATGATGGTGGGAGGGGACATGGAAGTGGGGGCTCCTCTCCAAGTGCTCATACTTCTACCCCCTTGCCAACCCCTCAGTCAGAGCCCCAGATGCCTCCTCGGACAGCGATGGCCAAGTCTGCCCCTGCACAATTGCAGGAGGAGCAGACTTTGGTGGGGCCCTCACAGGCTCCAAAACCCAGAGGATGACCGCCAAAGGCGTCTAAGCAGTCGCAGCAGGGAATTGAGGAGGATGCCTCTACCTCTGCTGAAGCCACAAGGGTAGCACCACATAAAAGCACTCGGAAAAGAAAGATGCCACACAAATACTGTGCTGCTCAGTCATGTTGAGGAAGCTCATCCTCTGCCTGTAAACCCTGTGTTGGGGGTATCGCCTCCGGTGCGGTCTAGCCCTGCGCTGATGCCCTGTGCCCTGTGCAGCATTAGGTGGTTGAGGAGAAGGTTGGCGCTCTTGTTGTTGTTGCTGCTGGTGTGCCTGGTGCTGCTGGTGTTGCAGCTGATGGTGGTGAGATTCTGAGGACCAAGCTGAGAGAGTGTAAACCGCACCCATTCTGATGTAATAGATGGCAGGTGAAGTTAAGATGACAGAAGCAACCTGTCAATGGGGAGAGAGGTTGTTCCAATGAGGTGACACTGGATACAGAGTTTGCTCCAAACACTTGCAACCTGCATAAAGCTCAATCTGTCTTCCAAATGCAGTAAGCAACAGCTTCTGAGTTTGGAAAGTGAATAGCTGTGAGATGGGAGCTTTTATACCACATTTGCAGCTATCAATGAATCAGATGCTGAATCAACTCCCAACCTGCTGACCTGACATGATCCCCAAGCAACATGGAACCCGTGAGCGACCTCGTAAAATGTTAACGTGAGCTCAAAATTCTCTTTAATAGGCTGTTAACAAGCTCTTAATCACCTAAATTGCCTCCGCTGCCGCTTGGTGTCTGGTCTGTTCAGCGTTGACAAACCCGACACCTGGGAAACTAGCGCTGTCAGTAGAGCATTCCCAACGCAGAGCAGCAGTGATGTCATCAAGCTGTCTAAGCAGCGAATGACATTGAAGAATTCTCACAGACAGCAAACCAGGAAATAAAAGCACTGATGCAATTCACTTTTAAAATTTTTTTTTTACAGAGAGCAAAATAAAGATTGAGACATACACATGGGGTTCCATTATGGTAGAAGCTGAAAATCATAAACACACTTTAAAAACTTCAAACATTTTTTTATTATTTTAAAAATCTAGTAATTTTCTATCATAATGGAGAAATTTTACATTCCACAAATATAAAATTCGGTTTTCAGGGCCAGAACGGTTGTTCAGCAGTCAATACGCTATTAAAACCCCAGTTACACCTATTCCAACAAGGCTTAACTTTCAATGGGGTGTTTAACAGTGTAATTAGATCGGAAAAGCTTAAGTTTTTGTCAGTATAACTGATTTCACTGATTGCCGGCTTTGGGGAGTTCCACAACGCAGCCTGTGGCGGAGCAGCGAATGACTGACTGCAACCTCAGGATTTCCGCGTTTATCTGCACATCTGCTAAATCCTGAAGTTACAGTCAGTTTCAGAGGGGTAGTTTCGCCGTCATTACCACCGCAAAATCAAAGCCATTGTATATTGGAATAGATGACATGAAATATGCACACCACAAAGAGGTGACTATTACCAATGGTGAAATACAAAATTATTTATTATTCATCGAAAGTTTCAAATCAATTGAAGCTGACATCAACAAATTTAACCAAATATAAGGATCCATCGCAAAGGCATTAGCCTTAAGATGAAACAGGTTAGTTCAACCATTAGTAGATCCAACTTGTAAATTTGTTGCCGTCTGTAGTTTTGATCACCCATGTTCAAAATTAATGAAGATGGTGGATGGAAAGAATTAAATATAGAAGGACATAAGGAGAATCTTCATATGTTATATGTTAGGTATTAGGAGAAACACTGTATGCACAGGTTCAGACTTTCCAGGAAGGTGTTTTCTGATGCATATGTGGTGCTGGAACCAAATGAGACTCCAATTGTTCTGCTTGTGGTTGTCAGAGCAGCAACTGCCATCAATATTTTGTCAATCGGGACCTTCCAAATATCAAAAAGTGATTTTTATTGGCCATTGGACAAGGTAACAGCTGCATCCAAAAAGTACTTGATACACTGGAGCAGAAATTGGACTTTGTTGTGCCTTTTCTTCAGGCAAGAAACCGGAGCAAAAAGGTGCAATTTCACGAGGATATATCCCATTTTTAAAATTCATTTTCGGGATGTGGGCATCGCTGGCATTTATTATCCATTCCTAGTTGCCCTGAGAAGGTGGTGGTGGGCTTGTTGAACCGCTGGTAGTGGTTTGATGCAGCTGAATGGCTTGATAGGTTACTGCAGAGGGCAGTCAAGAGTAAACCACATTAGTGTGGGACTGGAGTCAACTCGGATAGATCGGGTAAGGATGGCAGGGTTCGTTCTCCAAGGGATATTAGTGAAGCAGTTGGGTTTTTAATGACAATCCGACAGCTTCATGGTCACTTTTGCTGATACCAACTTTTTATTTCCAGGTTTTTAAAAAAAACTGAATTCAAATTCTCAAACTGCCGTAATGGGATTTGTGCCACAAGGGCACCTAAACCAGGCGTTAGACCCCTTGGGCTAAAAATTGAGTAGTGTCCCATTTGGGGCGCTAACTTCGCCAGGGCGCTACTTTTAGCACCCCGGAAAAATTTGCGCCATATCACCGGAAATTGAGTGGTTGCGCCCCAAGAGGGAAGCGGGGTGCTACTGGACGCGCTCCGCATCCCTCTTGAGCCGCTGCGAGTCAGTATCGCGGCGCTACGTGCTTAAAGGGGAGGGGCCTTGCGCAGCGCGACCCGGGGCCCAGCTGGGCCCCCGGGGATCGGGAGTACTGGCAAAAGAGCCCAGCCCTCAAGGGGCTGTTCAGGAGGCCAGGGACGGGAGCGCAGGCAGGTGCTGGCAGGCGGCCAGCAAAAAAAATGGCCACCCCGCACCTCGCCTTTAAATAGCGCCTCCCCGGCCACAGTGAGGCCCCCCCTGACCCCGTAGGACATAGCGTCCGGCAGTAAGTCAGGGGGCGCTCCCGAAGATCGCGAGCAGGGCGCTGCGCATGGCGATGATGTCATCGCCGGTGGCGCAGCGCCACGGGGCACTACCGGTTAGCGCCGCTGCTAACCTCCCGCTGAATTTCACGGGAGGCGTGGGCAACGCCACGCCCGGGCACTATCAGGAGGAGCAAAGCAACCCAATTTTTCCCCCCTTGTATATATTAATGAGGGGTCTAATGCAAGTTTAAGAACCTTTCCCAGAAATTCGTTGGCATGAAGCAGAGCAGGCCTTTCCAGCACATGATTGATCAGGGTATGGGGAGTTAAAAGGGGATTGCTTTTAATTTTGTTGAAAATCACTTTGGTGGGCTCTACAAAGGATTCGAGGAGAAACGCAGGGGAAGTCTATCTTTTGAGGATAATGCCCAGGAGATCCGGCTGCAGCAAAGGAGGGTGGCCCTGTCTGTCTAAAAAGTGCAAACTGCTCAGATGGAGCTAGTAGAGAAAGTGAATGGAGTGACCTAGGTCTTGGGAATAAATGAAGAAGAGGTTTTCTCGTATCAGGAGGTATGTCAAAGTTACAGAGTAGCCTCCCACCCTGCTTTCTGTAAGGACTCTATTCCGTTCTCCCAGTTTCTCCGTCTCCGTCACATCTGTTCTGACGATGCCACCTTCCATACCAGTGCTTCCGATATGTCTTCCTTTTTCAACAACTGAGGATTCCCCTCCACCATGGTTGACATGGCCCTTGACCGTGTCTGTTCCATTTCCCAGACTTCTGCTCTCACCCCTTCCCCTCCCTCCCAGAACCACGATAGAGTTCCCCTTGTCCTCACCTTCCACCCCACCAGCCTCCACATTCAATGGATCATCCTCCACCATCTCCACCACCTCCAGCGTGATGCCACCACCAAACACATCTGCCCCTCCCCTCCCCTTTCAGCATTCTGAAGGGACCGTAATGTCACTGGGCTGATAATCCAGAGGCCTGAGTTAAAATCCCACCACGGCAGCTGGGAAATTTAAATTCAGTTAATTAAATAAATCTGGAATAAAAAACCATTATCAGTAATGGTAACCATGAAACTACCGGATTGTCGTAAAAACCCAACTGGTTCACTAATGTCCTTTAGGGAAGGAAATCTGCCGTCCTTACCTGGTCTGGCCTTTATGTGACTCCATACCCAAAGCAATGTGGTTGACTCTTAACTGCCCTCTGAAATGGCCTAGCAAGCCACTCAGTTGTAACAAACCGCTACGAAACACAATAATTAGAATGAAACTGGATGGACCACCCGGCATCGACCTCGGCACCGGTTACGGACAGGACAATGGCACACCCAGCCCAGTCGACCCTGCAAAGTCCTCCTCACCAACATCTGGGGGCTTGTGCCAAAATTGGGAGAGCTGTCCCACAGACTAGACAAGCAACAGCCTGACATAGTCATACTCACAGAATCATACCTTTCAGCCAATGTCCCAAACTCCTCCATCACCCTCACTGGGTATGTCCTGTCCCACTGGCAGGGCAGACCCACCAGGGGTGGCGGCACAGTGGTATACAGTCCGGAAGGAGTGGCCTTGGGAGTCCTCAACATTGACTCAGGACCCCATGAAGTCTCATGGCTTCAGGTCAAGCATGGGCAAGGAAACCTCCTGCTGATTACCTCCCTCCCACAGCTGATGAATCAGTACTCCTCCATGTTGAACACCACTTGGAAGAAGCACTGAGAGTAGCAAGGGCACAGAATGTACTCTGGGTGGGGGACTTCAATGTCCATCACCAAAAGTGGTTCAGTAGCACCACTACTGACTGAGCTGGCCGAGTCCTGAAGGACATAACTGCCAGTCTGGGCCTGCGACAGGTGATGAGAGAACCAACATGAGGGAAAAACCTACTTGACCTCGTCCTCACCAATCTACCTGTTGCAGATGCATCTGTCCATGACAGTATTGGTAGCAGTGACCACCGCACAATCATTGTGGAGACGAAGTCCCGTCTTCACACTGAGGACACCCTCCATCGTGTTGTGTGGCATTACCACCGTGCTAAATGGGATAGATTCAGAACAGATCTAGCAGCTCAAAACTGGGCATCCATGAGGCGCTGTGGGCCAGCAGCAGAATTGTATTCCACCACAATCTGTAACCTCATATCCCTCACTCTACCATTACCATCAATCGAGGGGACCAACCTTGGTTCAATAAGGAGTGTAGAAGAGCATGCCAGGAGTTACCTAAAAATGAGGTGCCAACCTGGGAAAGCTGCAACACAGGACTACATGCGTGCTAAAAAGCGGAAGCAGCATGCTATAGACAGGGCTAAGTGATCCCACAATCAACGGATCAGACTAAAACTCTGCAGTCCTGCCACATCCAGTCATGAATGGTGGTGGACCATTAAACAACTAACGGGAGGAGGAGGCTTCATGAATATCCCCATTCTCAATGATTGCAAAAGACAAGGCTGAAGCGTTTGCAACCATCTTCAGCCAGAAGTGCCAAGTGGATGATCCATATCGGCCTCCTCCTGAGGTCCCCACCATCACAGAAGCCAGTCTTCAGCCAATTCGATTCACTCCACGTGATATCAAGAAATAGATGAGCGCACTGGATACAGCAAAGGCTATGGGCCCCGACAACATCCCAGCTATCGTGTTGAAGACTTGTGCTCCAGAACTAGCTGCGCCTCTAGCCAAGCTGTTCCAGTACAGCTACAACACTGGCATCTATCTGACAATGTGGAAAACTGCCCAGGTATGTCCTGTCCACAAAAAGCAGGACAAGGCCAATTACCGCCCCATCAGTCTACTCTCAATCATCAGTAAAGTGATGGAAGGTGTCTTCAACAGTGCTATCAAGCGGCACTTACTCACCAATAACCTGCTCACTGATGCCCAGTTTGGGTTCCACCAAGACCACTCAGCTCCCGACCTCATTACAGCCTTGGTCCAAACATGGACAAAGGAGCTGAATTCCAGAGGTGAGGTGAGAGTGACTGCCCTTGACATCAAGGCAGCATTTGACAGAGTGTGGCATCAAGGAGCCCTAGTAAAATTGAAGTCAATGGGAATTGGGGGGAAAACTTGCCACTGGCTGGAGTCATACCTAGCACAAAGTAAGATGGTTGTGGTGGTTGAAGGTCAATCATCACAGCCCCAGGTCATTGCTGCAGGAGTTCATCAGGGCAGTGTCCTAGGCCCAACCATCTTCAGCTGCTTCATCAATGACCTTCCCTCCAACATAAGGTCAGAAATGGGGATGTTTGCTGATTACTGCACAGTGTTCAGCGCCATTCACCACTGCTCAGATAATGAAACATAGAAACATAGAATCTAGGAGCAGGAGTAGGCCATTCGGCCCGTCGAGCCTGCTCCACCATTCAATACGATCATGGCTGATCATCCAAATCCAGTACCCTGTCCCTGCTTTAATCCCCACAGTACACATATCCCACCCTACCCCCGTAACCCCACGTATTTAATTCCCCCTAACATATCCCATCCTATCCCCATAACCCCACATATTTAATCCCCCCCTAACACTAAGGGTCAATTTATCATAGCCAAATCAACCTAACCCGCACATTTTTGGACTGTGGGAGGAAACCGGAGCACCCGGAGGAAACCCACGCAGACACAGGGAGAATGTGCAAACTCCACACAGACAGTCACCCGAGGTCAGATTCGAACCCGGGTCTCTGGCGCTGTGAGGCACCAGTGCTAACCACTATGCCACCGTGCTGCCCCGAAGCAGTCCATGCCTGCATGCAACAAGACCTGGATGATGTTCAGGCTTGGGCTGATAAGTGGCAGGTAACATTCACGCCACACAAGTGCCAGGCAATGACTATCTCCAACAAGTGAGAGTCTAACCACCACCCCTTGACATTCAACAGCATTACCATCGCCGAATCCCACACCATCAACATCCTGGGGGTCACCATTGACCAGAAACTTAACTGGACCAGCCACATAAATACTGTGGCAACAAGAGCAGGTCAGAGGCTAGGTATTCTGCGGCGAGTGTCTCATCTCCTGACTCCTCAAAGCCTTTCCACCATCTACAAGGCACAAGGACTGTGATGGAATACTCTCCACTTGCCTGGATGAGTGCAGCTCCAACAACACTCAAGAAGTTCGACACCATCCTGGACAAAGCAGCCCGCTTGATTGGCACCCCATCCACCACCTTAAACATTCACTCCCTCCACCACCGGCGTACCGTGGCTGCAGTGTGTACCATCGACAAGGTGCACTGCAGCAACTCACCAAGGCTTCTTCGGCAGCAGCTCCCAAACCCGCGACCTCTTTCACGTAGAAGGACAAGGGCAGCTGGCGCATGGGAACACCACCACCTCCAGGTTCCCCTCCAAGTCACACACCATCCTGACTTAGAAGTATATCGCCGATCCTTCATCGTTGCTGGGTCAAAATCCTGGAACTCCCTACCTAACAGCACTGTGGGAGTACCTTCACCACACGGACTACAGCTGTTTAAGAAGACGGCTCGCCACCACCTTCTCAAGGGCAATTAGGGATGGGCAATAAATGCTGGCCTTGCCAGCGATGACCACATCCCATAAACGTATAAAAAAAAAGCACAGGAGATGCAACACCTGCCATTTTACTTTCTCCCTTCCCACCGTCCAGGGCCCCAAACACTCCTTCCAGGTGAAACAGCGATTTACTTGTATTCTTTCAATTTAGTATACTGGATTTGCTGCTCACAATGTGGTCTGCTCTACATTGGGGAGACCAAACGCAGATTGGGTGACTGCTTTGCGGAATACCTCCGTTCAGTCCGCAAGCGTGACCCCGAGCTTCTGGTCGCCTGTCACTTTAATTCTCCGCTCCCCTCCCACTCTGATCTCTCTGTCTTCGGCCTCCTACACTGTTCCAATGAAGTTCAACATAAGCTCGAGGAACAGCACCTCATCTTTTGGTAGGCACTTTACAGCCTTCCGGATTGACAATAAATTGAAGCTATCGCAACAAATCATATGTGGAATGTGCTGAAAGATGAATATTGAGCTGAACTAGTGAGGTAATCCTGCCACTTTATAAATCATTGGTGCAACCTCACTTACAATACTGTATACAGTTCTGGTAGCCAAAAACAAAAAGGATATTGCAGTTATTGAAAGCATACAGAAGAGAGCAACCAGAATGATTGAGGGGCTGGAGGGATTGATTATGAGAAGCGATTATGTAAATTGGGCATGTTCTCAATGGAAAAAAGGTTGAGAGGTGGTATGATTGCTGTTTTTAGGATTCTAAAAGAAATAGATAATATAGACCATGGCAAGCTATTTCATCTTGTCTGGAACCAGAGCAAAGTTAAATTCAAAACGAATCTGCGGAATCAATATTTCAGTGAGTGAATGATCAAAACTATGGAACCGGGTTCCCCAGTGTGACGGTTGAAGCTGTTAGAATTGATTCATTCAAATGCAAATTAGATAGATTTCTTGCAGAAAATAACATTTCGGGATGCAGTATATGAATAATTTGAAACATGGCATGCAAGTGTAGTATGCTTGGGAGGAAAAAGGTGACTTTGGACCAATGGTTCCCAAAGCTCTCCACCACTGGGATTTTCCTCGTGACATTTTTGGGTCTGTTGTAGACTAATTGATAGGGATTGATTGCTATGATTAGTCAACAACTCCATTATCATTGTGTTATTTAACTACCTGCTAGATGGATCTTGGTCTTTTTTCATCTAGCAATTCCTATGTTCCTCTTCAAATTCTTCCTTGCCTCCATTATTATTTCCAGAAATGGCTTTGTTCAAGCAGGAAAATTAATTCCTATTAATTGAGAGCAGCAGCCCTTGAAGAGCTGTTGCTTTACCACACTCCCTGCTTCCAGCCAATTGAGCTGTTGGCTAGGCTGCTATGCACAGTTTCCATATTCAAGGAGCCTATTAAAATTAGGAGTAGGGGCTAGCCTTGCAGATTTCAGTAAAGCTATCGATCCATGCACCAAAGATGTTTATGCAAAGAAAAAGGCCATTTGGCTCATTGTGACTCTGCTAGCTCTTTGCTAGATTGGTCCAATTCCACTCCCCTGCTCTCCCATAGTCCTGTATCTTCCTCTGCTTTGAATATATATATACTTTTATTTTTAGAGATGTAATTGGTCTCTGCCTCAACTTTACCCTTTGATAAAGCTTTCGAAGCTCCAACAACTTTCTGCATAAAAAAAATTCTCCCATCCTCTCTCCTCTCTTTTGACAGTTTTAAATTGACCTTTAATAGATCTTTAACCTATTTGATAAGAATTTTGAAATTCTAAATGCAGGAAACTACAGAAAATGGAATGAAAAAACTGATCAGATACCCAATGTTCAATTTCTAATTGGTCATATTTTACAAAGTATTATACTGTACAATTAACACTTGGCATTGTTCTTATCTTTGATACTAAGGTTGGCGGTTATTAAATCACATGTGAATTGAAAAATAGTTGTAAGTTAAGTGATCTGATATAACTCAACAATTTATTTTGTTTTAAATATTGTTAAGAAGTATTAAAAACCTCAATGCCAATATTTTATTGAAAGGCCAGCATTTATTGCCTGTCCTTAGTTGCCCTTGTGAAGGTGATGGTGAGCCGCCTTCTTGAAGTGCTGCAGTACGTGTGGTGAAGGTACTCCAACATTGCTGCTAGGGAGGGAGATCCAGGATTTTGACCCAGCTGAAGGGATATTTACTAGTCCTAGCCCCTTTAGGGCTACCCCGGATCAGGCGTATTTCTCAGACGTTCACTTTAAACTAAAGTTTGAGGTAGCTGAATCCTAAAGACGCTTAATTGGGTCTAAAGGTCCGGGCTATCTCTCCCTAAAGGAAAGGAACAACCCGAGAATGTTATCGTCCTCCAGATAGCGCTTTTAATAAGTTTAGCTAGACTGTAACATCCCGGATATTATGAGGGTCCGGTAAACTCCCCAGAAATGTAACTCTTCACCAAAGAGTGTACAGAGAATGAGTTCATGAGTTATTGATACAGAAGACTTATGTGAGACAATTCTAAAAATATATAGAGATTTATTAAAAGAACCGACATGCAATTTACAGTTGGTGAATCAGTCAATTGCAACATTAACAGTTCTAAAAAGAGAAAAAATACTATCTTTTTAACAGAGAATCTTACTTTTAAATCTTAACTTTGCTACAGTATTACAGTTCTTAAAGTTCTCTTTACAGGATATCCATCAATATCAAATACCTTTGATCCCCGAGGTACAAAGAGTGATAGACTACAGAGCCGCCTCTGTGGTCGAGAATCGCTTTGCCCGATTAAAGCGAGTCTGATATCTCATTTGAGACTTCAATATTTATACCCTTTTCCAGTGGTATTTCCTTTAAGGTTTTCTGCTGATGCAAGTTAATTATTCCTATTCATCTTTCTGCCGACCTCTGCAATTCTTACTGCCACATCAGCCAGAATCTTGTCTCATCTCCAGGTGTTCTAGGGTCACCATATAGAACGGTGTGAATGGCAGGTGTTCCTTATTTTGTGTCATCTTATTTGCCATCTTTACGAAGTTTAAATTAAAACACCTTATCCAGGGTGAACCATTGTTTTGTTCCCAAAAGGTCAGCTTGTCAGAGCCATGCACCTTCTGTTTCAATAAGGTTATTTATTCAGGGTCTGTCTTATCTCATTAGCCAGAATTCTTTCATAGCTATTTCATAGTTAGGTTTCTAAATTTCCAAACCCAGTTTGTCATGTTTTAATAAGGCCAGAATTCTTTCATAAGATAGTGGGCCAAAAATTCGGCCCTTCCCGCGTGAGTACACACCCGTAATGCTTCCCGAAGTGCCGGTTTCCTGCATGCACTGCGCATGCGCGGGAAACCGGAACTTCCGGTCTGGTGAAGGGGGCGGTTCCTAGGTGAACCGCGTGCGCGGTAGAGGCTGCGTGCACGCAGCAAGCTTAGATTTTTTTTCAGGTTTCTACGCGAGGGTAAGTATTGAAGAAACTACACTATTAAAAAGGAGGCGCAAGACCCGTTTTCAACAAGGTAAGTGGTTAATTAAGTATAATTTTACATTTTTTTCAACAGGTTTATCTTTTTTAGATACTTTAAAGAAAGGTAAGTTTATTTTTATCACTTTTAAAAAGTATTTTAATTTTTTCAAAAATTTAAATTTTTGTTTAAAGTGGTTAGTTTATTTAACTATAGTTATTTTATAAATGTGATGGTTTTTAAAAAATTTATTTTAAGTTTAGCTGTTCTTTTGGGGCCGATTTCAATTCACAGATTTGACAGGTCTCCTGTCAAATCTATGAATGAAAGATGGTCTGCTGCCATTGGCTCTCCATGGCCCACGTGATCCCAGGGGACGCATCGCACCAACTGCACCCCTGGGACACGCATGCACTGCGCGCCGGCAGTTGGAACAGGCCCAGGACCCGAAGTTCCCGTGGGCCCAAAACACAACGGCAGGCGCGGTAGGTAAGAGCGCGCGCGATCCTTACCCCCGCGGCAAGCTGGAGAGGCGAATTTCTGGGCCAGTGTATTTTTCTAAATAGGTTATATGGCTTATTCCTTCACACAGTGACGATGAAGGAACGGCGATATACTTCCAAGTCAGGATGGTGTGTGACTTGGAGGGGAACTTGGAGATGGTGGTGTTCCCAAGCACCTGCTGCCCTTATCCTTCTAGGTGGTAGAGGTCGCGGGTTTGGGAGCTGCTGCCAAAGAAGCCTTGATGAGTTGCTGCAGTGCATCTTGTAGATGGTACACACTGCAGCCACGGTATGCCGGTGGTGGAGGGAGTGAATGTTCAAGGTGGTGGATGGGGTGCCAATCAAGCGGGCTGCTTTGTCCTGGATGGTGTCAAGCGTCTTGAGTGTTGTTGGAGCTGCACTCATCTAGGCAAGTGGAGAGTATTCCATCACAGTCCTTACTTGTGCCTTGTAGATGGTGGAAAGGCTTTGGGGAGTCAGGAGGTGAGACACTCGCCGCAGAATACCTAACCTCTGACCTGTTCTTGTTGCCACAGTATTTATGTGGCTGGTCCAGTTAAGTTTCTGGTCAATGGTGACCCCCAGGATGTTAATGGTGGGGGATTCTGCGATGGTAATGCCGTTGAATGTCAAGGGGCAGTGGTTAGCCTCTTGCTTGTTGGAAATAGTCATTGCCTGGCACTTGTGTGGTGTGAATGTTACCTGCCACTTCCCAGCCCAAGCCTGAATGTCGTCCAGGTCTTGTTGCACGCGGGCATAGACTGCTTCATTATCTGAGGAGTTGCGAATGGCACTGAACACTGTGCAGTCATCAGCGAACATCCCCATTTCTGAACTTATGTTGGAGGGAAGGTCATTGATGCAGCAGCTGAAGATGGTTGGGCCTAGGACACTGCCCTGAGAAACTCCTGCAGCAATGTCCTGGGGCTGAGATGAATGACCTCCAACCACCATAACCATCTTCCTTTGTGCTAGGTATGACTTCAGCCAGTGGAGAGTTTTTCCCCCAATTCCCATTGACTTCAGTTTTACTAGGGCTCCTTGATGCCACACTCTGTCAAATGCTGCCTTGATGTCAAGGGCAGTCACTTTCACCTCACCTCTGGAATTCAGCTCCTTTGTCCATGTTTGGACCAAGGCTGTAATGAGGTCTGGAGCCAAGTGGTCCTGGCGGAACCCAAAATGGGCATCAGTGAGCAGGTTATTGGTAAGTGCCGCTTGATAGAACTGTCAACAACACCTTCCATCACTTGGCTGAAGCCACAGGGGTTGCACCTCATAGAAGCAGATGTAAACAAAAAAGACTCAATTCTAGATGCACAAGTGTGTGAAAAAATGGTAATGTTAAGTTCCAGTTATATTTCTGACGCACATAAATTTATTTCTTTGCACAAGTTTCCCATCTTGTCCATTTTTGCCTACTACCTGGGAAGTGGCTTTGTCAGTTGGAGTGAATGGTGAGACATTACTTAACCATGAGCAATGGGGGTTTGGGTGACAGGAATGTCTTGGTCATTGTGGACTGCTTTGTGGTGTTGTTGGGGAGGGGGGGAAGTTTGTACAGCATCTGGGAGCCATATGGGTGCACGTTACATAAGTCTGGCCATCCTGGGCCTCCTGGGCAGCAATGAGCGCCGCTGCTGGTGCCATCTCCACTTTAGGTTCCTCTTACTCCTCATGTTCCACCTGTTCCTCCTCCTCATGTTCCACCTGTTCCTCTTCCTCCTCCTCCAAAGAGGCTGTGTGCTCTGTGCCTTGATCCTCCTGCAGCTCCAATCCTCGCTGCTGTGCTATGTTGTGCAGCGCGCAGCAAACGACGATGATTCTGGAAACCCTGGTTGGTGCTTAACTGAAGGGCTCCTCCAGATCTGTCAAGGTATCTGAAGTGCATCTTCAGCATGCCATTTGCTTGCGCTATGACACATCTGATGGACATATGGCTGTCATTATAACGCTTGTCAGCCTCATTGCTTGGCCTCCTCAAGGGTGTCATCAGCCAGGTCTTCAGTGGATTGCCCTTGTCTCCAAGCAGCCAGCTGGTAAGTCTGTTTGGCGGTTTGAAGAGCTGAGGGAGGGTGGATTGGCACAGCATGAAAGAGTCATGACAGCTGCCAGGGATTCTGGCACACACTTGCATGATCTTTTTATGGTTGCAGACAAGCTGCACATTGAGGGAGTGGAAGGCCTTGTGGTTCACAAACACTCCTGGGTGATGTGGGGGTGCTTTGATGGCCACATTTGTGCAGTTGATGACGCCCTGCACCTGTGGGAAGCCAGCCAGAGCCGCAAAGCTGAGCACCCGCTCAGTAATACTGGCTTCATCAGTGGCAAATTTTACATAACTGGCTGACTTGTGAAACATGGCATCGGTCACCTGGATGATGCATCTGTGGGCGGCCGACTGTGAGATCCTGCAAATGTCTGCTGCAGATCCCTGGAAGGAGACTGAGGCGAAGATGTTGGCGGGCAGTGGTGACTTTGACAGCCACTGGTAAGGCGTGTCCACCAGGTCCTCTGGGTAGCAGGTCTTGTTCCAGAAAGCTACAAATGTCTGCGATGACCTGGCGCGATAGCCTGAGCCTCCTGAAGCACTGCTGCTCAGTCATGTCCAGGAAGCTCAGCCTCTGCCTGTATACCCTGTGTTGGGGGTATCGCCTCCGGTGCGGTGCAGCCCTGTACTGACCTCCCTCTCTCCTGTGGAGCATCAGGTCATTGAGGAGAAGGCTGCTATTGTGGTGGCTGCTGCTGGTGGTATTGTGGCTGGTGTTGGGGCTCAAAAACGAGGAGAGTCGATGAGGCTAGTGTATTTGATGTAGTCTGCATGGATTTTAGCAAAGCCTTTGACAAAGTCCCACATGGCAGACTGGTCAGAAAAGTAAAAGCCCTGGGAGCCAAGGGAAAGTGGCAAGTTGGATCCAAAGTTGGATCAGTGGCCGGAAGCAAAGGGTAATGGTCGACGGGTGTTTTTGTGACTGGAAAGCTGATTCCAGAGGGGTTCCGCAGGGCTCAGTACTAGGTCTCTTGCTTTTTGTGGTATATATCAATGATTTAGACTTCAGTGTAGGGGACATGATTAAGAAGTTTGCAGATGATACAAAAATTGGCTGTGTGGTTGATAGTGAGGAAGAAAGCTGTAGACTGCAGGAAGATATCAATGGACTGGTCAGGTGGGCAGAAAAGTGGCAAATGGAATTCAATCCAGAGAAGTATGAGGTAATACATTTGGGGAGGGCTAACAAGGCAAGGGAATACACATTAAATGGTAGGATACTGAAAAATGTAGAGGAACAGAGGGACCTTGGAGTGCATGTCCACAGATCTCTGAAGGTAGCAGGGCAAGTAGATAAGGTCGTTAAGAAGGCATACGGATACTTTCATTTATTAGGCGAGGCAGAGAATATAAGAGCAGAATGGTTATGCTAGAACTGTATAAACCACTAGTCAGGTCACAGCTAGAGTACTGCGTACAGTCCTGGTCACCGCATTACAAGAAAGATGTGATTGCACTAGAGAGGGTACAGAGGAGATTTACGAGGATGTTGCCAGGACTGGAGAATTTTAGGATAGGCTGGTGTTGTTTTCTTTGTAACAGAGGAGGCTGAGGGGAGACTTAATTGAGGTGTATAACATTATGAGGGGCCTAGATAGAGTGGATAGGCAGCATCTATTTCCCTTAGCAGAGAGGTCAATAACCAGGGGCATAGATTTAAAGTAATCGGTAGAATGATTAGAGGGGAGTTGAGGAGAACTTTGTTCACCCAGAGGGTGGTGGGGGTCTGGAACTCACTGCCTGAAAAGGTGGTAGAGGCAGAAACCCTCATCACATTTAAAAAGTATTTGGATATGCTTTGAAAGTGCCATAAACTGCAAGGCTACAGACCAAGAGCTGGAAAGTGCGATTAGGCTGGATAGCTCTTTTTCAACCAGTGCAGACAAGGTGGGCCGAAGGGCCTCCTTCTGTGCCATAAATTTCTATGATTCACCTTCTCCTGCCTTTAGCATCCTTCTGTTTTCATCTCACCCCCAACCTCACTGTCCCTGCAATGGCAGTAACCCAATGAGAATGCTTAGGGCATAGGATCAAAGTTCAGCCGGTTAGCGGCAAAGTCACAGATCTGATCCAGTTGCTAACTCACCAATGGAGGAGAATTCAGTCCACTGCAGTCGCTTTCTCAGCGAAGACATCTGAGCACATACTGTAAATTACAATTGCCCGTGTTCCCTGAACAGGTGTCTGTTCAAGAAGTTTCTCAATCAATTCAAAAGTCCAAGCTACACAGTACTACTACAACAACTTACATTTATATAGCACATTGAACGTAGTGAAACCATCCCAAGGCGCTTCACAAAAGCGAGATCAATAAAAACTTTTTTGATACCGAGGCACAGAAAGAGATATTAGGACAGGTAAAGAGTTGGTTTTAAGGAGCATCTTAAAAGAGGAGAGAGAGGTAGAGAGGCGGAGAGGTTTAGGGAGGGAATTCCAGAGCTTAGGGCCCAGGCAGCTGAAAGCATGGCCACCAATGGTGGAGCGATTAAAATCGGGGATGCTCAAGAGGCCAGAATTAGAGAAGCACAGATATCTCGAAGGCTTGTAGGGCTGGGGAGGTTACAGAGATAGGGAGGGGTGAGGCCATGGAGGGAATTGAAAACAAATGGCATGCCCAGGTGTACAAGTATGTTCCACGGAGCAAAAAGGAGAGAAAAAGTGAATTTAAAAAGCAGATGAAATTACATGGAATATAGAAAGTAATTTTTATCTCTTTAATACACCTTTAAACAATGAGATGGGAACTGGCATATGTCATAGCTGTTCTTCTAATACATATCATTGAACAGATTTCTATCATTTCCTTTTTCAGGAATGCTTTAATCTCTGGCTAGCTATGCAAGGCAAATGGTTGATGGAATAACCTGAAAAGCATGTTAACAGATTATAGTGGACTGCTGAATATTACGTCACTTTCACATCCTTGTGTCTTTATCCCCTTTCCGTTGGTTGATTCATATTAAGTGAACTGGAGACAATGAAATCATAAAACAAATTCCAATACTGAAACACTTGCTGCAAAATATAACACCGAATTTAACTCATAAAATCATTGCTGAAAGAAACTCATCCATTCAATCATCTTCAATGGCTTGAAAGAAGACAATCCTAATTTAGATAAGGTCCTGGGGATAGAAATTGGTATGTGTTGTACCTGTTTTTCAGGTGTAAAATGGGTGTACTCTTCTGGTTTTGGGTGGTTAAACAAATAATCTGTAACTAAAATAACTTTAAATAAAACTTAACAAATTAAATTAAAATTTCATTAGCCGGGGTGATGATGCACTCCAGTCCCCGCGGCGCCCACCGGTCGCGGAAGGCCTCAAGCGTGCCGGCGGACACCGCGTGCTCCATCTCCAGGGCCACCCGGGCGCGAGCATGGCTGCGGAAGAGAGGCAGGCAATCGGGCCAGAACGACCCCCTCGACCGCCTGCTGCCTGGACCAGTTAATGGCTATTTTGGCCAGGCCCAGGAGCAGTCCCACGAGGAGGTCCTCCGATCTGCCCGCTCTCCTCCACACCGGGTGACCAAAGATCAGGAACGTGGGACTGAAGTGCAGCCAAAAATCGAGGAGCAACCCCGTCAAATAATGAAAAGGGGCTGCAACCTCTCACATTCCGTGTATACGTGAACACGGACTCCTCCAGGCCGCAGAAATGGCAGGCAGCCTGGGAGTCCGTGAACCGACTTAAAACCATATTGCATGGGACTGCTCCGTGCAACACCCTCCAGGCCAAGTCCCCAATAGATAAAGGGAGGACTCCCGCATAGAGAGCCCCCCATTGGGGTAAAACGGGTGTAACAATGACACATTTAGCAGTGGGACGGCCTGCGCTCCACCTGCACGTGCATTCGGGCCACTATTAAATTCGTCGGGCCCTTGTTAAAGGCGACCGCCTAAGACAGGCTTAGGCCCCTTCCACATGTTAATGAGGGGCCTCTGGGAAATCGGTCTGCGATGAGCGCAGCAGGTGCCGGGCCTGCTCCGCTCGGGATTCTTCAGCAGCCGCTGCTGCCTAAGCAACGACTGCCAATAAAAGGTGAGTTTTACAAAAAAAATTATAAACCGTTGCTTTGGACCCAGGAGGATCAGGAAAGCTCCCCCGACTCATCTTTTTGGACCGCTACTGGCAAGGCAAATGCACCAACATTCGATGCCTTCAAATGCGCGAGCTGCCTGCAGAGGCAGGACAGGTGCCAACAGCTAATCCAATTAATATTAATGAAGTTCAAGGCCCAATTTCAGGGCAGCCTCGAGCCTCCGGAGTACAGGCCATAACCAATGCCACCCCCTTGTTTCAACCAAGTGCTATTCTTGTGATAAGAAATGAATTAAAACATTAAATAACACATCTGTGCTCAAAGAAAAGCCAAACTCAGCCAATCCATCATCTTAAACGGTTTGAAAGAGGAAAATCCTAATTTAAACAAGGTCGAAATTGGTGTGTGTTGTATCGTTTTTCAGGTGTAAAACAGGTGTAACAATGACACATTTAGCAGTGGGACAGCCTGCGCTCGATCTGCATAGGTATCCAGGCCACTGCTAAATACGTCGGGCACTTTTTTAAGCTGTCCCATGTGGTTGCCTAAAACAGGTATTAGGTCCCTTGCATATGCTTTCGGGCTGGCCTTCGGAGGCTCCCTGTTGGTGTGCGCCATTGGTTATGTGTCTGAGAACAGGCCAAATGCAGATTGGGTGACCGCTTTGCAGAACACCTCTATTTAGTCCGTAAGTGTGACCCCAAGCTTCCGGTCGCCTGTCACTTTAATTCTCCGCTCCACTCCCACTCTGACCTCTCCGTCCTCGGCCTCTTACACTGTTCCAATGAAGCTCAACGTAAACTCAAGGAACAGCACCTCATCTTTCGATTAGGCACTTTACAGCCTTCTGGACTCAACATCGAGTTCAACAATTTCAGATCATAACCTCTGCCCCTATCTCTTTTTTCATTTTTTTTTCTCTCTCTCTCTCACATGGCAGCTGTCGATCATTCTGCCATCGCCATTTACACTTCATCTAGAGTCATCTTTTGTTTCTTAACTTGTCCCATTACCATCTCCTTTTGCCTTGCACGGTCATCCCTTTTGTCTCTTAATCTCTCCTGCTTTCCATCCTGTCACAGTCCTTCTCTTTTGTTCTTTCCTCTCCTCCCCCCTTTCCCTGCCCCAACACTTGCTTAAAAACCTGTTCCATCTCCAACTTTTTCCAGTTCTGACGAAGGGCCATCGACCTGAAACGTTAACTCTGTTTCTCTCTCTACAGATGCTGCCTGCCCTGATGAGTATTTCCAGCATTTTCAGTTTTTATTACCAATTTCTACCTCCTTGTTTCAGTCAAGTGCTGTTCTTAAGAACTGAATTAAAACATTAAATAATACATCAGTGAAAAGTCAGAAAGAATGTAGAGGATGAAGCTTTTACCTGCCTGAAGTCAATGGCTGCCTATTATTTCACGGCCCTGTTGTGTTTAATGGAACAATGTGGAAAGGAAGGTGATATTAGTAACGTTTGTTCCATCCTGTTTAAGCTCTAACTTCATGGGGATTTCGGTTTGACTGACCACAATTCAGTTACTGTATTTGCTCCCATTTTTTAAACGGCAGTTGTTGCTGATGATTCTGATATTCCCATTTACACCTCCTCTAGACCCATCTTTTGTTTCTTTACTTGTCACATTACCTTTTGCCTTGCACCATCATCCCTTTTGTCATTTAATCTCTCCTGGCTTTCACCCTATCACTGGCCTTCCCTTTTGTTCTTTCCTTCCCTCCCCCCTTTCCCTGCCTCTATACTTGCTTAAAACCTGTCACATCTCCAACCTTTTCCAGTTCTGACAAAAGGTCAATGACCTAAAACGTTTATTCTGTTTCTCTCCCCACTGTTTTTACTTCAGTTACTGTATGTGTAAGCAGTGGCCATGTTCTCTCGGGTGTTGCGCCATGGCTTCTTTTCACCTGACAATGAGGTGCTTCTGCATCAAAGCACCTCCCCTTTAAGTAGTGCAGAGAGCCTAGGCCAAATTTTATTGGCCAGTGTCAGCTGTGGCTCAGTTGGTAGCACATTCGCCTCTGAGTCAGAAGGTTGTGGGTTCATAGTCCCACTCCAGGGACTTGAACAAATAAAGCTAGGTTGACACTCCAGTGCAGTGCTGCACTGTTGGAGGTGTGTCTTTCGGATGAGACGTTAAACCGAGGCCCTGTCTGTTCTCTCAGGTGGATGTGAAAGATTCCATGGCACTATTTCGAAGAAGAGCAGGGGAGTTATGGCCAATATTTCTCCCTCAACCAACATAACAAAAAAAACGATTATCTGGTCATTAGCACATTGCTGTTTGTGGGACCTTTCTGTGTGCAAATTGGATGCCACGTTTCCCACAACAGTGACTCCACTTCAAAAGTACTTAATTGGCTGTAAAGTGCTTTGAGATGTCCAGTGGTCGTGAAAGGTGCTATATAAATGCAAGTCTTTCTTTCGTAGACTGCACCCGATATTGCCCCCCCACCCCCTCTGTTGAGCGCTAAACCACTCAGCAGCGCATTTAGCGCTGAGATTAGCACTGCAATCATGTAAATGAGTAGGCAGCATGAATTCTGCGTGCTCCCTGCACCACTTAGAACGGGTGCAGGCAAATAGCGCTGGGCGGTGCCCCTGCCCATTTTCAGGCCTTATCCAATTTCTCGGCCACTGTATTTGTAAGCAGTGGCCATGTTAACTCATTTCTAAACGTGAATACCTGCATGAAAATATCTTAGACTCCTGATTTTAAACAACTAAAATATTTCTGGAAATGACTGAGTGCCCAGAGTGCAATTGTGGCAGCTGGAAAGTAGACATGTGAGTTGTATCAGCAATGATTTCGATGTTTGAGACCAGATTAAATCAGTGGAGTAAATAATGGATTCGGCTTTAGAGTTGGCTTTTTGTCAGTTACACAGGATCCACTGAGCTGCAATAGACCAAAGTTGCCAAAGGGGATTTCTTTCATTTGCCTGTAAGTCAGGCACATTTTATTAATGGATGTTTGTACATATGATGCTTAACATGAAATTAAGTGGTTAAAAGGGCTGGTTCTGGAATGATATTAATTTATGACAAACAGGGCTGGGAATAGGATAGCAAAATACTGCGGATGCTGGAAATCCGAAATAACAACAGAAAACGCTGGAAAAACTCAGCAGGCCAGGCAGCATCCGTGGAGAGAGAAAGAGAGTTAACGTTTCAGGTCGATGACCTTTCATCAGGGCTGGGAATAGGATGGACATTACTATAAATATAGCATAGGCGACAATTATACTTTCTACGGTGACTGAAAGGTTTAAGGTAATGGTAAGATTTCTCAAAATTTGATGTGTATTTGAATTTTACTTATTAGTAATCCTGCGTGTTGTGTTTTGTTTAGAGTGATTGAAAGCAAACGTCAGCAACATGTTGGCTGCTATTGTCCTACTGGGAATCTTCTTCAAGGGAGCTGCTGCTGTTAATGTTTACAATGATAGTAATTTCAGTTTCTAATCCTGTAGATTAATGTAATAATGAATAATTACAAATGATCACAATGTGTCAATTAGGTTTCTTTACAGTTGGCAAACCTAATTATTAAGCATAAAACCTTTTCATAGCATTTTACCAACAAGTGGCTAAATAGGACTGCTCATCGCCTTTGAGATGGAATCATTGAAAGAAAATATGCTTGACAAAACATTTCCAAATTGTAATTGGATTTTCTGAAACTGGCTGAGAAACATTGTATGAATATTTATTGCAGCTATGTACTTTCACCCTGATCTCATGATGTGTCACATTACAAATGATTTGGTATCTACTATGTCACAGGGTTCCATCACTGAACCCATGAGAATTACAATTTGCTGCACTTTGATGTGTTCATGCTTAAGGGGTGGCTTGTTCGAGTTAAAAACAGTGATCGAAGGTCTGAGCAATTCTTCTCAGCACACAGTGCTCAACCCTTAATAGCCAATTTTCCTTCCCCAGTTCAATTCCTAATTGGAGTGACCCAACCAGTATCTAGCTCAGATGGAGCAAAATGACATGTGCCATATTTACTCAATGATCCATTGGCTCTTATGAGGGTCCATTTTCCTAATATGATTTCACAGGCTGAGTTTATCAGCCAAGCACCAGTCAATTATCAGCTCCATGCCTTGTGAAATTCCTTTTCCTGTACAGAAGTGGTGATTCGTATCAAGCATATCTCTGAACCTGATGTGAAGCTCCTCATTTACTACTCAGGACATCTCCAAGATAAAAGGGAGGAGAGAATTTCACTGCATATTCAAATTTTACACTGAATTTCAGCTGTAAATGATCAACAAATCAGAATTTGAAGCTGTAAAGAGAATATGGCAAATGAGTATATATAGTGGCCCTGAAATTCGCCTCTCCGGCTTGCCGCGGGGGTAAGGATCGCGCACGCACTTACCTACCGCGCCTGCCGTTGACCTCTGGGCCCACGGGAACTTCAGCTCCTGGGCCTGCTCCAAGTGCCGGCGCGCAGTGCTTGCGTGTCCCAGGGGCGTAGTTAGTGCGATGCGTCCCCTGGGATCACGTGGGCCATGGAGAGCCAATGGCAGCAGACCATCTTTCATTCATACATTTGACAGGAAGACCTGTCAAATCTATGAATTGAAATCGGCCCCAAAAGAACAGCTAAACTTAAAATAAATATTAAAAAAACCATCACATTTATAAAATAACTATAAGTTAAATAAATTCACTACTTTAAACAAAAATTTAAATTTTTGAAAAAATTTAAATACTTTTTAAGAGTGCTAAAAATAAACTTACCTTTCTTTAAAGTATCTAAAAAAGATAAACCTGTTGAAATTTTTTTTAAATTATAATTAATTAACCACTTACCTTGTTGAAAACGGGTCCTGCGCCTCCTTTTTAAAAGCGCAGGTTCTTCAATACTTACCCTCCCGTAGAAACCTGAAAAAAAAACCTACGTTTGCTGCGTGCACGCAGCCTCTACCGCGCACACGGTTCACGTAGGAACCGCCCCCTTCACCAGACCGGAAGTTCCGGTTTCCCGCGCATGCGCAGTGCATGCAGGAAACCGGCACTTCTACTGTTTTACATTTTTTCAGGCAATCCCAGCCAAGACATATATCCTCCTTTTTCAGATTATGGTGCACATAAACCTCATTTTCCATTTCATCCAAACGAAAAATATCTATATGGAGGTGAGCCAGCTGCAACAAGGAGCTATCAACCATCTCCTTTTCCGTATGGATCTGACACAGATTCAGGATCTGTGGTAAAATCTGGTCGCCTATCACTGACTGCAGTGCCAATTGAGAGTTACGTTGTGCCTAGCGCCCAAATTTGTAAGGACAGAAGAGGCATCTGTAAAAGTCCCTGCAGAGAAGGTTTCCATTCTTACAATAACATGTGCTACAAATACATCCACTACCGAAAGTGCTTTGTTTCTGCAGAGGTACTTCTTATTTCTACTACAATGATGAAGCTTTTATAACTATTAGTACATGGCATCAGCGAAGGACTAGGGATGGATGTAGTAACTTTATATTGTGCCAGAATTGTATGTATTCCTGAGTCCTTGTTAAGAGGCTGCATTGAAAGAGATGAGATAAAATCGTGAGATTTGTAGCCACATTTCTGATAGAGATTGAGCAAGAGATAAACATGCATCAAATGTAATAATAAATAATGTGAATAAAAAGATGTAACAATTAACTAAACAGACAAAATCAAAATCAAAAGTACTACAAATGAGATTGCTGAGAAAGAGGGTGATATAAATCAAGAAATCAACTGAAAGCACTCAGAATCTCTGCAGGATGTACAATATAGAATTTACAGCACAGAAACTGGACATTTGGATCACTGTACCTGTGTGCTGCTAGCTCTCCTGGAGCAGTCTGATCTAATTCCATTTCCCTGCCTTTTCTCCATGTCTTTATATATTCTTTTTCAAATGCGTATCCAATTCCTTTTTAAATATGTTATAGATACTTGTAGTAAAGCATTCTATGTTCGAATAACCCTCTGTGAGAAAATATTTCTTCTAACTTCCCCGTTTGTTGTTCTAGGGATAATCCTGAGTCTGTGCCTACTTGTGTTACCAATTTACCAACCAATGGAGACAATCTTTCACTACCACCTCAAAAACTTTTATAATTTTGAAAACCTTGATTAGATTCATCTTAACCTTTTCTGTTCCAGTGAAAATAAGCAAATGTTTCAGTTTCTTCATAACTGTAACTTCTTATTCCAGATATAACTCTAGTGAATCTTTGCTGTATCTTTCCATGGCTATAATATCCTTCTTATAATGGGGTGCCCAGAACTACACGTGATGCTCCAACTGTAACTTTGTCAATGTATTGTACAAATTCAAATTCCCAAATTAATTTCCTTCTTATCATTCTCAATGTTTCTATGTATAAAATTAAGACTTCTCTTTGGCTTTTTTATAATTATTCCACCTGCATCCCATCTTTAAACATCTATTTGTACCCATCAATCTCTCTGTTAAGAGTTTTACCATTTAAGGTATAATTTCTTTCATTTTTATTTTTCCAAAAGTAATCACTGAGCAAGCATGCAAGATGCCCTAACTATAATCTTCCAAAGTTCTCTCGATTCGGGAACTGTTCCTTAGATAGGAAAATTGTGCATGTCACTCCGCTATTTATGAAAGGTGAGAGAGGGAAACCAGGGAATTATAGACCAGTTAGCCTAACATCTGTTGTCGGGAAATTACTCGACTCTATAATTAAGGATAGAGAGACTGAACACCTTGAAAATTTTCAGCTGATCAGAGAGAGCCAGCATGGATGTGTAAAGGGTAGGTCATGCCTGACGAACCTGTTCGAACTTTTTGAAGAGGTGACTAAAGTAGTGGACAGGAGAATGTCTATGGATGTTATTTATATGGACTTCCAGAAGGCATTTGATAAAGTCCCTCATAAGAGACTATTAGCTAAAGTTGAAGCTCATGGAATTGAAGGCAAATTATTGACCTGGTTAGGAAATTGGCTGAGCGGCAGGAGACAGAGAGTAGGGATAATGGGCAGGTACTCTAATTGGCAGGATGTGACTAGTGGTGTCACACCAGGATCTGTGTTGGGGGCCTCAACTATTCACCATATTTGTTAATGACTTAGATGATGGGATAGAAAGCCGTATATCCAAGTTTGCCGATGACACAAAGATAGGTGACATTGTAAGCAGTGTAGATGGAAGTATAAAATTACAAAGAGATATTAATAGATTAAGTGAATGGGCAAAACTGTGGCAAATGGATTTCAATGTAGGCAAATGTGAGGTCATCCACTTTTGACCTAAAAAGTACTTTCTAAATGGTGAAAAGCTAGAAACAGTGGAGGTCCAAAGAGACTTGGGGGGGTCCATGTACATAGATCATGAAAATGTCATGGACAGGTACAAAAAATCATCAAAAATACTAATGGAATGCTAGCCTTTATATTTAGAGGATTAGAATACAAGGGGGTAGAAGTTATGCTGCAGCTATACAAAGCCCTGGTTAGGCCACACCTGGAGTACTGAGAGCAGTTCTGGGCACCACACCTTAGGAAGGATATATTGGCCTTGGAGGGAGTGTAGCGTAGGTTTACCAGATGATACCT
Source organism: Squalus acanthias (assembly GCA_030390025.1). Lineage (NCBI taxonomy): Eukaryota > Metazoa > Chordata > Chondrichthyes > Squaliformes > Squalidae > Squalus > Squalus acanthias. The sequence continues at coordinate 85,091,428 of CM059435.1, forward strand.
GGACTCCAAGGGTTAAATTACGAGATTACACAAACTAGGGTTGTATTTCCTGTAATTTAGAAGGTTAAGAGGTGATTTGATCAAAGTTTTCAAGATATTAAGGGGAACTGATAGGGTAGATAGAGAGAAACTATTTCCACTGGTTGGGGAGTCTAGGACTAGGGGGCATAGTCTAAAAATTAGAGCGAGGCCTTTTAGAAGTGAAGTTAGGAAACACTTCTACACACAAAGGGTGGTAAAAGTTTGGAACTCTCTTCCATAAATGGCAATTGATGCCAATGTTCAATTGTTCATTTTAAATCTGAAATTGATAGATTTTTGTTAACCAAAGGTATTAAGGGATATGGGCCAAAGGCAGGTATATGGAATTAGGTCACAGATCAGTCCTGATCACTTGAATGGCGGAACTGGCTCAAGGGGCTAAATGGCCTACGCCTGTTCCAATGGGGATCAAATAAAGGATACAATGTGCTGAGAGACACAAATAAAGTAATTAAAAGATAGCTGAGATACAGAAATAATTTAAAATGTTCAATGGAAATCTTAAGGCAGGAAATGTCAGCAAATGACAAGAATTGGATGAAGAGATTAATAATGCACTGTGATTCTATGCATTTGATTGTTAAAGAGCACTCACTATCACCATAATATGTTTGGAAAGGCCTCTGCACTGTATAATAATTGAGACACTGGCTGCAGTTGCTCATGATACAAGAAAATACACTAAAAACTTACAACATTGTAGTTCTTGCAAGGTTAACTCTTCATAATAAAGATTTAGTAACCAAGAAATCTTACATACCCAGCAATTTTGGGCCAATATCATTTATTGCTTCATTAAATGGAATTACACACATGCTCCTCTAAAAATAAATAGAAATTATTAAATTAATTGAGTGGAAGAGGTCCAACTTTTGTTCTCACAGAAAAATATGAATGAGAATCTTTATTGAAATAGTTTGAGCTAAATACCCCAAGCATTGTCAAGCAATCTAAATTAAAAGCTATCAGGGGAAAAATTCAGTTGGATTGCACCTCTCATTAGCGCCTTAAGAGGGCGCTAATGGGGCGCAAAGCAACTAGCGCCCGTGCGTGGTGATCTTTGCGCTGCTCACGAAATTAACTAGACATTTTGCGGCGGCACTAAACACTACCGTCACGATCTCTTGCGCCGGCCGATCGTGACGTCAGTCGAGAGTGCAACGCCCAGGTAGCGCCCCAGACCGGATATTGAGTGGTGCCCCCTGTCTTACCGCCTGCTGCTAGCAACGACAGGTTGAGGGGAGCGTTTTGCAGTCAGGAAGGGACTGGGGGAGCGCTATTTAAAGACGACCACTTCCTGCCTTTTTTTGTCGGCGAAATTTTTGCACCACGCATTCTGAGTGAGAGAGAGAGACTGCAGGAGATATTCAAAGCTGTGTTGAGGAGTTTTGGGTACTGAGCAGCACTTTGCAGATTCTTTCTGGTTTGATCTTCCTTGCATCGATTTAGAGAGAGTATGGGGGCTGCAGTCTGAGCTCTTTCCCTGGGCCTCTCCATTGTTCTTTCCAACAGATTTGATGTACAGTTTTCTCCAGGCCGAGATTCAAGGTTGCAATGAGCAGGGTGTGGATGTAAAGCAAGATCGACCCTCCCCTTTAAGAACTGGCCAGCGCCAGTGTGTCTGTGTTCCATTGCTGACTGACATTACCTGAGCTTCACCAGCGCTCTGAGGTAGCGCCTCGCTTCGCAGCCTTTGCGCCTTAAGACAGATGTGTAACGCCTGATTTAGCGCTCCAATCACCTCCAGGGGCAATAAAAGTCAAGTTTGCAGTCGGAGGTGATAATTAGCGCAGGCGCTAAACTTTGTGCACGGCCGATAATGACGCCCCAAACGGGGCAATACTGAATTTTTCCCCCTATTTGTTTCTTCTTCAGCTCTATTGCCAAGAAGAATACGGTGGTCACCTTGCCTCCATACATTGCCACTTTAATCATCTGTTCCTCAGAAACCTCATAAAGGATGCTTTCTATGCCTGTCCATATACCTGGATTGGTGCCAGTGACTGTCACAAAGTATTCATTTTTCTAGTAGTTACTAGCCTAGAAATTGGTCCGCACAGCACTCATTTTTCGGGTGCTGCTTCGACTACTAATGCCCCAATATGTTGGGCAGGAATCGCGCGTGCACTTCTGACCAGAAGAGCGCCGCCCGCCATATTGGTGAAGGTGTTTGCAATGTCGGGAGGTGCGCCCACCAGCGGAATTTAAATGTCTGAATTTTGCTTGCTAATTAAAGCGCTGCGTGTTTTCCACGATGACATTTGGATTTCCGCATGCCCCAGCGAGTGATCCCTCACTCAGCACAACGTGACACAAACTGGCAGAAAGACCCCCTCGTCAGCGAGATTTGATAGGATCATGCTGAACACACAGGTTAGTCGCTGGTTTGTTAGTTTAGGCTGCTGGTTGAAACTTGGAGTGTTTTATCACTCTGAAAACTTCACTTTGTATGCACATCAAAGATTTTGATGTTACTGGACTGTTCTTAAGTTACCTTACAGATAGTTTGACTGCAGACATGGGTGGTCTCATAGGGCTGATTTCAGGGCTAGAGAACGAGGGGGAGCAGCAAGAAAGACACCACAGAGCAGAAGAAGCTGGCTGAAGAGGGAAGACGAGGAGGGCACTGAAAAGGGAGATCATATTCTCAGAGGGTGTTCAGGGATTACTTCACCTTCACCAGTATTTACTCATGAGCAATGCATGAGGTGCCTTCAGTTCACTAAGGAGGCTATCGCTGAGCTTTGTCACTTGCTGCAGCTGCAGCTCGAGCCTCGCACCAGGGCATGGACAGCAGTCCCTGTGGCTGTCAGGCTCACCTGTGACCTTCAATGTTTATACCACAGGCTCCTTTCAGGCTGCAGCAGGCAACATCACCGACGTATCACAGTTCGCAGTCCACCACAGTATCAAAGAAGTCACCGAAACTGTCTACACCTTAAGAAACACCTACATCTCCTTCCCTATGGACAGAGCGAAGCAGGACAAGAGGGCAGTAGGTTTTGCACGTGTGGCAGGCTTCTCCAGGGTGCAAGGCACTATAGACTGCACACACATCGCCCTGCATGCTCCCTATCACCAGACTGCCATCTTTGTCAACCGTAAGGAATTCCACTCCCTCAATGTACAACTGGTCTGCAACCACAGGCAGCACATCATGTAGGTCTGTGTCCATTATCCTGGCAGCAGTCATGACTCCTTCATCCTTCTCCAGCAATGTTCCCTGTAAGCTGCGCAGTGCTCCAGGGAATTCACACAGCCGGCTTTTCAGTACAAAAAGCGTGCATGTGCGGTATTTTGAATGGCCTGCGCAGCCCCTTAAAGGGTCCGCGTGGCGCCAAACAAAATTACAGGGAACATTGTTCGCCAGTCCTTTATGCCGCCTTTATTTCAACCAGAATGGCAAGTTACAGGTTGGCTACTGGTAAACAAGGGCGATCTCCGCCAGGCATGACTCATGACGCCTGTCATGAACCCACGCATAGCTGCAGAGCTGGCCTGCAACAAGAGCCAAGCAGCCATGAGAAACATCATTGAGCAAACAATCGGTATGCTGAAGCAATGCTTCCATTTCCTTGACCGTGCCAGAGGAGCTTTGCAGTACATTCCTAGGGTAGCAAGATTTGTTGTTGTCTGCTGCATACTCCATGGCCCAAAAATTCGGCCCTTCCCGCGTGAGTACCGTATTGCTTCCCGAAGTGCCGGTTTCCTGTATGCACTGCGCATGCGCGGGAAACCGGAACTTCCGGTATGGTGAAGGGGGCGGTTCCTAGGTGAACCGCGTGCGCACTAGAGGCTGCGCGCACGCAGCACACTTAGATTTTTTTGCAGGTTTCTACGCAAGGGTAAGTATTGAAGATTCTACGCTAATAAAAAGGAGGCGTAAGACCCCTTTTGAACAAGGTAAGTGGTTAATTAAGTATAATTTAAAAAATTTTCAACAGGTTTATCTTTTTTAGATACTTTAAAGAAAGGTAAGTTTATTTTTATAACTTTTAAAAAAAGTATTTTAATTTTTTTTAAATTAAAATTTTTGTTTAAAGTGGTTAATTTATTTAACTATAGTTATTTTATAAATGTGATGTTTTTTTAAAAATTTATTTTAAGTTTAGCTGTTCTTTTGGGGCCGATTTCAATTCACAGATTTGACAGGTCTCCTGTCAAATCTATGAATGAAAGATGGTCTGCTGCCATTGGCTCTCCATGGCCCACGTGATCCCAGGGGTCGCATCGCACTAACTGCGCCCCTGGACACACAAGCACTGCGCGCCGGCAGTTGGGAGAGGCCCAGGACCCGAAGTTCCCGTGGGCCCAAAACACAACGGCAGGCGCGGTAGGTAAGAGCGCGCACGATCCTTACCCCTGCGGCAAGCCGGACACGCGAATTTCTGGGCCATTATCTTCGCCATATTGAGGGACCAGCCTTTACCACCACCTGGGCAGCAGCAAGTGCAGCAGGAGGTGGTGGAAGAGGAGGTGGTGGAGAGAATATCGCTATCAGTGTCCCTAGCTGCCAGAGCTCTCAGAGACCAGCTCATCGAGGAGCTCTTCATCTAAATGCACTCCCCCATCCCCAATACAACAGTCCCACAACCCTTTCCACTGTCCTTACTATTGCCATCCAATTGCCTTCCTTCAGTTCAGCCTTATGAGTATTGCCCTCACTTCACCAGAACAATAAACAGCAACTAAATCCAGAGCACAAAACACATTTTTGAACTTAACATTGTCATCCTCTCAACAGTAAACAATCAAATCAGGATTCGCCCTCGTGCAAACCCTTTGTGCCTGTCTTGTGTGCTCGTTTTCCTATTCTAGTGCTCCTACGAGGTGTATCCCCAGTGGCTACAGCTTGGGAAGTGGAAGGCTACTGAGCTTCCATCGAGGACACTTCAGATGGCCGTGGTGGGTGACCTTGAGCAGCTGTGTGCCAGGATGGCCCGGCTGTATACTGCAGCATCTCAGAGTGGGCCTGGGCAGTCTGGGGCAGTTGGCTGAGTGGCACTAAGAAGGGCACTGGTGGAGTGGCTGGTGAGGGAGCAGGTATGCTGTTATCCTGAGAGAGGACAGCAGGTGGCAGTCCCATGGAGCCAGGGTTACTCTCCTGGGACGGCGCCTCATGGTTATAGATACAAAATGGCTGCCTTGACCTTATCAGCTGCTTCAGCATTTTCCTCCCCCCTTGAGGCGGACTGTTTATAGAGCCTGCCATAAACATGTAATGAAGGTGCACTGAGGGAAATTAAGCAGGTTCTCAGCGGTATAACACCAGCAGTTTAAGAGCAGTTCTCTTGGATTTTGGTGATAAATCTTGAGGAAAATCCATCCCTCCATTTCTGATGGTCTGGCAAAGATCAGGAGGGAGATTTTCAGGATAGGGGCTGAATGGGCCGATATTGGTGGTGCGCCCACCCAATGCAGCAGTTGGGAGGCCCGATCCAGTTTCTGGTTTGGGCCTCATTAACATTTTCTCAGCGAGCTCCAGGCACCAAACGGGCACCCCACTACAACTCAGCAGTCTGGTGAGGAGGAACATCGGTCGGCTAATGCACGCAGTTGGCTAGCAGGTAAGGCTTGCTGGAGGAGGGGAGCGCATGCTGTGGGGCCAGCGGGGGCGGTTGGGGGATGGGAAGAACAGGCCTGCTCCTCCTGGCTTCATAAAAATCATTAAAAAAACCCAGCAAACACCTTTATGTAGAGACTTCCAGTGGTACCGTCAAGGTCCGTCAGTTAGGCCTCTTAATGCCTGGAGAAAGTGGGACTGGCAGGCACCGCACGTGCTTTGTTTATTTCTATTTGAAACGAGTGTAGGACCCCGATTTGCAAATTTAAACAATCTCCAACCTAGTTTGGGTGGGAACACCCACTTAAAGGCCTGCTTAAAAGTTGATTCAGGCAGGCAATGGATGCGCAAGGTCCCCATCATACTTTCAACTGCTGGTCATCAATTTTTCAGGTGAGAAATGGGCAGCCATCAGTTGAAAGTCTCCTCCCAGGAGTTCACTTTGTGGAGAATAATGAGGCAGCAATGAATCGCGCCACTACATGCGCATGATGTTGTTGCATCTATATGATCTTCTACTGGACAGACCTCCAAGGAAACTGTTACAAATTTGGTCTGGTCTTAGATATTCTCTCGGGTACAGATACGCTTGTCACTCCCATAAGTGGTCTAAGTGACTTATGTTCAGGAGTGTGCCCATAATGCTCAATATCTAACTATATGATAGAGTAACCCGTTATGTAACAATACTAATGCCTTGTGATCTGAGCTGGATATTAGTGTCTTTCACACGTGTCCTCCTTCAATCCCTTCAAAGGTTGACCAAGAAATTACCTGGTAAGACAAGAGCAGATTATTTCCCTTTACATAGAATTACATACATTTCTATTCCTTTTCCCCTCATATGTTTATCTATCTTCCCCATAAATTTCCCATGGCTGATCTGTATCTTAACTCCACCAACCTGCTTTGGTTTCATAACCCTTAACACCCTTGTCTAACACAAATCTATCAATCTCAGATTTGAAATTTTCAATTGACTCCCCAGCCTCAACAGCTTTTTCGGGGAGAGAGTTCCAGAATTCCACTACTCTTTATATGAAGAAGTGCTTCCTGACATCACCCCTGAATGGCCTAGTTCTAATTTTAAGGTTATGCCCCCTTGTTCTGGACTCCCCCACCAAAGGAAATAGTTTCTCTTTATCTATCTTTATCAACTCTTTTAATCATCCTAAACACCTCAATTAGATCACCCTTTAATCTTCTATACTCAAGGGAATATAAGCCTAGTCCATGCAACCTGTTCTCATAATTTAATCCTTTTAGCCCTGGTATTATTCTGGTGAATGGTCACATGGTCTACACCCTTTGGCCTCCATCCTTTACTCAACTGGTCTCTCTCTATTAATACAGTTCGCAGCGCTTATAGTGGACACGTTGGTATCAACGCGATTTGCCCGCTATACACGGTGGCCGGTGACAACAATTTAGCTGCACCGAAAGCACAAAGGAAATCTCCAACCTCTGTCTCTCCATTTACTGCCTAAATGCACCAGTGCTGCTACTCAGTGGCCCGTGTTCCCAGACTCACCTTCTCCACAAGCCCTGGGACTGTTTAAGAAGCGGTCAGAAAGTGATTAGGGCGGATGGTAGGAGGGCAAGTTCAATGGACCGAGTCCTCGCATCTTTGTCAGTGGTAGCAGCAGGGTTTGTAACGTGTTAATTTTAAAACGGAGCCGGAATGTGTGCCGTTACAGGATGCTGTGAATGGGACTAAAGAAAGAGAGGTACCAAAAGTTGCTTGAAATAGTCGGCACACTTAATTGATCACAATCAGAGGGAAGAGCTTATGCCAGAAAACCCCTGCCAAATGCCTGGAACCAAAGCACAATTGTCATAAGGTGTAAATCAATTATCCAGGAAAGGCAAACAAATTGCTTATTATTTATCGTCTTAACCAGCTTCCAGTGCTTTTTAAAAGAAAAACATTGTGTAAAAATTCTTTGCTTTAAAACACATTTAAAAGTAACTTTTTTCCAAATCCTTTCTGTGGAAAAATGGTCAGAAAATCCCAAAACATAATAGAAACATTTCTATGTTCAGAGTCAATAGAAAGATAATATATTACTCATTTAATGCAGGAGGAATACTTCTTTTGGACCGATGGGACAAAACTGGATCACACAGAGTGGTGCATGGATTATCCTTCTGATGGAAATAGAAACTGTGTGGCAATGAATCAGAAGAGTAAGTTCCCTTTACTGAAAGTTATTTTACGTTGGTTTTCACAAAGTTTATATTTACAGCAGTGACCTTGTTCAGTAATTTTTTTTTCTCTAGAAATGAAACAGTAAAGATAGAGTTCCGTCCCCTGACATCAGCACTTCCTGCTGTCATTTATAAAGGAAAACAGATTATGTTCCGGACTAACAGAAGGAGCTGGTGCCCATTCCTCTAAAATTACCAATCAGTGCGTTTAGCAAAACAACGACTAATGGACCCACGTCAGATCTTTTGCCTAATGGGGGTGTGATTCAACTCCAGCAAGGGAACGAAATGGGCGGTCGTGGACCGGCCGCCCGTTATACACACACTTTCCTTTCCAATGAGTTTAATGGAAAGGAATCTCAGGCGGGTGTATGATGGGCGGCCAATCCACTCCCGCCCTTTTTACACCACACCCTAAGCTGAATTTTACCCCCTCCGTTTTCAACCAATGGTAATAGTCTCCTTTCCACTGCTTGATTCACAGCCACAGAACTCAACCTCCCCGCCCCCCACCCCCAAAAAGAAAAACATCTTGGAGCTCCCACTGGGTAATGCCCCAGGTGGATGGTATATATCAAGGTTACTGTACGGCTAGTAGCTGAAGTGGGTGGCTTCTGTCATCCAGTTCTGAATAACCAAGTTATTCCCCATCTCCAGAACTGTACAAAAACAAATCCACAACCTGGCAGCACTGGTAATAACTTTAACTGCACAAACATTCTGAGTCAGGGCACTGTGCACGGTAAATGAAGTGAGTGGGAGGAACTGCTCCCAATCCCTGCAACACGAAGACAGCTGAATATGTCCTTTCTCTTGTATAACAATCACGTAGATGATGCCAGTATTACAATTGACAAGTAAATGGAGGCTTTCCTATAGGTGGAGACATATTAAATTAACTGTCTATATATCTGTTGCAAAGTCTGGAGTATTCACTGTCTGAAACCTATCACTGCAAATTAAGGGGATGTGAATTTTTTATGTAATAATATGCCTGCAGTATTCTTACCCTTGAAATTTAACCGCAGTGCTTGAAGCTTTGCTCACCTCTTCCACAGTTGATCTACGTGTGTTTTAAGATAGATGCTTTTTATCAAAACAGAGACCATGTACTTGTAATTCTAGCAGAATTTGAACTGCAATAAATTGCTCTAAAATTTACCAAAGTACACATATGTGTGTCTTTTTAATGCTACAGTGAGAGGCTACCAAAGATGTGTTTCACATTTTAAACATTTTCTGTTTCAGATCATTTTCTCTGGGCAGATGAAGAGAGCCGCCAAATGTTCAATTTTATTTGTGCTTATAAATTGCCTTGCAGAGAGGGTCCATGCCTAAAATAGACAAATAGTTACAATTTAATTCCTTTATAATGCCACTTAGTCAGTTCTTGGAATGGCATGTTTAATCTCTTCTTGAAATTGTTGAATCAAATAAAGTAGTAAAGCATCATACTGTGTCAGTTATTGGCTGGCTCTTAGGGCTGGATGTTTCCATCCCACCTCTACAGGGTCAGGGCAGGACTTATGGCTGCCACCCTGAACCCATCATGACCTCGGCCCAATTTCCCAAGTCAGGGATCAATAGGCATTCATGGTAGGTTCCCAGTAAATTTCTGCCAGTGCCCCACTGCAGTAGGACACCGCTGGAGCACCAGAAGAGACAGGAGCCAAATTAATGAGACAGAAGAGCTCCAAAGGCTCAAACGCACCTCCCACTGAACACCTCAGCTCAAACTGAGGCCTTCAGCAGGTAAGTGATGTGTGCCAAAACAGGGCACTTTGAGCTTTTCTGTCACTACCACCAAGCTTCATCTGGCTGTCCCAGGAAGTGATCGGAACACGAGCGGTCTAGAGGGAAATGGGCTGGGAACCCAGGCCATGCTTCCTCTGCTGGTAGTTTTATGTGGTGAGTGAGGAAGGAGCAGCCAGTGACAGTCCCAGCAGGGGCAGATGTATGGGAAATTGAGGTTGGGACGGTGAAAAGCAATAGGCCTCAGAGATACGGTGGGAGACCAGTAGAACCCCTGTGGAATTTCAGGACCTTATTCAACATTGTGTCCTAAAGTAAAGAAGAACATCACATAAAAGGCTTCTTTGACTGTTATGCAGGCATGACTTCTGCAAGAAAACATCATCCACTCTCTTAGACCTTTATCAAGGTTCAAAATAACAGACCAAACATCAGTCTTCACTGCCAGAAAGTCTGAAGTGCAGTAACCATGGAAAACTCTCAGTGCGCACACGAGTTGACTTTGATTAGTGAACAGAAATGCAATGGATAGTTCGATAGCAAAATACTGCGGATGCTGGAAATCCAAAACAACAACAGAAAAAGCTGGAAAAACTCAGCAGGCCAGGCAGCATCCATGGAGAGAGAAACAGAGTTAACGTTTCAGGTCAAAGACCTTTCGTCAGAACTGGAAAAAAGCAGGAAATGAAATAGATTTAAAGCAAGTATAATGCTGGGAAAAGGGGGAGGGGATGAAAGAACAAAAGGCAAGGTCAGTGGTGGGATAGAAAGCAGGAGAGATTAAGAGACATTAAGAGATAATCAAGGCAAGAGGAGGTGGTAATGTGACAGGTAGAGGCTAGATGAAGTGTGAACTGCGCTGGCAGAATGAAGGACAGCTGCCAGCTTCTGGGAGGGAAAAAAAAGGCCAAACAAAAGGGTGGATGAAAAAATAAAATAAAAAAATAGATATATGTGATAGGGGCCAAGGTTATGATCTGAAATTGTTGAACTCGATGTTGAGTCCAGAGGGCTGTAGGGTGCCTAAACAAAAGATGAGGTGCTGTTCCTCGAGCTTATGCTGATCTTCCGTGGAACAATGCAAGAGGCCGAGGACGGTGGAGCGGAGAATTAAAGTTACAGGCCACCAGGAGCTCGGGGTCCCCCTTACGGACTGAACGGAGGTGTTCCGCAAAGTGGTCACCCAATCTGCGTTTGGTCTCCCCAATGTAAAGGAGACCACATCGTGAGCAGCGCATACAGTACACTAAATTGCAGGAAGTACAAGTAAATCGCTGTTTCACCTGGAAGGGGTGTTTGGGGCCCTGGATAGTGGGGAGAGGGGAGGGATAAGGGCATGTGTTGCATCTCCTGCGCTTGCACGGGAAGGTGCCGGACGAAGGGGAAGGGGTGCTGGGGGTGGTAGAGGAGTGGACTAGGGTGTCGCGGAGGGAGCGGTCCCTGCGGAATGCTGAATGGGGAGGTGAGAGGAAGATGCGTTTGGTGGTGGGATCACGCTGGAGGTGGTGGAAATGGCGGAGGATGATCTGTTGAATGTGGAGGCTGGTGGGGTGAAAGGTGAGGACAAGGGGAACTCTATCGTGGTTCTGGGAGGGAGGGGCAGGGGTGAGGGCAGAAGTGCGGGAGATAGAACGGACATGGTTGAGGGCCGTGTCAACCACAGTAGAGGGGAATCCTCAGTTGAGGAAAAAGGAAGACATGTCGGAAGCACTGGTATGGAAGGTGGCATCGTCAGAGCAGATGCGGCGGAGACGGAGAAACTGGGAGAATGGAATAGAGTCCTAACAGGAGGCGGGGTGGGAGGAAGTGTAGTCCAGGTAGCTGTGGGAGTCAGTGGGCTTGTAGTGAATGTTAGTCAATAACCTATCCCCAGAGATGGAGACGGAGAAGTCGAGGAAGGGAAGGGAAGAGTCGGAGATTGACCATGTGAAGGTGAGAGAAGGGTGGAAATTGGAAGCATAGTGAATGAAATGTTCTAGTTCAGGGCGAGAGCAGGAGACGGCACCGATACAGTCATCAATGTATCGGAAAAAGAGGTGAGGGAGGGGACCCGAGTAGGACTGGAACAAAGAGTGTTCCACATATCCCACGAAAAGGCAGGCATAGCTAGGACCCATGCGGGTACCCATAGCAACACCTTTGATTTGGAGGAAATGGGTGGAGTCAAAGGAGAAGTTGTTCAATGTGAGAACAAGTTCAGTCAGGCGGAGGAGGGTGGTGGTGGATGGGGACTGGTTGGGCCTCTGTTCAAGGAAGAAGCGGAGCGCCCTCAGGCCATCCTGGTGGGGGATGGAGGTGTAGAGGGATTGTACGTCCATAGTGAAAAGGAGGCGGTTGGGGCCGGGAAACTGGAAACTGTTAAAGTGGCGGAGGGCGTCGGAAGAGTCGCTGATGTAGTTGTTGATCTCAAAGGTTTTCCTGTATTATATTATCGAAGTAGCATTTCCTTCAGGAATTTAGTAATAGCTTTATAAACCTTCAACTTAGAAAGCTACTCTCCAGTTTAGTAGGGAGTAGGATATATGCACAGTGACTTATCTTCATGACCCATAATCTCAATTGTAATTTAGGAAACCATAAACTTATCTCCAGAACAAAAAAACTTGAAGTGTCACCAGAGATGACTTTGACCTCGCCCTTGTTGGTATAAATAACTGCAATGTCCCTCTTGCTTGGATCATTTTTTTAATTGTTCTTTTCCCAAAAAGAAATAGGTAGAATTATTAATATCACTAGATATGAGGATCACCTTTCAGCAACAGGGTATTAATACTATGGGGGATACCTGTTACAAAGTATATATCTGTCAGTGAGAGGAAAACCTACTGTTAATTTGAAGACTTTTTTGGTACAAAAAAATTCTATTTGTCTGATAACTTGAATTAAGCAACTTAAATTCAATGGCACAGGAGGTATTTTGTGTTTTGAAAAACTTGAATTAACAGATAATTCAAATTAAATGACTTAGAATCATAGAAATTTACAGCACAGAAGGAGGCCATTTGGCCCACTGTGTCTGTGCCAGCCGGAAAAGAGCTGTCCAGCCTAATCCCTCTTTCCAGCTCTTGGTCCGTAGCCTTGTAGGATACGGCACCTCAAGTGCATATCCAAGTACTTTTTAAATGTGATGAGGGTTTCTGCCTCTACCACCCTTTCAGGCAGTGAGTTCCAGACCCCCACCACCCTCTGGGTGAAATAAGTTCTCTCAACTCCTCTCTAATCCTTCTATCAATTACTTTAAATCTATACCCCCTGGTGATTGACCTCTCTGCTAAGGGAAATAGGTCCCTATCCACTCTATCTAGGCCCCTTATAATGTTATACACCTCAATTAAGTCTCCCCTCAGCCTCCTCTGTTCCAAAGAAAATAACCCCAGCCTATCCAATCTTTCCTCATAGCTAAAATTCTCCAGTCCTGGCAACATCCTCGTAAATCTCTGTACCCTCTCTAGTGCAATCACATCTTTCCTGTAATGTGGTGACCAGAATTGTACACACTTTAAATTAAAAGGAGTAGACTGACTGTATGAGGCTGACTTTCTTGGTCCTCCCTTGTCCAAGTGCTGGACAGGCAGAGCACACCCAAAGTGTAGCTCCTGTCCAGGCCTCAGAGTGGCTGAATTCTGTGGGTCATTAACATGGCCTGGTAGCACATCTAGCACAGGCCCGCCCCCTGGTAGTAATCTGCACTGAGAAACAAGGCAGGAAACTGAGAGGCCTGCAGCTGCAGGATTGGCCAACCACCTTGGGGCCTTCTGGCTTACTACTGGAGAACAACAGCCAGAAGACCTCCAAGCTCAAAGAAATGTTGGGAGATGGCAAGAGAAAGGTGCCACTTAGTTTTGCGGCCTCCCATGCCTTGCTGTCTGACTCTCTCAAACTCTCCATCTGAGTGGGACACAGGCACAGCCAGCTTCTTTGAGTGCTCCTGGAATTGGCTGTCCTTCCAGCCACAAGAAAGTGAGGTTGGAGGGCCGAGAACTCTCCACTCACCTATTTTCCATGGGAATTCCATTGGCTTGCACCTAGAAGAGGTGCAGTCCCAGGTCTGCTCCTTTGGGGAAGCCCTGAAAATCCTGGGGCAATATAAAGGCAGGCAAACACCTTTGGCTTGGACTTTCTTGATCAAACCGCCTGAATTTGGGTGGTACAGAGGCAGTCTGGCAAGGTAATGGATTGGAGAGGCATTTGCCAATACTGCCCTTCAAAAAATAACCACTATAATTTTTCTGCGATGACCCCACCATAACTTAATTTGCCTGCTCTGAGCCCACACTGCCACATGTAGATGAAGGTGGAGGCGTGTGGCTTTGTACTGCCTAGTCTTTCCACACAATTAACACCCCAAGGAAGCACTGCCACGATAAAGTTGGTGTTGTTGGGACCAGTACAATGTCTCAGAGATTTGGAAAACATAATGAAGGCCAGACGTCACCGAATACAACATTCCTGCTGCCCACTGGTGCTCTGTAATATACCCTCTGTCTCACTATTTGCCTCCTCCCAAATGGGTGTATCTGGGCTGATGCTTCAATAAGTAAGGTGCCATGACAGAGTCGGTGAATCAGGCACAGGATGGGATGCTGTGGAGCGGTCAGACTGTTTGTCAGATCTTTCTGTCTCTAAAGGTCCAGCACCTGTGAGGAACACAAAGGACATTCATTTTAGGAGAGTGCACACTCACTTGGAATCAGGAGAGGTGACTGAGCAATGAAAGGAAATCTTTCAAGTAATCAGAATCTCTGCAGACTGTAACCATGCAGAGTACTGTAAACGATCCATCTCATTGCCAACATGATGCTGACAGCTCTCCTCCAACTTCTCCATCTCCCACTGCCGCTCCATTGTGTCCGCCCAGGAGATGTAGAGTTTCCTACTCGGCCTTACTTAAGGACTGATGTTTGCTTTTCCTTCACCCAAGCTACTTCATTGCTGTTGATTGTGGGTGAAAAGAAAATTAAAATTAAAATAGATAGTGATTAATTCAAAGGTTGCCAAAGTGTGTGCAGACATTCTGTTGTGATCATGATTTGAGGTGCAGACATTGCAGCATTCTCTTCTCTTTTCACTCCAAGACTACCACCCTTGGTTTCAGGAAGTGAGATAAGGAATGGTGAGAGAGGGATGTGTGGCTGTAGGAGGGGGTTGGTTGGTGAGGTATCTGGTGCCTATTCACCATCTTATTCATCTTTTCATTTACACTGTGCGCACATGGGTGGTGTGGAGGTGATTCATCTTCCAGCGTTATTTCAGCATCTGCACCTATCGCTGCATATTGTAATGTAAAGCAACGTGAGATTAAGCACACACAGAGATGAAATGGAACAAATATAATTGGGATTTACCACAGACTCTAAAATCCTTAAAGAATGCTTGCATACAGCTTTGCCACATAATGACAATCAACTATATTAAAAAATAAACAGGAAATGTTTGATGTGTTGAAATTTAACACAGCAAACAGATTACAGTCTAAAAAGGTAAAAGTGAAATTCAATGTATCAACTCATTGACAAGTCTGGAGTTGCCATTTTACTACGTTAAAGGCGCTATATAAATGCAAGTTGTTGTTATTGTAACACCAAAGAAAGTATTTGTAATCTTCTGGCTGGTAGCCACAGGACAAGATGTGACGTGAATGCCTTTTAGTCTTTCTGTTTACATAAAACTAACAAAGCACTTCAACTGTGTGTTGGAGTCGGTTTTGTTTGCAGTCATCAGTTAGATGCTAAATCTTTCAGACCACAAGCCTACCAGCCAGTCGGTCCGCAAGTCTCGAACAATAGCTGACTCCTTTCAGAATTAATTTAGATTTTTTGGACTCAGTACTGACCAAATCCTGACCTAATTAAATACCTGGTCACAGTTAAAGAATCTTACCATCAGTATTAAAGCAAAATGGACCTCGATTTCCTCGGAGCCTGGGATGGACTTAGCATGATTGCGGTGGGCGAGGTCAGGCAGGGGTGAGAAATGGGGCGGGGCCCAGTAATGCCGGGTCTCCACCCAAAGATTTTTTTTTAATTAAGTCACGGGATGTGAGCGTTGCTGGCAATGCCAGCATTTATTGCCGATCCATAGTTCCCCTTGAGAAGGTGCTGGTGAGCCACCTTCTTGAACCGCTGCAGTCCATGTGGTAAAGATATTCCCACAGTGCTGTTAGGGAAGGAATTCAAGGATTTTGACCCAGCGACGACTGAAGGAATGGCGATATATGTCCAAGTCAGGATGGTGTGTGTCTTGGAGGGGAACTTGGAGGTGGTGATGTTCCCATGCGACTGCTGCCCTTGTCCTTCTAGGTGGCAGAGTTTGCGGGTTTAGGAGTTGCTGTTGAAGAAGCCTTGGCGAGTTGCTGCTGTGCATCTTGTAGATGGTACACACTGCAGCCATGGTGCGCTGATGGTGGAGGGAGGGAATTTTTAAGGTGATGGATGGGGTGCTGATCAAGCGGACTGTTTTATCCTGGATGGTGTTGAGCTTCTTGAGTATTGTTGGAGTTGCACTCATCGAGGCAAGTGGAGAGTATTCCATCACACTCCTGACTTGTGGTGTAAAGACTTTGGGGAGTCAGAAGGTGAGTCACTTGCTGCAGAATACTCAGCCTCTGACTTGCTCTTGTAGCCACAGTATTTATTTGGCTGGTTCTGTTATTTTTGTGGTCAATGGTGACCCCAGGATGTTGATGGTGGGGGATTCGATGATGGTAATGCCGTTGAATGTCAAGGGGCAGTGGTTAGACTGTGTGGTTGAAATGTTACTTGCCATTTATCAGCCCAAGCCTGAATGTTGTCCAGGTCTTGCTGCACGCAGGTATGAACTGCTTCATTATCTGAGGAATTGCGAATGGAACTGAACACTGTGCGATCATCAGCGAACATCCCCACTTCTGACCTTATGATGGTGGGAAG
Organism: Squalus acanthias; assembly: GCA_030390025.1. Lineage (NCBI taxonomy): Eukaryota > Metazoa > Chordata > Chondrichthyes > Squaliformes > Squalidae > Squalus > Squalus acanthias. The sequence continues at coordinate 85,107,901 of CM059435.1, forward strand.
GTTATTGATGAAGCAGCTGAAGATGGTTGTCCTGGGGCGGAGATGATTGGCCTCCAACAACCACAACTACCTTCCTTTGCGCTAGCTATGACTCCAGCCAGTGGACATTTGCCCCCTGATTCCCACTGACTTCAATTTTACTAGGGCTCCTTGGCGCCACATTCGGTCAAATGCTGCCTTGATGTCAAGGGCAGTCACTCTCACCTCACCTCTGCAATTCAGCTCTTTTGTCCATGTTTGGATCAAGGCTATAATGAGGTCTGGAACCAAGTGGTCCTGGCGGAACTCAAACTGAGCATCGGTGAGCAGGTTATTTGTGAATCACTGCCACTTGATAGCACTGTCGACGACACCTTCCATCACTTTGCTGATTATTGAGAGTAGGCAGATGGGGCGGTAATTGGCTGGATTGAATTTGTCCTGCTTTTTGTGGACAGGACATACCTGGGCAGTTTTCCACATTGTTGGGTAGATGCCAGTGTTGTAGCCGTACTGGAACAGCTTGGTTAGAGGCGTGGCTAGTTCTGGGACATAGATGTTCAGCACTACAGCCAGGATGTTGTCAGGGCTCATTGCCTTTGCTGCATCCAGTGCGCCCAGCCGTTTTTAGAATTATAGAATTATAGAATGATACAGCACAGAAGGAAGTCATTCGGCCCATCATGCCTGTGCCGGCTCTATGGTAGAGCTATCTAATTAGTCTCACCCGCCTGCTCGTTCCTCATAGCCGTACAAATTTTTTCCCTTTAAGTATTTATCCAATTACCTTTTGAAAGTTACTATTGAATCTGTTTCCACCACCCTTTCAGGCAGTGCATTCCAGATCACAACAACTCGCTGCATATATTTTGTTTTCCTCATTTTGCCCCTGGTTCTTTTGCCAATCTCCTTAAATCTGTGTCCTCTGGTTACCAACCCTTCTGCCACTGGAAACAGTTTCTCCTTATTTACTCTATCAAAACCTTTCATGATTTTGAACAACTCTATCAGATTTCCTCTTAACCTTCACTGCTCTAAGGAGAACAACCCCAGCTTCTCCAGTCCCTCCACTTAACTTAAGTCCTTCATTCCTGGTACCATTCTAGTAAATCTCCTCTACATCCTCTCTAAGGCCATGACATCCTTCCTAAAGTGTGGTGCCCAGAATAGAACACAATACTCCAGCTGAGGCCTAACCAGTGTTTTATAAAGGTTTAGCATAACTTCCTTGCTTTTGTACTCTATGCCTCTATTTATAAAGCCAAGGGTCCCGTATGCTTTTTTAACAGCCTTCTCAAGTTGTCCTGCCACCTTCAAAGATGTGCGTACATACACCCTCAGGTCTCTCTCTTCCTGCACCTTTTTTAAAATTGTACCATTTAGTGTATTTTACCTCTCCATCTTCTTCCTACCAACGTGGAATGAATCGAATTTAGCTGAAGACCGGCATCTGTGATGGTGGGGACCTCAGGAGGAGGCAGAGATGGATCATCCACTTGGCACTTCTGGCTCAAGATGGTTACGAACGCTTCAGCCTTGTCTTTTCGACTCATGTGCTGGGCTCTGTCATCATTGAGGAGGGGGATGTTCATGGAGCCTCCTCCTCCCATTAGTTGTTTAGTTGTCCACCACCATTCATGACTTGATGTGGCAGGACTGCAGAGTTTTGATCTGATCAAGTAGCACGGAGTCCAGTTCGATGGAGTATCGCTTCTGCAGAGTACTAAACTCGGAATTTGGTGAGTGAGGGAATTCGGTGCATTGAGGGAAGTGGTGCTGTTCTGGTATTTTATAAAACAAGGAGCGGTCCGAGAGAGGGAGCATGAGACAGCGATACCGGAGAGCTTAAGTCTAGAGACATTAATTAAAATTAATAGTTTAAACAAGATACTAATTAGCTTCTGAAAGAGGGAATAGACATTTTTTAGATCATGAATGGGCAGCTGATACCTGTTGCTTGCAATTCCTGTGCCATGTGGGAACTTCAGGACACTTCATGTGTCTTGGGGGACCATGTGTGTAGGAAGTGTTTCCAGCTGCTTGAGCTCGAGCTCAAGCTCAGAGTTTCCGAGCTTGAGGAGCAACTGGAGTCTCTGCGGAGCATCAGGGAGGCTGAGAGTTTGGCCACCCCACAGGCAGAGAGAGTTCAGGATAGTAAATGGGTGGCCATCCGGAAGAGTAGAAAGAGGCAGGAAGTGCAGGAGTCTTCGGCGTGTGTGTCACTCTCAAACCGGTCGCAGCATTGGAGACTGCTGGGAGTGACGACACCTTGAAGCAGTGCAGTCCAGACCAGGGCACCAATGGGCAAGGGACTGCACGGGGGCGGGGGGGGGAGGGGGGACAGCAAAGTGTAGAAATCCAGTCGTTATAGGAGATTCCACAGTTAGGGGGACAGACAGGCGTTTCTGTAACCGTCACCGTGAGTCCCGCATGGTGTGTTGCCTCCCTGGTGCCAGGGTAAAGGACATCACGAAGAGGGTGCAGAATATTCTGCAGGGGGAAGGGAGTGAGCCAGAAGTTGTGGTACACGTCGGTACCAACGACATAGAGAGGGCAGGTATTGAGGTCCTACAGTCAGACTCTCAGGAGCTAGGGAGGAAGTTAAAAAGTAGGACCTCAAAAGGTAGTAATCTCTGGATTACTCCCAGTGCCACGCACCAGCGAGAGTAGAAATAGGAAGATAGGGAGGATCAATGCGTGGCTTGAGGCATGGTGCAGGAGTGAGGGCTTCAGATTCTTGGGGCATTGGACCAGTTCTGGGGCAGGAGGCACCTATTCAAAAGGGATGGGTTGCACCTCAACAGCACTGGGACCAATGTCCTCGCGGGGAGGTTCACTAGTGTGGTAGGGGAGGGTTTAAACTAAATGGGCAAGGGGGGTGGGCACCAGCATATAGAAGTAGAAAAGAGGAATAAGGTGCATAAAGGAGGGAGAGTGTTGGATAGTACTAGAGAAGGAAGTAGTGCCATATTACATAGGAGCAGACTAAGAAGGACTACGAGGAATACAAAGTTTGGAATGCATGTATGTAAACGCACAAAGTGTGGTGAATAAGGTTAGTGAGCTACAAGCACAATTAGCCGTGTGAGAATATGATGTAGTGGCAATAACGGAAACGTGGCTTAAAAATGGTGAGGACTGGCTGCTTAATATTCACGGATACAAGGTGTTCAGAAAAGATAGGGAAGGAAAAAAGGGCGGTGGGGTGGTAGTACTGATTAGGGAAGACATTGTAGTGTTGGAAAGAGAGGATGTCCTTGAGGGGGCAAGGACAGAATTCATTTGGTTAGAGTTGAGAAGCAAAAAGGGTATGATCACGCTATAGGGGTATTCTATAGGCCTCCAAATAGTGAGAGAGAGAGAGAGAGAGGAGCAAATCTGCAGGGAAATCACAGAGATGTGCAAGAACTATAGAGTGGTGATATTGGGGGACTTTAATTACCCAAATATTGATTGAGTACAAAAGCAGGGAAGTTATGCTGAACCTTTATAAAGCTCTGTTTAGGCCACAACTAGAGTATTGCATCCAGTTCTGGTCACCACACTTTAGGAAGGATGTGAAGGTCCTTGAGAGGGTGCAGAGGAGATTTACCAGAATGGTTCCAGGGATGAAAGATTTTAGCTACAAGGTTAGGTTGGAGAAGCTGGGGTTGTTCTCCTTGGAGCAAAGGAGGTTGAGGGGAGATTTGATAGAGGTGTACAAGATTATGACGGGTTTGGATAAGGTAGACAGAGAAAGGCTGTTCCCATTAGCTGATGGTACAAGGACTAGGGGGACACAGATTTAAGGTTTTGGGCAAGAGATACAGGGGGGGATGTGTGGAAGAAATTTTACGCAGCGAGTGGTAATGACCTGGAACTCGCTGCCGATGAGGGTGGTGGAAGCGGAGATGATCAATGATTTCAAGAGGAAATTGGATAGGCACTTGAGGGAAATAGCTAAGTGCGGGAAACTACAAAGTACTGTATTAAATTTATAGCTTAACTAGTTAAACTATTTAATATAACAATAAATAATCGTTGAATAAAGACTTTAACTAATTAAATAAATAAAGTAAGGCTAGTCTAAGATATGGCAGGGCAGGTTGTGTGTCTGGAATGCAGTATGTGGGAGTTTGTGGACAGCGAGACTGTTCCGAGCAAACACATCTGCAGGAGATGTCTCCATCTCAAATCTCTCCAGCTCAGAGTCATTGAGCTGGAGTGTGAGTTGGAGTCACTCCGACACATAAGGGAGGGGGAGGAATTTCTGGACAGTTTTATCCAGAATACAGTTACACCCCAGAGGAAAACACAGGTTCAGGAAAGGGAGGGTGTGACTGTTAGGGAGTCGGGTAGCAGGGATTTACGAGAGGTTGAGAAGGAGGTCCCGCAGACACTGGTCCTGTCCAACAGGTACGATGTACTCGCCACCTGTGAGGACAAGGAGAAAGACTGCAGGGAGGACAGCCACACTGCAGACCAAGGCACCGTGGCTCAGAAGGCTGTCCAAGGGGGGGTGGGGGGGATGAGCAGAATAGAAATGTGGTAGTAATAGGGGACTCTATAATTAGGGGGATAGATAGCGTCTTCTGCAGCCAAGAACGAGAATTCCGAAGGGTGTGTTGCCTACACAGCGGCTGGAGAGGAACTTGGAAAGGGAGGGGGTAAATCCAGTTGTCATGGTCCATGTTGGAACAAACGACATAGGTAGGAACAGGGAGGGGGTCCTGCTGAAAGAGTTTCAGGAGTTAGGCTCTAAATTAAAAAGCAGGACTTCGATGGTAATAATCTCTGGATTATTGCCCGAGCCACGTGCAAATTGGCATAGAAGCAGACAGATCAGGAGAATTAACACATGGCTAAAGGGCTGGTGTGGGAAAGAGGGGTTTCTTTTCATGGGGCACTGGCACCAGTTCTGGGACAGGAAGGAGCTGTACCGATGGGAGTAAAGCTGATTTTGAGGGGCTGAGAATAGAACTTGGGAAGATAAAATGGGCAACAATATTGACAAACAGCAATGTTGAATGACAATGGGACCCGTGTCCTAGCGGAAAGGGTAAATAGGGAGGTGGCAAAGGCTTTAAACTAGTAAGAAGGGGGGAGCGATCTACAAGAAACGTAAGCAGCCTAAATATAAACAAAACAGGAAAAGAGAGCATAGGAAAGAATAAAGTAAGGGAGGACATTGACGGCAAGGGAGCAAATAGACTTATAAAACAGGAGTCTAAAAAGATGGTTAAACATAAAGTGAGAGGAAATCCTATTAAAAATGAGTTAAACTGTCTGTACAGCAATGCACACAGTGTCCGTAATAAAACAGGGGAGCTGGAGGCGATCATACGTTGGGAGGAATGGAGTTCCTACAATGTCTACAGGACTCCTTTCTAACCCAATATGTAAAAAGCCCAACAAGGGAGGATTCGCTATTGGATCTAGTTATGGAGAACGAGCCAGAGCAGTTAAGGGAAGTAAAAGTAGGGGAACATATAGGCAATAGTGACCATAATATAATACGCTTTAAGATGATAATAGAGAAGGACATGAGTATGACAAAAACCAGGTTAATAGATTGGAGTAAAGCTGATTTTGAGGGGCTGAGAATAGAACTTGGGAAGATAAAATGGGCAACAATATTGGCAAACAGCGATGTAGAACGACAATGGGAAACATTTAAAACGGTGTTCAACAGAGTGCAGGAAAAATATATTCCGCTAAAAGGAAAGAACAAACTGAACACTAATGAGACTCCATGGATGAATAAAGACATAAGGGAACAATTGAGGGTAAGGAAAGAGGCATACATTAAGTACATAGACAGCAGATGAGTGCATGATAAGAGAGAATACGAAGGGATTAGGAGAGAAGTAAAAAAAACAATTAGGAAGGCAAAGAGTAACTACGAAATTAAATTATCAAGGAACATAAAACAAAATAGTAAAATATTTTTCAGGCACATCAATAAAAAAAGGAAGGTTGGGATGGGAATATGGCCATTAAGGGAGAGACAGGACAATACCACAGGTAACGATAGGGAGATGGCAGAAATATGAAATCATTATTTCGCTTCGGTATTTACCAGGGAGATAGAACAGGTGGATATGACATTGGATGATGAGATTATTAATGAGGTAAGTGCATTTAAAATAAAAAAGGGGATATATTAAATAAACTAATCAAACTCAAAGAGGATAAACCCCCTGGTCTGGATGGATTGCATCCCCGCATTTTAAAATAATCGAGGGAAGAGCTAGCAGAGGTATTACTACACATATTTAATAATTCATTAGAAAAAGGTGTAGTGCCAGAGGACTGGCGGATAGCTAACGTAATATCGATATTTAAGAAGGGGGATAGAACATGTCCAGGGAATTATAGACCAGTCAGCTTAACATCGGTGGTAGGAAAAATAATGGAATCCCTACTAAATGAGAAAATAGAAGAACATCTAGAAACAAAAAAGTAAAATAATGAATAGTCAGCATGGATTTCAAAAGGGAAAATCTTGCTTGAGCAACCTTATTGAATTTTTTGAAGAGCTAACAGAGAGAGTAGACAATGGTAATGCAGTAGATGTAATTTATCTGGATTTTCAAAAGGCCTTCGATAAGGTACCCCACAATAGACTAATGAATAAGGTCAGAAATGTGGAGTCAGGGGACAAGTAGTAGAATGGATAACTAGCTAGCTTCAAGACAGAAAGCAGAAAGTGGGAGTAAAGGGTAGCTATTCACAGTGGCAGAAGGTGGGTAGTGGTGTTCCACAAGGATCAGTGCTGGGACCACTGCTGTTCACAATTTACATTAACGATTTAGACTTTGGAATCAAAAACACAATTTCTAAATTTGCGGATGATACCAAATTGGGGGGGGGGGGGGGTGGCGGGGGAATAGTCAATACTGAGGAGGACTGCAACAAATTACAGGAGGACATTAATAAACTTGCAGAATGGGCAAATAATTGGCAAATGAAGTTCAACACAGATAAATGTGAGGTATAACATTTTGGTAGGAAGAATAGGGAGGTCACTTATCACTTGGAGGGTGAGAGTCTAGGTTGGGTAGAGGAACAAAGGGATCTCGGAGTACAAATACACAAATCACTAAAAGTTGCGCCACAGGTTAGCAAGGCCATAAAAAAAGCAAAAATGCTTGATCAGTAGGTCAGGCAGCATCTGTGGAGAGAGAAACAGAGTTAACGGGCGTGATCTTGCCAGCCCTGGGGAGGCGGGTATGGAGGCAGGACTGCCGGGAAAATGGCAGAATTTGGGGGCGGATGCCCAACCCGCCTCCATGCCATCTTGCCAGGAGGCGGGTAGCCGTCCCGCACCGGGTCCCGTCTCCTTCGAGGCGGGAAGGGATTAAAGCCAATTAACTGCCTGTTAACAGGTAGTTAACAGGCAGAAAATAGGCTTATCACCATTTTGCCCTCACAAGTGCAGGCTTCCCGAAGGCTCCAAACCCTGCCAGGGTCACTGAGGCGAGTAGTGAGTCTGCGGGGGTTGGGGGGTCCAAAAGTGTGCTGTGGAGGTGAGTGATGGGTGCAAGTGTGCAAGGTGAGTATCTGAGGTAAGTGGAAAGTGTTAGAAAAAGTTTACTTACCTTTGTTTCTTCCTGCAGGCTTCAGTCGGTGGGTATGCGGAGAGTCTCACACCTCCGCGGTAGAGATGACAGATGGCCATTGCATTCTCCAATGAAACAACCATCTCATTTCTGCAAAAGAAAGAGGTTTGATGAGGTCTTGAATTCAAGACCTCATCAAACTACAGAGAATGTCACTGTTTGACAGCTTCACAGAACAGTCAAACAATGACAATTCATCTGTCAAAATTTTTTGACAGATGAAACGTCATACGTTGACGTTCTCTGCAACCGGCTTTCCCTTAATTGGCCTGCTAAGCCCGCTAGGCGGGCTTAACAAGGTCAATCAAGGGAAAATAGCGTGGGTTGGCCAGAAGTTGATGGAGGCGGGACTGAAACCCGGCAAGTGGGAGTCCCGCCTCCAAAAGCTCTCCATTGGCAAAATCACCCCCATAGTTTCAGGTCGATGACCCTTCGTCAGATGACGAAGGGTCATTGCGAAGGGTCATTGACCTGAAACGTTGACTCTGTTTCTCTCTCCACAGGTGCTGCCTGACCTGCTGAGTATTTCCAGCATTTTCTGTTTTTATTTCAGATTTCCAGCATCCGCAGTATTTTGCTTTTGCATAAAAAAAGCAAACCAAGCACTAGGGTTTATTTCTAGTGGGATAGAATTGAAAAGTAGAGAAGTTATGCTAAACCTGTATCGAACCTTGGTTAGACCACACTTAGAGTACTGCGTGCAGTTCTGGTCGCCATATTATAAAAAGGATATAGAGGCACTGGAGAGGGTGAAGAGAAGATTTACAAGGATGATACCAGAAATGCGAGGGTATATATATCAGGAACGGATGAACAGACTGGGTCTCTTTTCTCTTGACAAAAGAAGGCTGAGGGGTAACCTAATAGAGGTCTTTAAAATTATGAAAGGTTTTGATAGAGTGGACACAGAGAGAATGTTTCCACTTGTGGGGAAGAGCATAACTAGAGGCCATCAATATAAGATAGTCACCAAGAAATCCAATAGGGAATTCAGAAGAAACTTCTTTACCCAAAGAGTGGTGAGAATGTGGAACTCGCTACCACAGGGAGTGGTTGAAGCGAATAGTATAGATGCATTTAAGGTGAGGCTGGACAAGCATATGAGGGAGAAAGGAATAGAGGGTTACACTGATAGATGTAGATGAGGAAAGATGGGAGGAGGCTCAAGTGGAGCATAAATGCCGGCATGGACTGGTTGGGCTGAATGGCCTGTTTCTGTGTCGTATATCCTATGTAATATGTAATCCTATGTAAAATAAATTTGCAGGGCTACGGGGATAGAGCGGGGGAATGGGACTGACTGGATTGCTTTACAAAGAGCCGGCACGGACTCGATGGGCCGAATAGCCTCCTGTGCCGTTATGACTCTATGATCCGTTGGTTGCTGGATCCCTTAGCTCTGTCTATAGCATGCTACTTCCGCTATTTAGCATTCTGTGTTGCAGCTTCACCAAGTTGGTACCTCATTTCTAGGTATGCCTGGTACTGCTCCTGGCATGTTCTTCTACACGCTCCTCATTGAACCAAGGTTGGCTGCCTGGCTTGATGGTGAGGGAAATGTCAAGTCATGAGGTTACAGATTGTGGTTGAATACTATTCTGCTGCTGATGGCCTACAGCGCCTCATCGATGCCCAGTTCTGAGCTGCTAGATCTGTTCTTAATCTATCCCATTTAGCACAATGTCAAGTTTCCGTCAAAATCATGATACCAATGCAATAGTTTATTCCCATATTACAGAGGAGTTGCAATCCTGGTCCGCCATTGAAATGCTAATGAGCCGATCTCACAACTTTAAACGGGGTCAGCGGCTTGCTTCACCAGCCAGAGGTTTTGCTTCACCGGTGTCACCGCAGCATAACCGTTCCCGCGGATTTATGGACTCGTTCACAAATCTGATTTGTCAGGCAGGTTTGTACCTAAACTGAACCACACCACCAGGTGGCAGCCACACACTAAAAATCAATAGGCTTCCTCACCTCTTCTGCGAGTGACCTCAGGGCATGAAGCCGACAACAGAAGACTCCAAACTTTTTTTTTGTGGGCTGCTTGGATGGAAATAATGGAGCTTCACGGAGCACATATAAAGTTTAAATCGACATGCCCTTTACTTTACATGCATTCCAAACTGTGACTACTAACGGGCCTATGCTTTCTCAACCTCCGTCCTTACAGGCAAATATTGACACCCAGCAATAATCCACTTCACTTCCTCCTCCCACTGGGGGAACACTTAGAAAGGATAAAAAGAATGGAAGTGGAAGTGGAAGATATTCTATACACTCTGACTAAAGAAGCCTCTGTGCTCGACACTCCAGTGCAGTGCTGAGGCAGTGCTGCACTGTCGGAGGTGCCGTCATTCGGTAGGGATGTTAAACCGAGACCCTGTCTGCTCTCTCAGGTGGACGTAAAAGATCCCACGGCACTATTTCGAAGAAGAGCAGGGGAGTTCTCCCCGGTGTCCTGGGCAATATTTATCCCTCAATCAACACCACTAAAACAGATTATCTGGTTATTATCACATTGCTGTTTGTGGGACCTTGCTGCATACAAATCGGCTGCCGCGTTTCCCACATTACAACAGTGACTCCACTTCAAAAAGTACTTCATTGGCTATAAAGCGCTTTGGGATGTCTGGTGCTCATGAAAGGCGCTATATAAATGCAAGTCTTTCTTTTTATAATACAAGGAGATAATGCTCAATGTGCAGAGGCAATTTGGAAGCCTGCCCTCACATTATTTAATCCTTTCAATACGTGGGAAAGACTTCAACAAAAAATAGAATTGAAGTTTCCACCTAGCTAAAATGAAGCTTTAAAAATGTATGATAGCCAGTGTAGCACAGAGCATAAGGAATACATCCTTTCCTTCAGTATAGTCAGAAGAAAATTCAAAGCCCTATTTTTAGTTGCAACTTCCAGATGCCAGTATCGTCTCCAAAGATGCAAGGCTGGCAATTCTGCAAAAGCAACATCAAGACGTGAACATTGCATAACTGCACCATTTTAACAGGACCCTTGGGCTACACTTTCAAAACATGATTAACTGAATGAATCAGGTCATTTTATTTTTTACCAATATCTATGCCCAGACTTCGAGGCAAAGCATCCTTAATGAAGGAAGTAAAGGACAGGCAGTATTATTTAATAATGCTGACAAAGTGATTGAATACAGTGCCTGTATCGTTGGCCAGGAGTTAGATATAGCAACACAATGAGATTTCTTTAGCCTATTCCCAAATCACATCTTACTGTCAATTTGCAGCTTCTTAGAAATAGGATTTGAGCTACTACTGGAAGAGAAAATCTATTGGTTATTCAGACAGAGCTGATTTAAATGCCAATTACAAGATCACTGGGGTCGATTTTCATTGTTTTCGCTTGGCATTAATGGGCCTCAGAATGGGGGTCAGTAGCCTTAACACCCCATTAGCACCAGTAATGCTGCCGGCTCCATTTTGAAAGGGGTCTACTGCCGGGTCTCCAAAGCACCCCTCGTTTCAAGTGATAGGCCCTTTTATTATGGAAATTGGGATCTTATGACATAAATAGGACCATTTTAGGTCAGAACTGATTGGAGCCTATGTCGTGCACACTCCGACCAGTTCCACGAGCGATGGAACCGAAGAGGCCCACCAAAGGTAAGTGTTGAAATATTTTTGTGGGCCCTGGGGGAGCAGCAGGAGAATCTGGGTCGCTGCCGCCCTGGGACCCCCCACCTTCCGTGATCGTGACCCCCATCTCACAACTGACCTTGCTGGCAGCTTCCCTGGCCCGATCTTGAGGCCTCAATCCAGCGAGCTGCATCGAGACACCTGTTCAGCACCCTGCAGCTCATCTGCCAAATTTAAATGAGGCCGGGGCCTCAAAGTCACAGAGGCCTCTTCACTGCTGGAACGGGCGGCCAAGCAAAAGTCAACATCGACCCCAGTTTCTTTCTGCCACGTGGATCAGACAGGTCTTGTAACTTTCCACGTTCTATACTGACTTTTGCTGTTAACCTTTAAAATATAAAATGCATGCAGTTTTACCATTTAACTACTACAAAACATAATGGCCTAGAAATTGGTCCACTTACTGCCATGAATTTTCGCCGCGATCCGGTCGAAAAATGACGGCCGCCACTCTAGCGCCCTTCTCTGGCGCGGGACTCGGCGGCCGCCATTTTGGTGAGGGCCTTAGCACTGCCAATAGCAGTGCAGGCCCTGGAGATTCAAATTAAGAGAGGGTGACGTCAGTCGGCGTGCAACAGACCGACAGAGACACTGTCAGCACCTCTTAAAGGGACACACACATCTTTCAGGTAATTTTGCATTTCAGCTTTTGGACTGGATTTTGTTTATTTTATGGAAGTAGTGGCTTGGTGCAATACATGTTAAAAGTTTTTTAAGTCTGCAGGGAGTGCTGCTGGACGCTTGCAAGATGGTAAAGGAAGGCCTCTGAGAAGACAGAAAATGCTGGAAATACTCAGCAGGTCAGGCAACATTCGTGGAGTGAGAAACACAGTTCATGTCTCAGGTCAAGATGGTGCCTGACCTGCTGAGCATTTCCAGCATTTTATGCTGTCATTTCAGATTTACAGCATCCGCTCACAGAGGGAAGAGGAAGAAGCAGAGGAGGAAGCAGAAGGAAAGATGCAACCCAGACGGCCCCTTTTTGGCCGGGAATCATCCACCTGCAGTACCAGTGACCACAACCCCAATTCCCCTTTCAACATTTGTCCCACACCTTACCTTCCCTCTGTTACTGACCATCACAGCGTCCTCTTGGCCACAATGCTGAAATAAAAGCCACCATAAAGCAAACTTTCCAATCCAACTTTATACATCTATCCGTCCAATATGACATCAAGAAATCAACTCGTCACCCTTATGCATTCCCTTAGTGACTGTCTTGCGTGTGCCTTTGCCTATCCTACTGATGTCACACAGTGCTACCCCAGTGGCTGCAGCATGGCTGATGGAAGGCAGCCGACTTTCAGCGGGGGACACGGCAAATGACCTTGCTGGTGGACCTTGAGGAGCTGGGAGTGTCAAATCAAGTGATGGTGTTTCTTCTTCTTCACTCTCCTCTCCCTCTTCTTGTCACCCACTGGCTGGGCAGGCTGCATTTCTTGGGTGTGTGAAATGAGGAAGGCACAAGTGTGGAGTTGTGGTGAGGGGAGGGCGGGAAAGCAAAAGGTGCATGTGAGGAGGAGGATAACGTATGCGGATACCAGCATCTTGTATCCTTTCAGCCCCACCGCTGGCCAAGGGCTCAGCCATGCCGCTGCCAAGAATGGCCAGCACCGTCTCCTCTAAGGGGGTGAGGTGAAGCTAGGAATGGGAGATGTGCCTTGTGATTGGTACAGATTGTTGGTAGGTGAGTGATTGGTGGGGGTGGGGGGGAGTCGTGCATTGAGCAGTGTGTGAGGCCAGTGATGCAGTTAGTAAGAGACGGCTTTTGAAGATGCATTCACTGACCTTGACTACTGGTCTGAGGTCATGAAGCTTCTTTGGGCACTGGAGCCAGGTGGTGGGGGCGACACTGCTGGCAGTGACCGCCTCAGTGATGTAGTCCCACATCCTACTTTCTGGAGGGCCTTCTAGCCCCTTGGGGTAGAGGGCCTCTCTTGCAGTGTTGACCCCCTGCACAAAGCTGAAGTGCTGCTTGCGAGACCCTGGGTGGGGCACTGGGTGAGCCTGGAAGGGGCTTCCCTGGCTTGCTGAGCCATTTGTTAGTACTGAAGCACGTTTTGCATTTTTTTTTTAGGTGCGGAAGGCAATTTAGCTTTAAGAGCTGGAGATTCCCATTTGGGAATTCTTTTTAATGTTAATTTCTTTTTCAGAAGGCAGTTGGGCTGTAAGGGCTGAAAACTGCATATTTTTATATCATTTTTATTTTTTCCCTTTCAGAAGGCATTGCCCTTTTAAGAATCCCTCAATGCTGTGTGAAATCATGGCCTTGCTTTCAGAGGCTGTTGAAGCAGCAACGCCGCTCGGGCTCGCCACATTGGGGCCTGCTGCCGGGACCAACGCCGCCAGGATGGCGTAACACGGTGAGTTCAGCGCTGGGCTAATGTTCATTAGTCTCCAGCGCCAATTTTTTGGTCCTGTCAGTGCCACCATTGGCACCGGCAGTTTTTGAAGCAGCCACGAATTTCTAGGCCAATGGCCCCGATATTTATGCAGCGGTGGGGAGGCCGGAAACGGCTGAAGAAACCGACAAGGAACTTAACGGCAGGACCACATTATCATTTTTTGGATCCGTTTCACGGCCAGCAGCCAGCCAAATAGACAGCCTAGCCGGCTGTCGGGTGAGAAAACTAGCCGGGGAAGCGGGGGGGATAGGGGTGGGGATCGGGGTGGGGGGGGGCCGGGCGGCCGGGGGGAAGAGAGGATCGGAGCCGGCCACCGGAGAATCATGGTCAGCCTCATCATCGTTGGCGGGGTGGGGGGGGGGTGGCCTGGGGGAGTGATCGGAGGCGTCGGGGGGGAGGGTCTCCGATCGGGGGTGGGGTGGGGTGGGGTATGGTCGGGAGCCTGGATCCAGGAGGTAGGTATAAAGCCACTTACCTCCTGGACGTCGCAGTTCGTGCCTCGGTTTAACCGCCGGGTTTCACGAATTGTGTGAAACCCGTCCACAGGCAGTTAAATTCAAAATGGATGGGGAAAGAGGCTTCCAGCCTCATTACAATATTTAAATTACTGTACCGCCCCCTGGGAGCGGGTTGGTCGCCCGTCCCCCATCCTGCCTCCGGCAAAACCGGAAGTGGGCGGGTTGGAGGCGGGATCAGGTCAGGAATCCCATTTTTAACACTTTACCTGCCCCCATGCTCCAAACCCACCTTTTTTTTTAGGGGAAAATTCTGGCCAATGAAGCTGAGAAGAGGGAAAATCCACAGATAATTAGCAGTCAACTATTTTACCCAGAGGTTGGTGTATGTGTGGAACAGACTGTCCAGGGCGGCAAATGGACAGAGAGGGAGAATTAGATTGATATTTGAGCAAAATGGGTTTTGGGGCCAGCCAAATGGACTGCAGAGGCATTTCAGCTCCTCCCTAGTTTACTACTTTGATGACATAAAGCATTCTGACTAAGCTCCCCAGATGGCTCCATTAGTAAATGGACTACACAGGGTGCTTCTGAAGCATACTAACGAGCAAGGTTTAATTTCCAGCATCTGCACTTATTTTATTTCTTTTTATCTCCACTAGCAGACTGCAGCAGTGTTCCTTTCATGATTTATGATGTCAACTGAAGCCCTTGATGAGTTAACTCCCTTGGAATCATTCCCAAGTATTCATCTTTTCCAATCCTGTACTTTGCTATGTTCCTAACCACTTGAGATTTGATCTACAAGTAACACACACCAAATTTGGTTCCTGAGGGAGTTCGGGGTCACACTTGCTGCTGTCGTTTCCTCTCTCTTGACACTTCAATCCCCTGTCCCACTCTCACTCTGGCCTCTGTGTCTTTGGCCTTCTACACTGATCCAATGAAGATCAATGCAAACTCAAGGAACAGCACCTTCTTATCTTTCTATTTAGCCATTGGTGTTAATATTGACCATAACTTCAGACCATAAGTAAAGCTCACATTTTCTCTTCAACAGCAAATGATAGCAGTGTGTGATGCATGTGCCAGCCATTTTGGGGGTGGGGTGTCGGGGGGTGGGGAGGGGAGACGGGCTAATTCTTGAGGTGGAGGCCATCCATCAGAACACCATGCTAGCGGGGCAGTCTGCATTCTTAGGGGGAAAAATTCAGTATCAACCATTTTGGCGCACTAACATCGCCTGGGCACTAACGTCGGTGAACGGGGCGGAGACTTCAGCAGCGCTGCACGCTGGGCCGTGCAGCACTGCCGTGTTCAAAGGCTCCTTCCCTCCCTTAAAGGGAAGGGCCATTGCTGCAGACTCTGCAATTTAAAAAGTAACTACCTGGACCAGCAAGACAGCCGTGATCCTGCGCGATCAGCCCGGCACTCAAGCAGAGTGCCAGGCTGATCGATCGCGGGCAGGAACCCACGAAAAAAACTAGAACAGGAAAGGTACGTTTTTTTCCCCCACTTACCTCGGCCACCTCGCCTTTAATCATCACCCCTGAAGCGGCTGGCCGCCCGATGCACGCCTCCTGCAGCTGTTGGTGTTTTCGACCGGCGCTGCTGCAGGGGGCGCAAGTCAATTTCAGGTCCAGGGTGCTACCGGAGCGATGCGCACGGCGAGGATGTCACGATCTCCGGGCGAAGGAGATCGGAGCACAACGTCATAGTGCCGCCGCAAAACTCCCGCCGAATACGCCGGGAGTCGATGTCAGCGACCGGTCGCAAAGCCATTTGCATCCCGGGAGGCGCAAATCCACCCAATTTCACCCCCTTGGTGTCAACTTGGCTTGCCAGCTCTGGTTGGAGGTATTCCTGGAGTTTTGACCCTGTGATATCTGATTACGTGACACTTGCCCACTGTTTGCAAATGTTATTGCATTTTCCTTATAAAGGTTGCGATCACATGCGGTTGTGCATCTTTGCTCACGGTGTCGCATCAGCAGCTGTTGTGCGAGCAGTTCCACAAACCAGAAGACCACCCCCGAGCAGGGGAAGAAAGTACACAAGCGCAAACCACAGGTGCAAACTGTGAATGCGAAGTGCGAGCTTTACTTTTCTCTCGGGTCAGACAGCAACTTCCGGCGACTGCACATGTGCAGTGAAACGCAGAAATCCGGGAGTTGCTATCCGAGATGCCCTGCTCCTCCAAAAGCTGCGCTATAATGGAATCTCACTGTCTGACTCACTGTTTAAATACAGTTTACGTGAAATTGCTGTACTTACCTCAGAGATAGAAACTAAACTTGCCAGAAAAAGTTAGGTCAGAGTAAGTAAATTTTTAACGATGTATAAGTCTTAATTACTTCCAAACAACCTCTCTGGCACTGAAAATTAACTTTTACAAGTGTGGAGTTTCATTCCTTCAGATGTTAATTACTTTTTTTAAAAACATTTTCTTTCTCCTCTTTTTTCTCTCTCGTAATCCCAGCTTTCTTTCCCTCTCTTTATTTTGCTTTCTGTACCTGATTTAACATTGAATTCAATATTCTTACTGACACTTCCTGGTTCAGACTCTGCACTGCTCATCAACGGTTCTTCAATCTGATTAGTTAAGGGGATAGTTGCTTGCTTGCCCTGTTCACACAGGTCCCAGATGTTCGCCGCCTACCATTTCCCTCAACTGATGAATCAGTACTATTCCATGTTGAACATCACTTTGCTGTGCTTTTTGGCTCTCTAATTTACAGTATGTTTCAGTGCAAAATCCCATGGAAAGTCTGTGGGCAAGTACAAGCATAATGAACAGCTGGTGCCATACTTTCGCCACTGAGAGCTAAATCCAGCCCAATAACTCATCTGTTCTCTCCACAGTTGCTGGCTGATGTGATGAGCGATTCCAGTATTTTCTGTTTTTGTTAGGGAGTAAATGGAGACTAAATTGAAATTAGCTGTAATGAATGTGAGCCCATTCGACTCCTTTAATGTTGAAGGGGAAACGTTTCTTCTTGTTTATTATACTATAACAGTAAAAAATTCCAGATGGGGAGTATTTACCAAGTTATTTAATTAGCGGATATTTCTTGGGACAGAATTCTGCTGCTAATGAATAGTGTCATTAATTACCTCACACCTGGAGGCTGCTTATTGTAATATGACGGCCGTAATCAAGGAGGGAGATTACCTGTGTGCTGACTAACTTGGAATAACATAAGGGAAACAACAAATGTAAATGAAGCAAATGCAGGCAGGAAATCTGGTAGAAACAAACTTAATATTTGATGTCCAAATCGTCAATGCATCCCCGTAGCTTTGATTAAAAAGTGTCTTTTTAAAAGAAAAGCATTGTAATTCAGTAGGCTGTTGTAGAATAACATTACTGGCTACCTGGAAACAGAACATTACTGTGAAATAGGATTTAGAATGTAATGGCAGAGAAAGAAATAAACATATCCCTGAGGTACAATTATTGTGAGAGAGAATCATCTACAACAGAACTGACTATGATTCCAAACACTGGGAACAGAAGGATGGTGTATGTAAATCAAGATGAACACATATCATAATTTAAATAGGCTCAAGGTCTTTGAAACTTACTGTGCGCAATATAACTGCCATGTTTGCCTACATCATTACAGTTCAAAGTAATTCATTAAATGTGAATTTCTTTGAGATGTTTCTGATTGTTATGATAAGGTACTATATAAATGCAAGTCTTTCTTTTAATAAATGGAATGATAATACCAGAGTGGATTTATTTCTTTTAAAAGAGGAACCTGAACATGAAAATAAGAATGACCCAGATCTCAGTGGAACTTGATCCCAAAGCACTCTCTGCTTTATCTGTCCTAGAGCTATTGAGACTTCCAGATAATGAAAGTGCCGAGGTGCCTTCTATTTCTAGCTTGCAGTTACACCGGTCTACATTTTACTCCCAATAACTGATGACTGCAGATCATGCTAAAGTCTTATTGATGATAATTTCAGAAACAGTTGGATACTCTGATGGGGGAACCGTAAGATATTTTCCCTCATCTGCATCTTGTTTTCTGGAGTGCGCTAAGGACTAGCAGATGGAAGTTAGAATAGACCATCATGATAAGTTGCTACCAAAATCACCGATCCATTAGAAAGCAAACAGACCAGAGTTCAAACCTAATAAAGAATTTTTAAAAAGGTAAATAAACCAACAGACCACTTAGAAATAGCTAAAATGCCAAGCCTTAATCACATAGGAGAACATCCATCCAAGATGGAATAGAAAATTCCATTACGTACAGGAAAATAGAAGAGTGCAACATTAACAGAATACTATCCACCATTGCATCATAATGCTGAATAGATTATAATCTGAATTGCTCTAATAAATTTAACTCTGCTCTGATTGTGACACTACCATTAACGTATTCATGTATACTGTTGCAATGTAACTTAACTCAATCTAAAAAAAATCTAGATTTTTAAGAGGATCACGACAGTAGGAATCTTTGAAAATCTTTCTCCAAATCCATCTCGAGAAGTATAGGATTGCAGAGAACCAGAAAAGACCACTAGGGGGCCATCAGGTTACCACCAGAGTCTGGGAAATAAACACGGTTGTATTTTCCAAACCCCGAACTCACTTCACTCAGCAAATATCCATCTAGGAAGCTCCCTCTGATATTTGCAACATAATCTCAGATGTGGTAGTGTAGTGGTTCTGGACTAGCCCCCCTCCCTCCCCCCCACTCCGCCAGAGCTCGGGAGCTCAATTCCCACCAAGACAAGTTGTGAAACTGAATTCAATAAATCTGGCTAATATAAGAAAAAAATGCGTATTTTCTTGTAAAAATTCAACCAGTTCACCATGGTCGTTCAGGGAAAGTAATCTGTCACCCCTACCCAGTCTGGCTTTCACGTGACTCCAATCCCACAACATGCGGTTGACTTTTAATGCCACTCTGAAGTGGTCCAGCAAAGGCTACAAAACAGAATAAAATAAATATTGGATGGATCTATTGGCAACAACCCAGGCATCATATCAAGAAAAAACTCGATTCCAGCCCAGTTGATCCTCCTCATGAACATCAGACTGTTGCTTGACTCGTCAAACAAGATCAAAGAAACCTCCTGAAGATCGCCACTAACCATTCCCCTCAACTGATGAAAGTATACTACTCCATGTTGAACATCACTTGCATCTGTCCATGACAGTATTGGTAGCAGTGACCACCGCACAGTCCTTGTGGAGACGCAGTCTTGTCTTCACACTGAGGACACCCTCCATCGTGTTGTGTGGCACTACCACCGTGCTAATTGGGATAGATTCAGAACAGATCTAGTAGCTCAAAACTGGCATCCATGAGGCGCTGTGGGCCATCAGCAGCAGCAGAATTGTATTCCACCACAATCTGTAACCTCATGGCCCGGCATATCCCTCACTCTACCATTACCATCAAGCCAGGGGACCAACCCTAGTTCAATAAGGAGTGTAGAAGAGCATGTTGGGAGCAGCACCAGGCATACCTAAAAATTAGGTGCCAACCTGGGGAAGCTGCAACACAGGACTACATGCATGCTAAAAAGCGGAAGCAGCATGCTATAGACAGGGCTAAGTCATCCCACAATCAACGGATCAGATCAGAGCTCTGCAGTCCTGCCACATCCAGTCGTGAATGGAGGTGGACCATTAAACAACTAACGGGAGGAGGAGGCTCCATGAATATCCCCATACTCAATGATGGTGGAGCCCAGCACATGAGTGCAAAAGACAAGGCTGAAGCGTTTGCAACCATCTTCAGCCAGAAGTGCCGAGTGGACGATCCATATCGGCCGACTCCTGAGGTCCCCACCATCACAGAAGCCAGTCTTCAGCCAATTCGATTCACTCCACATGATATCAAGAAACGGCTGAGCACACTGGATACAGCAAAGGCTATGGGTCCTGACAACATCCCGGATATCGTGCTGAAGACTTGTGCTCCAGAACTAGCCGCTCCTCTAGCCAAGCTGTTCCAGTACAGCTACAACACTGGCTTCTATCCGACAATGTGGAAAACTGCCCAGGTATGTCCTGTCCACAAAAAGCAGGACAAATCCAACCCGGCAAATTACCGCCACATCAGTCTACTCTCTATCATCAGCAAAGTGATCAAGCGGCACTTACTCACCAATAACCTGCTCACTGATGCCCATTTTGGGTTCCGCCAAGACCACTCGGCTCCAGACCTCATTGCAGCCTTGGTCCAAACATGGACAAAGGAGCTGAATTCCAGAGGTAAGGTGAGAGTGACTGCCCTTGACATCAAGGCAGCATTTGACCGAGTGTGGCATCAAGGAGCCCTAGTAAAACTGCAGTCAATGGGAATTAGCGGGAAAATGCTCCACTGGCTGGAGTCATACCTAGCACAAAGGAAGATGGTTGTGGTGGTTGAAGGTCAATCTTCACAGCCCCAGGACATCGCTGCAGGAGTTCCTCAGGGCAGTGTCCTAGGCCCAACCATCTTCAGCTGCTTCATCAATGATCTTCCCTCCAACATAAGGTCAGAAATGGGGAAATTCGTTGATGACTGCACAGTGTTCAGCGCCATTCACAACTCCAGAGATAATGAAGCAGTCCGTGCCCGCATGCAACAAGACCTGGACGACGTTCAGGCTTGGGCTGATAAGTGGCAGGTAACATTCGCGCCACAGAAGTGCCAGGCAATGACTATCTCCAACAAGCAAGAGTCTAACCACCTCCCCTTGACATTCAATGGCATTACCATCGCCAAATCCCGCACCATCAACATCCTGGGGGGTCACCATTGACCAGAAACTTAACTGGACCAGCCACATAAATACTGTGGCAACAAGAGCAGGTCAGAGGCTAGGTATTCTACGGCGAGTGTCTCACCTCCTGACTTCCCAAAGCCTTTTCACCATCTACAAGGCACAAGTAAGGAGTGTGATGGAATACTCTCCACTTGTCTGGATGAGTGCAGCTGCAACAACACTCAAGAAGCTCGACACCATCCAGGACAAAGCAGCCCGCTTGATTGGCACCCCATCCACCACCTTAAACATTCACTCCCTCCACCACCGGCGTACCGTGGCTGCAGTGTGTACCATCTACAAGATGCACTGCAGCAACTCGCCAAGGCTTCTTCGGCAGCACCTCCCAAACCCGCGGCCTCTTCCACGTAGAAGGACAAGGGCAGCAGGCGCATGGGAACACCACCACCTCCAAGTTCCCCTCCAAGTCACACACCATCCTGACTTGGAAGTATATCGCCGATCCTTCATCGTTGCTGGGTCAAAATCCTGGAACTCCCTCCCTAACAGCACTGTGGAAGTACCATCACCACACGGACTGCAGCGGTTCAAGAAGGCGGCTCACCACCACCTTCTCAAGTGCAATTAGGGATGGGCAATAAATGCTGGCCTTGCCAGCGACGCCCACATCCCATGAACGAATAAAAAAAGAATCAGTTGGAGGAAGCATTGAAGAAAGCAAGGGCACAGAATGTAATCTGGAGTGGCTCGGTAGTACAACCACTGACTGAGCTGCAAGAATGGGCCTATACCAGTAGAGAAGGAACCAACATAGGCAGAAATCTACTTGATCTCATCTTTATCAACCTATCAGTCACAGACACATCTGTCCATGATAGAGCTGGTAGTAATAACCACCTATTGTGTAGTGTGGTATTACTGCTGTTCTAAGTGTGATAGAAGGTTAGATCTAGCAGTCCTAAACTGGGGATCCATGAGGCACTCTGAACCATCAGCATCAGAATTGCTTACAATCTATAACCTCATGGCCCAGCATATCTCTCACTCCTTCATCACTTTCAACTGTGGTTCAATGGTTGTGTAGAAGAATGTGCCAGAAGCAGCACCAGGCATACCTTAGAATGAGGTCTCAACCTAGTGAAGCTATAACACAGGGCTAGCAGCATACAAAAAAACAACAGCAGCAGGCTTTTCATAGGATGCCGAGGTTGCAGCTGGTCTGGTTCAGCCTGAGACAGTGTCCGAGAGGAGATTGGAATTGGTGGCAAGGGAATATGTTTGTGGGGAGGGCTGAAGACAATATCTTCAGTCTTCCCAATGTTTAACTGGAGGTTAATTTGGCTCACCAGGACTGAATGTTGGACAAGCCGGCTGACAACACAGAGGCAGTAGAGGTGTCGAGAGAGGTGGTGGTGAGGTAGAGCTGGATGTCATCAGTGTACATGTGGAACTTGATGTCATGTCGTCAGAAAATTTTGCTGAAAGCCAGCATGTAATTGAGGAATAGAAGGGGGCCAAGGATAGATCCTTGGGGACTCCAGTGCTAACCGTGCGGAAGCGGTAAGAGAAGCCATTGCTGGAGATGCTCTGGCTATGATTGGATAGGTAAAAGTGGAACCATGTAAGGGCAGTTTCACTCGGCTGGACAATGGAGGAGAGGAGTTGGTCAACCGTGTCCAAGGCTGCAGAGAAGTCTAGAAGGATGAGAAGGGATAGTGCACCATTGGTCACTGTCACAGAGGATTTCATTTGTGACTTTGATTCGTGCCATTTCAGTGCTGTGGCGGGGCGGAAACCTGATTGGAGAGATTCCAACATGAAATTGTGGGAAAGATGGGCATGGATTTGGGAGGCAAAAACATGTCAAACTCCAATAAGAGCATGAAACCAAGACAAGAATGCTTTGGACGAAGTATTCATACATACTTATCCGAAAAAATTGTACTGAACCTGACCTCCATGTGTGATTTAGTCCACGCCCTATGTCTCTTAGACCAACCAACAAATCTTGCCGGATTGGTAGTTTTGTAAGGACAGTTTTCCCAGCAGCAAAATTCATGCCCAATCCGTGACCAACCTCACCAGCCATTGTGGAGCGGATGACAATGTAAATTAAATGTTCTTGTTTTGAAATGCAGTCTGAAGCTGATCCCTCCTCTGATTTTAAGAACGAGAGAGGCCAGACACCATGGCCGTGATTTTGCCAGCGCTCAGAGGGTGGGTTTGGAGGCGGGTCCAGAGTTATAATCGAAATGATTGGCGGCGGGTTGCGACTGCCTGGGTAATCCTATTTTGCAGCATTTTCAGCGTGTTCCCCGTCGTGCGACAAACACGCCAGCTCATTGTGCCGGGTTCAGCAACTAGCTGAATACTTGAAACATAGAAACATAGAAGATAGGAGCAGGAGTAGGCCATTCGGCCTCTCGAGCCTGCTCCGCCATTTAACGAGATCATGGCTGATCATCCAAATTCAGTACCCTGTCCCTGCTTTCTCCCCATATCCCTTGATCCCTTTAGCCTTAAGAACTATATCTAACTCCTTCTTGAATGTATTTAATGAATTGGCCTCAACTGCCTTCTGTGGTCGAGAATTCCACAGGTTCACCACTCTCTGGGTGAAGAAATTCCTCCTCATCTCAGTCCTCAATGGCTTACCCCTTATCCTTAGACTGTGACCTCTGGTTCTGGACTCCCCCGCCATCGGGAACATCCTTCCTGCATCTAGTCTGTCTAGTCCTGTTAGAATTTTATAAGTTTCAATGAGATCCCCTCTCATTCTTCTAAACTCTAGCGAATATAAGCCTAATCGACCCAATCTCTCTTCATACGTCATTCCTACCATCCCAGGTATCAGTCTGGTGAATCTTTGCTGCACTCCCTCCATGGCAAGAACATCCTTCCTCAGATAAGGCGACCAAAACTGCACACAATACTCACGGTGTGGTCTCACCAGGGCCCTGTACAACTGCAGCAAGACATCCTTGCTCCTGTACTCGAATCCTCTCGCTATGAAGGCCAACATACCATTTGCCTTCTTAACCGCCTGCTGCACCTGCATGCTTACCTTCAGCGACTGGTGCACAAGGACACCCAGGTCTCGTTGCACTTCCCCTTTTCCCAATCTATTGCCGTTCAGATAATAATCTGTCTTCCTGTTTTTGCCGCCAAAGTGGATAACCTCGCATTTATCCACATTATACTGCATCTGCCATGCATCTGCCCACTCACCCAACCTGTCCAAATCATACTGGAGTTTCTCTGCATCCTCCTCACAGCACACACACCCACCCAGCTTTGTGTTGTCTGCAAACTTGGAGATATTACATCTAGTTCCCTCGTCTAAAAGCTGGCCTGAGCTTCCTCAACATGAGTGAGCAGCAGTGCCAAAGGAGGCTGAGACTTTCGCTGACATTTGCACAATGCTGCACCAACACCTGCAGCCCAGAGGAGTGGGTGGACACTCCTTACCAGTGGCTGTCAAAGTCACCACCGCCCTCAACCTCTTTGCTTCAGGGTCCTTCCAGGGACCATCTGCAGGCATCAACGGCATCTCCCAGTTGGCCGCACACACTTGTATCGCACAGGTTACCAATGCCCTCTTTACAAAGTCGCACAATTACATCCACTTCTCCACGGATGAAACAAGTGTGACTGCGCGTGCGGTTGGCTTTGTAAATATGGCAGGCTTCCCAAGGGTGCAGGGCATTGTAGACTGCACACATGTGGCCATTAGGGCACCCCATCACAACCCAGCTGTATTTGTGAACCTCAAGGACTTCCACTCCCTTAACGTCCAGCTGGTGTGTAACCACAGGAAGAACATTATGCATGTTTGTGCCAAGTTCCCTGGCGGTTGCCATGACTCGATCATCCTGCGGCAGTCCACTGTGCCTCAGCTGTTCAATCCGTCAGCCCAACTTTCCGGAAGGCTCCTTGGAGACAAGGGCTATTCCCTGAAGACGTGGCTAATGACACCGATGAGGAGGCCATCAAACGAAGCTGAGGAACGCTACAATGAAAGCCACATTTCCACCAGAAGCATCATAGAGCAAACCATCTACTTGCTCAAAATGCGATTCAGATGCCTCGACAGATCTGGTGGAGCCCTACAGTACGCACCAGCCAGGGTCTCCAGAATCATCGTGGTCTGCTGTGCACTGCACAACATCGCACAGCAGCATGGCTTACCGCTGCCTGAGGAACAAGTGGCTCAGCGCACAGCCTCCTCAGAAAAGGAGAGAGTAGGGCGGCAGATGAGGAAGACCTTGCGGAGGTGGATGTGCCAGTTCCACCAGCACGCGAGCACATTGCTGGCCGTAAGGCAAGGGATACACTAATCCATGCCAGATTCGCGTAAGTTTACACAGCAAACACATGTGGATGGCACATGGAAATAAGTGTCTGGCCAATCTTCTTAACACAGCATCTGTACAATAACTATGGTTTCCTATCACTCTCACCACCATCATTACAGATGAAAGGCGCCCTGACCCCTCACTGTGCAACTTCCATTTCGGAGCACACATAGGCCAACTCTTTGAATCTTTGACATCGCATTTCTTTAATACAATTGAAAAAACGATGAGAAACGTAACTTTGTATTAGATCAAAACATCCAAGTGACTACCCTTGTGACTATTCGTGTGTTAACTTTCTCTTACGTGTGCTTCTACGTGGTGCTTCCCCTGTGGTTTCAGCAGATGTAGAGGCAGCTTGCTCACTTATATGCTGCGCCTGCTTAGACGCCTTTGGCAGGCGTCCTCTGGGTTTGGGAGCCTGGGAGGGCTCCGCAACAGTCTGCTCCTCCTGCGGCTGTGCAGGGGCTGAGATGGCCATCTCAGTTGGGTGAGGAATCTGGGGCTCTGACCGAGGGCTCTACAGTGGCATGGGAGTATGAGTGCTTGGAGAGGAGCCCACACTTCCTTGTTGTCGACCACCAACATCCCTCTCATGAGTCACCCACACTTCGTTGCTAGCAAGTGGCTGGAGAGCACCTTGCTGCACATCAGTGGGGCCATGAGGACCCGTCTCTGTACTGACAGTCCTCATAACGGGGACGTCCATGTGCCTCTGTTTCCTCTCCTTAATAGATTCCCATCTATCATCCATAGCAGACCATCTATTTAGAAGTGTTACCATGTTCTCCTGAGTCTGGCGATTTATGTCCTCCATGGAGGTTGCCATCCTTTCCATGGCGGCACCTACATTCGCCATTGCGTGCACCACGGCATTGCTCATGTTTGATATGGACTCCTCCATTCTCTGCACACTCGCAGTTACTAGGTTGCAAACCCTGTCAGAGACTCCTGCACTTGTTCCTGAAGTTCCAGCACCGTTCTCTTTCTAGATGGCCCCAGAGGCACAGCGTCCACATGCAGCGGAGCACAGCTAGGGGCATCCAACGCCCTCCGACGAGGACTCTCCTGTGCTGTCCCTGTCTCCACCATCTGCTGATGCTCACTTGTGAGCTGTGATACACCAGGTGACAGCACTAATCTATCTCGCGAATGACCCACCGAGGTGTGTGTCTCTGCGCTGGTGCTGGGTGCGCTCATTTCTGCTGACACTGCACCCTCAGAGGCTGCAGCTTCCTCTGAGGAGTCTTCCGGCTCTTCCTCCTGGACAGTGGGGAGGGGGGCTCTCGATGGTCCTGTGGGGGAGTAAAAGCATGAGTTAGACATGTGATATTAACGTAACAGACACATCCCATTGCGCAGATGATCAGAACTCAATATGTATGAACATCAGATGCCATATCAGTCACTCATGAAATCTAAATGAGAGGGTTGTAAATCTATTCTGTCACCAGCTTGCTCTACTGCGCCCGTCTCTCCGTCACCCACTTCCAGCTCCTCTGCACCTCCGACGATCTCGATAGCAGCCTCCTCAGCGGTGGTTAAGTGCACCATGGAAGGTGGGCCTCCTCCTGTCCTCCCCCTCTTATTGTGGGCTCTCTTTTCCTGCAATGAGGGAGACAAGTGGAGTTGGAGTGAGAATGTTGCAGTAAGTGTAGAGAATCCATAGCATAGATTCTTAGAGGGAGACAAAGATGGAGTGAGGTGCCAATACCAAGGGCCCTCCCTGTGCGTTGTTGCCACTGCATAACAGTGAGAGCGAGTGTGAGGGGTGCATAGTAGAATGGTGGAGTGAGTCTGTACATAGAGAGAGAGGGATGGTTAAGGGTGCAAGGGATGTAAGGGTAAGTTGGGATGTGCAGGAGTAGGTTGACAATGCAGAGTGCTGGTGATGAGAGGAGATGGGGAGCAGATTGAAGGTTAGTGTGATGTTATACTCACTTTTGCTGAGCGTGGCAGATCATTGAACCTTTTGCGGCACTGAATCCAGGTGCGACCTCACAAAGACCTGGCGCTAACCTCCTCAGCAATTTGCAGCCAGGCTGCCTTGGTTTCCTGAGGAGGCTTCCTCCGTCCATTGGAGGGGAACAGAACCTCCTTGAGCCCTCTCACTCCCTCCACAAGAGCATGGAGGGAGTCATCATCAAATCTGGGAGAAGCCTTTGCTCTTGAAGCAGTCATCTCGCTATCAGTGACACTGAGAAGCAGCAGAATGTGAATGAAACACCACAAGGCTGCTCGGGCCCCTTAAATGCAGCTGAATCGAAGATGTTGGCAGAGGTGAGCAGCAGACCCGAAACCACTGATTGGGCCAGGTAGCGCGCACGGCGGACTTAATAAGCCCAGTTAAGTCAAAATAGTTACTTCAGTGCGGCTGAAACCGGCAGCGGGACCGGAGCCTGCCGACCAGCCAACCCGCCGCCTACGGCAAAATTGCGGCCCATGGTTCAATTGCCTGATAACGCTTGAAATCTGGGCTCACACATGAAGGCGAGTTACCAGGAGGCTGCCAGTGCTTGTGGAACTGGACTCAAACATCACTACACCAAGTGGGAGGAATGCTTTGGTAGTAAATTACTGGGGCTAGTATAAGATAGCACTGGGGGTTAAACTGTAATGTGAAGAATTAATGCTGCCAATATCTTGGCTGAGAAAAAAAATCAAACATGTCATATTAAAAACCCAACAGGAGAATCACTGATGACATTAATAAAGCTATGTCCAGCCCTGCTAAACATCCTCTTAATTTACCAAAATGTACAGTCCAAGAAAAGTAAATATATCATAGCATGTTATTAATACTTAATGAGAGTAAAAGATTGTAATTGAAGACAGCTCATAGATCAAAAGGTTTGGCCTGTGGACTCATCATTCAAACTGCCTATTCTGAATTACCATGCACTATGTCCATTGTGTCCACTGATGCTTAATAACATAATTCATCAATAAAAAGAATGTCCTGTTGACTTAATGAAGATACATTTTCTCTTGTAATTTTCTAAGGTGGCTGTGAATGATCTCTCTGTGCCTTTGTGTTTAAATAAAGTGTTTTCACACAAAGCGCTGGATTTTGCAGGGTCCCCCCGCACCAGGACATGGCGGGAAACCCAGAAGTTCGGGTGTCCTGGCATGCTGTGGAGTTTTAATTCCACAGTGTGTGTGCGATGTCAGGGGCGGGTTTCCCGCCCAGAAGTCAGCCTGACTGACAGGCTGGCTTCCATTCGTGCGGGGGACTCGGAGAAGGAGGCCGCAACAACAGATAAGTGCTGGGCCCAGGATGGGGGGGGGGGTGTCCAAGCCCAGCAAGGGGGGGGGGGGGTCCTATTCCCGACCCTGGGGCTGAGTTGCAATCCGGGGGGGGTGGGGGGTGTCCCAGGCCCGGGGGGACGGGTCTGATTTCGGGGGTATTGGATCCCCCTACCCCGGGGAGGGCCAGGCTGATGGTGGGGGAGTTTGGGGGGCTGGGAGGAAGCACTCCTGCTCCTCCCGGCCCACAAGGATTGCTCGCCGAGGCTGAGGCCGCCTCGTTGCAGCCACCAGGAATCCCGAGCCCCGGGATCCCCGGCCGCCTGCAGTAAAACCTGCAAAGCAGGTTAAAGTAGAGGCTTCAGGCCTCATTATCATATGTAAATTGCCAACCAGCCTCCTGGCAGTGGGTTGGCAGACCAAACCCCCCTCCACCCCATATCGCCTGAGTGAAAGGTGAAAGTGGGCGGGTTGGCGGCAGGTTGGGGTCGGAGTTCACATTTGCACAACTTTCACTTCCCTCCCATGCCTCCAACCCACCCACTCTTACCTCAGAAAATTCCGGCCATAGTGTTTGCAAACATCTAATGTGCCAAATGCATAACTCAACCCTCACCACTGACTCAAACCTTTCCCTGCCCACTGTCTGGGGCTGAAGCAGATTGTTCACAACCGAGGTATCCCATTCGACCCTGAACTGGG
This sequence comes from Squalus acanthias, assembly GCA_030390025.1. NCBI lineage: Eukaryota > Metazoa > Chordata > Chondrichthyes > Squaliformes > Squalidae > Squalus > Squalus acanthias. The sequence continues at coordinate 85,137,056 of CM059435.1, forward strand.
TTTCGAACCCCTATCCACACAGTTACAGAGTTCCTTTTTGAACAGTCTTTTAGACAGCAAACAAAATTGTCAGTACAACAGCTTTCACACCTTGTGAGGTGGAGCGCTAATGTCTAGGTATTATCATCTTTCTCCACACATTTCCCTTAACAGTCAGAGAAATCAAATTAGTCTGTTCCATCTGCACATGTCATCTGCCATGAATTGAGACCACTACATTGTCTGATTAGCATGAGCTGTGGTTAACATATAAAATACCCATTGTCCTTCAAAATATTGATAAGCCTGGGTTGAAAGGCTGTTGAAGTTTCTGGCCAGACATTCAGCTGAGGTTCTCTGGGAATTTTTGTAAGAGGAAACATCTTGCATTTTAATTATGGCAGTTTTGAAATAAAATCACAAATATCCCTCTCTGCCACAAGATGTAAACTCTGCTTTTTTCACAAACACTTCTCAAGCAGCGAATGAGCCACTTAATCAGTATCGCGGTCCAGCTATGGAATATGTACGATTTGGAGAAAATGTTTCACTCCAACAGAGAAATGCTGGTTTATTGCCATGGCCCTGCATGTGCTGGTAAGCCCAGTAACAGAGCGATGCAAGCACATTTTTGTTAAAAAGAAAGACTTGCATTTATATAGTTGTTGGGGAAAGCTACCATTTTGGCATGCAAAGAAGGGCAGAAGCTTGTGAATGCTTGAAAGGTGAGGATGCTGCATTCGCCCAAACAGCAAGTGACTGCACTTCAAAAGTAACTTATTGGTTGTAAATGCTTTGGGATGCTCAGGCACTGCATAATTTCAAGTTCCTTTTTTCTGTGAAGAGACAGTGTGCAACAGATGTGGAGCCTTGTAATGAATGAAAGTAGCCCAATTGGAATCTGTGAGTATCTTCACTGATAATTTACAAAAGTGACACTTATCATCTGCTATACACATCTAGCCTTTGCAAATTAAGAATGGCTGACTTGGCATGATAAGTATAAATTTTAAAGCTATGGGTGAAGTACTCATATGTGAATTAATGAAAGTAATCTGATTATGATCACTGTCCAAATTATAAACTTCCTTATGCTGAGGGTGGACTGATAATTGCATATTATACCCAATGCACTTCAGATTCAGCACAGGGGGCTAGGCCAGGTCTGACAAAAGAGGCAAGGCGAGATCTGGCAGTGGACCTTTGCACCCACCTCCCCATCACTAAATCTGCAATTCCTGGAAATGTTTATTGACCATCTCCTCAGCTGAGAAACTTGATCCTGCATTTCAATAATTGAGTCCAGGAGAACATCCACATCCTGGTTAGTAATGTTTTTCTTTGTAAACATATAAAATAATGGGTATTTTATATGTTTGCAAAGATTTTGGCCAATCATTTTGATTCCTATCAGTTTTACCCTCTGCACAGCTAAATGAACTACATTATCATTTTTATACTGGTTAAACATCTCGTTAGCTGCTTGAGTGATGTGAGAAGATAATTAGTGGTTCATGGCCATTTTTCCACCAGTACCACTAAGTGATTTGGGTTGCATGAAACTAACCACAATAAAATTCAGAGCATCCACTACAGGAGTTCAACATGACCAGAAACGGTGCAATTACTTCTTTAGGAAAAAAAATGTTCCCCTAATTTTGATAAATGAAAGCTGTTTACTTTGGCAAAAGAAACCAAATAGAGTGTCTGTAAAGTAAGAGAGAAAGCAGAAGGAGCTCTCAGATTTCTTACAGTAAATCAATGAACTCCCTGCTCTCACTAACTGGAAAGCATTTCTCCCGTCAGCCACAATTTGCTGTTTTGCCTGTTACATTTCCATAATCAATTCCATTAATATTACGCCTAAATTCAAAGTCTTTGCAAGAACCTCTGATTTCATGGTTTTTTATTAAATTACCTTGTCTAATGGTTTCCAATTTTGCTTAGTCAAAACTCATCCCACAAAACTAATAACTGCATGATGCTACATTCCTAATTCCATTAGAGAGTGAAGTCAGTCGATTTTAGATGCAATTATCGATCTTATTCAATATTGTATTCATCTAATATGTACATTTTCCCATGTATAATTGTAGCTGTAATTTAATCATGGAAATGCATTTCTTTGTGAGTTTTAGCACTTGCAGAAGCAGTTTGCTTCCACTTTGACTCAAATGTTGTCTGTAGAATTTCTGTCTTTATTGAACTGGTGCTGCAATTGTAGCCACATCATATGGGCACTATGGTGAGAGTCTGTGTATTTTTTAATGATTTTTGGCCAACCATACACTTTGTCCACACACCTAATTTGTAATATTAGAAATTAGCATAATTATGCTCAGGGCAGATGGAACTGAAAATTATAAAACAGTTTTAGGAAGGATGAACAGAGAAAGCAATGTGCAAAGTATTTTTCTTACTGATTATTATGAGAATAATGGATGATTTTGAGAATAACTTTGTAAGCAATTGGTTTGTATGACATGTCAAACTATGCAAGTATTAAGTAACTGCTAAACATCAAGTCCCAGAAGATGTGTAACAGCCTTAAGCGCACTCCTGTGCTTTTATATTTTATATATATACACTACAAAGTCTTCCAGTTTTACCGTTAGTGATTGTTAACTTTACATGCGAACTTTTGTATGGCACAGATAGAGTCTCAGGCAACAACCTCATCTGGGAGTTCGAAAGGCAGCATGTGCAGCACATGAAGCTTGACATGACAGTTAGAATAGTACAGAATATTGAGGTACAACTACAGTAGCTTTGGTTTATCTGCAAGCACAAATGACATTTTTGGCATTAATGTTATCCTAATATAATAGAGGACTGTTGGCCTGTCCATATTCTGAGTGTGAAAGAGGGTAGAGTCTGGCGTGGAGGGTAATTCAGATCATCACTGCACGGATCATTGAATCATTTTTCAAGGAGAATTTACAAAATTCTGGACAATGTTACCTTCAGATTTTTTTTTAATAAACTTCCAACTCTAAATAAGATTTGGGGCTGGAAGGAATAATGGTGTTTTTATGTTTCTAATGGTGCGTTCCTCACATGCATGACATTATATAGCTGTCTTTATCTTAAATTACCAAAATGATTCTTCAGAGTTTTTAAGGTATCACTGCATTTTATATTGACAGCATTTCGTTGTGTGATAGATGCAAGATGAAATGATAATTCTGCACTGAAACTTGATTCTTTAATGCACTGCAGTTATAAAGCAAGAAAAAAATATTACAGTACTGACATCGTGCATCCTCAACTTAATATCAAGTGTAAAGTTAGCAGGGCCTATGAATTTCAGGATAATTTGCTTATGAATTACAGGATAGAATTATTAGTAGTAATCATATGTTGTACATAAAGATGGTGCTGAAACTACTTCATATAGGACCATGGGGATAGGGCGGGAAAGTGGAGTTGATGTAGAAGTTTAGCCATGATTTTATTGAATGGCTATTTCATATGTTCTTATCCTAAGTTTGAAAGAGAAAATGTGTAGATAATCTTGGGGGGAAATCTGACCAAAGGTATCATCTTGGCTCAGTTCATAGTAGTGTTGCATCTAAGTTAGAAGGATTTATTAGTGACTATCCTATATTTATGTCCCCTAGTTTTGGTCAACCCATTCCTTAATTTTGGGAGGGTTTTCACACTCCAATACTTTGCTTCGTTATTCTTGTTTGCTGCTGGCTTTGACATCATGCCATAAAGGGCTGAGGATGTTTAGTCCTTTGAGGGTTCTGAACATGCTGCATAATTGCGATGAGGAAGAGGAATTTGTGTGGGGCCAATAGGTGAAAAGACCTCTTGAGGTGTCTTGGCCACACCTGTCACTATCTCAGGACCTGTATTATAGACCCCTCCACATGGATCTACAGATGTCAGAGAAGACCAGTCTTCACCGTCTCATCTTTACCACACAGCCTGCCACAGAGTTGTGCCACCTCTCTATGCAATGTCCTGCAGACAGCATCTGGTTCAGGGACGGCTCTTCCTGTAGAAGTGGAGGTTACCACAATATACCAGATCCTTCCAAGCCACTCCACATCAGGCAGTCTACAGTACTCACATGTACCAAGCAAGTGACAATCACTCTGTGGGGATTGTATCTTGGTCTTGGTGCTTGTGAACAAAGGAAGCTTAAAGACAGAGAATGCTGAAGGTCCCTTTAGCTGCAACTCCCAGGTCAAGAGAGACCCTTACCTAGATAAGAAAGCTAGGAACCCACATACCCAACATGGGAAACTGCACTCGCTTGCAGCATTTGCCGGCAGTAAATAACTAGTACTTTGATAACATAGTCTTGCACAATCCTAAGAGGTACAGACTGTGTCTCCAGCCAAGTTAAGAGAATGAGGTCAACGCCAATGTTCCCTTTATGCTGCGTGACTGCGTGGCCACGCAGCGCTCTGGAGGTCCTGTACAGCCAGCTCACCGGCTTTTAAATGGAAAAACCGTGCATGCGCGGAATTTTGAATGGGCTGCGCAGCCCAAAAAAAATTAGAGGGAACATTGGCCACCACGATCCCATAGTCAGCTAAAGCAGAGCTAGAATGTTGGGATAATTTATGACTAGAAGAAAAGAAGGTGAGTATGTGCAGCCTAAGGCAGCTGAATAGTATAAATATAGACCTTTCCCCCTTTGAAAGTTAGAATTCTCGGGATGGTCGGAAATTCACAGCCTGCTGGCCGCCTGGAGAGCTAGAAATGATCACTCCGGGCCTAGGAACCAGGTTGTATTACTTGCTTGTCATTTTCTTATTTGTCAAGTTGTATTATAACACTGTTGAGTCAATATATATTAAATCTTGTTGAATAAACCACTTGAGCCTGAATCACGTGGCAGTTATTGTTGAAGGACTAACAACCCTTTGTTGCGACAGTAACCATCCGCTTTCAGTCTCTGTCACCATGGCGCGATTTCGCCAGCCGTGGTGAGTCCAGTGCGGCCGGAGCAGACAGCGGCCTCAAACTCCGCACCCGTCTTCATCCCGCCTCCTCCAAGTGATTTTGCCCTGATTGGGCTTGTTAAGCCCGCCCTGCGAGGTTCCTGGCCAATTAAAAGGAAGCGGATTTGATGACGCGTCATCAGCCGGTTTCCTTAAAGGGGCCATGACCACATTGATTTTGACAGTTGTGCGGTTAGTGTTCTACAGCATTGAGGTGCTGCAAACACTGACAAGCACTGCACAAAGGTGCACGGCTACACCCAGGCTCTCCCATGACTCCCTCCATATGCTTATGGAGGGAGTCACAGCACGCAAGGAGGTTCTCTTCCCTTCCAATGGGCAGAAGACACCTCCCCAGGAGACCAACGCAGCCTGGTTGCACATTGCACAGGAGGACACAAGCAGGGATGTCGTCAGGAGGACCAGGCTGCAGTGGTGCAAACCTTTCAATTATCTCACTAGATCACGAAACGTTGCTGCAAAGCCACACTCAACCTCATCCTGCTGTGCCCCTCATCACATCCCCATCACTCTGCCTTCCCTACCCTACTCCTGCACACCTTTACTCACACTAACTTACCTTGCACCTCCACCCATCCCTCTCTATCTACATTATCACTTCCCCATCTCACTAGCCATCTCTCACACTCACCCTCATCCTACTGCAAGCATACCAACTAACAACACAAAAGGGTAGGCACTTGGGTGGTTTAGCCAATGTTCATGTGAAGTTTCTGTTAATGTGCTGTCAAACATTGAAATCTTTATTTTGAACATTTTGCGTTCTTGGACAGATTTGTGTGCACCTTTGGAAGTGGCTTAGTGAGTTGCAGTGAATGCTGAGACATAACGTCCCCCCCCACCCAATGGTGATGAGTGTGAAAGGAATGGCTTGGTCATTGTAGGGATGCTTTATGGTAAGGTGTGGGGTGGTGCCAACCTGGTGCATCATGTGGCAGCCAGGGTGTACAGTGTTAAGTGAAGAAAATCTGGACATGGTGAGGCCATCGCAGGCATCCCAGGCAGCAATGTGCACGGGTGATGATGCCCTGTGTCCAGTGCAGCATCAGTTGATTGCGGAGAAGGTTGGTGTAGTTGTTGGTGCTGCTGGTGTGCCCGGTGATGCTGGTGTTGGAGCTGATCATGTTGGTATTCTGAGGACCAAGGTGAGATTTTTTCAAGGGCACCGATGCTGATGGAATAGATGGCAGGTGAGGTTGAGATGACAGAAGTAATCTGTCAATATTGAGATAGGTTGCTTCAAGGAGGCGACAGTGGATAGAGAGATTACTCCAAACACTGCGCTAGGCCCCTCCCCTTTAATCAGGAGAGGGAGGCCTGTAATACCGCGGTGCTACGTGTCGACGCGCGTGGCGCTGTTGCACATAGCGGTATGGTATTGAATGGTAGTGCCCCAGGAAGGAGAGGGAGCGCTTCCAGTAGCGCCCCGCCTTCTGCTTGGGGCGCTACCACTCAATTTACAATGCGGGGGGTGCTAACTTTTTTGGGGCGCTACAAGTAGCGCAGTGAGCACTGGGTCCTGCTGAACCACCGGGAGTGGGGTGCCGGGAAAATTCAAGAGGAGTGCCGGGCTGACTGATCGCGGCCAGCACCCCGCGTGAGGAGGCGAAAGGGGGCAGGAGCTGGCAGGCGGCCCAATAAAAAAATGACCGCCCAGCACCTGCCCTTTAATTAGCGCCGCTGGGGCCGCAAAAGCACCACCCTGACCCTGTCAGACATAGCGTCTGAAGTTTGCGGCCGGGGCGCGAGTGGGGCACTGCGTACGGCGATGACATCATCACTGGAGGCGCAACGCCATGAGGCGCTACCGGCTACTGCCGCTGCTAACCTCCCACTGAATTTTGTGGGCGGCGTTAGCGGCGCTGCGCCTCGGCGCTAGGTGCTTTGCGCTTCGGCACTAACAGGAGGCGCAAAGCAACCCAATTTTTCCCCCTAATTTCCTTAATCATTATTATAGACGGTAATTTATCGATGAAGTATTTTTTTTTCTTCTGATCCCTTTACCCCTCCTCTCCTGGAGGTGGCGACTCCAGGGTATCGTTACACTATTCCTCTCCCTAGCCCGGGAGTGCTGAGGCCAGTTGTAGTGTTCATCACTGCAGCTGAGATGAGTTAGCTCAACACAGATCCATGATTGAATCATGCATGGTCCTAATCTGTATGGCACAGTGCCATTCCAGGCACTACATTTACCAACAGAGCAATCATAAAAATTTTAGTAGCTGAGTAAGCTTTATAACCTTAATAGATTTTAATTTATTTTCTGAAATTACAAGACTGCAGTAAACTGAAGTTGTCATTTTCAACCAACTGAATTAAAAATAAGATAACTAATGATGGCAATAGTTACTAACAGGAATAGCGGCATTCCACGCGATTGTAGATTTTTTTCAATTATGCTGTTTTTGGAAGATGTTTTCTGTATGAAAATGCCAACTTTTTAAATTCAAAATAGTGATTCTTAATGAGGAGTGCAGTTTGTGCAGTTTCCCTTCTATGCTAAAGATAGAGCTCCACCAATGATTGATGTTGGTAAGATAACAACCATACATTAACACCCAACTAAAGGAAGTTGAGAGTTACAATGGTGCAAACCTTATATGCTCTGCTGGAAAGAATGACGTCTGTTGCTGGATTTTTATGCATGACTTGTCTCCTATTTCAGCAAAGATCTCATTGGGTAATTTACTCTTAGTTTTATCAGTACAAGTTTCAACTTCAAAATGTTTTCCAATGGGTTAAGTTTCAGTCATCACATCAGGTACAGATTACAATATATTAAATTAGATTGTTTTCAGCCCCTGAAGCTCTGTTTGCATTATCTACAACAACAACAACTTTATCGAGCACCTTAAATGTAGCAAAATGTCCCAAGGTGCTTCACAGGAGCGTTATCGAATAAAGTTTGACACCGAGCCACATAAGGAGATATTAGGACATGCGAGGTAGGTTTTAAGGAGCATCTTAAAGGAGGAGAGAGAGGTAGAGACGCAGAGAGGTTTAAGGAGGAATTCCAGAGCTTAGGCCCTAGGTAGCTGAAGGCACAGTCATCAATGGTGGAGCGATGAATATCGGGGATGCACAAGAGGCCAGAATTGGATGAGTGAGAAATCTCCGAGGGTGCTAGGGCTGGAGGAGGTTACAGAGATAGGGAGGGGGAGGCCATGGAGGTATCTGAAAACAAAAAAGAGAATTTTAAAATTGAGGCGTTACTGGACCAGGATCCAATGTAGGTCTAAATTAGCTTATGCACAGCTGATACTGGTTGGACACGATCAGGGTTTTCCTAGTTTACACAACAAGCACATTTGGAACAGCTCAGAGTGGTGATCGGACTGCAATATGAGGGTAAAGAACAAGAAGTTTTTGTTATGAATGGCATCTTTGTTACTGAAGTAACAACTGAGCAGTTACGATATCGATACAAGTGCACTGGAAGAAAATTAGACAAAAATGTCAAATCCAGTGATAAAAAAGTTTTCATAAAATGCAGAAAATCATACCAAATAAAGTGTCCAAAAATCAATATTTTCAGAAGAGACCATGCCCTGAGTCACCTGAGGTGGTAAGGTGAAGCTAGGAATGGGGTATGTGTCTCGTGTTTGGTACAGATTGTTCATAGGTGAGTGGTTGGGGCGGGGGCAGGAGTCATGCATTGTGTGAGGCTAGTGCTGCAGTTGGTAGGAGACGGCTTTTGAAGATGCATTCATGGACCTTGACCACTGGTCTGATGAAATGAAGCTTCTTTGGGCACTGCAGCCAGGTCGTGGGGGCGGCACTGCTGGCAGAGGCAGCCCTGATGATGTGGCCTCACATCGTTCTTTCTGGAGGGCCTCCTGGCCCATGTGGGTAGAGGACCTCTCTTGCAGTGTTGACCCCCTGCCCAAAGCTGGAGTGTTGCGTGCGAGACCCTGGGTGCCCCTTCCCTGGCTTGCTGAACCATTTGTGTTAGTGCTGAAGCACTTTTCCCATTTTTTTAGGTGTGGAATGCAATTCAGCTTTAAGAGCTAAAGACTCCCATTTGGGAATTCTTTTTAAAGTTTTTGTTTCAGAAGGCAGTTGAGCTGTTAGGGCTAAAAACTGCCTATTTTTAAATGATTTTTATTTTTTGCAGTTTAGAAGGTAGTTCCCCTTTACGGAACTGCACTGCTCTCTAAAATGACAGCCTTGCTTTAAGAGAAGGCAGTTCTTTCTGCAATGAAGCTACGGCCACACTGCATTGGGCCTCCTACCAGGACTACCACCACGAAAATGGCCTTTCACTTCAAGTTTAGCGCTGAGCTAATGTTAATTAGCAACCAGCGCCAATATCCCGGTCCTGCCCGCGCCATTATTTTTGGCAGCCGTTAACTCCGTCCCGCGGTGGCACCGATAGGTTTCTAGCGATCTCAAATTTCTAGGCCATTTCTACAGCCAAACAGGTCCATTCCGGTGTTTATGCTCCACATGAGCCTCCTCCCACCATCTTCATCTAATCCTTTCATTCCTTTCTTCTTCATGTGTTTATCTAGCTTCTCCTTAAGTGCAACTATGCTTGTGGTAGCGAGTTCCACATTCTAACCACTCTCTGGGTAAAGAAGTTTCTCCTGAATTCCCTACTGGATTTATTAGTGACTATCTTGTGTTTATCTAGTGGGAGGACAGAGGATTGGGAAAACTTTAAAAGGCAGCAAAAAATAACAAAAAGATTGATTAAGAAAGGGAAGATAGATTATGAAAGTAAATTAGCAAAAAATATAAAAACAGATAGTAAGAGTTTTTATAGTTATATAGTTATATAAAAAGAAAAAGGGTGGCTAAAGTAAATGTTGGTCCCTTAGAGGATGAGACCGGGAAATTAATGGTGGGAAATATGGAGATGGCAAAAACACTGAATGAATATTTTGTATCAGTCTTTACAGTAGAGGACACTAAGAATATCCCAACACTGGACAAACAGGGGGCTATAGGGGGAGAGGAGCTAAACACAATCAAAATCACTAAGGAAGTGGTACTCGGTAAAATAATGGGACTCAAGGCGGATAAATCACCTGGACCTGATGGCTTACATCCTAGAGTCTTGAAGGAAGTGACGGTAGGGATTGTAGATGCATTGGTAATAATTTTTCAAAACTCCCTGGATTCCGCTAAGGTCCCGGCAGACTGGAAAACTGCTAATATAACACCCTTATTTAAAAAGGGCAGTAGACAGAAGGCTGGTAACTATAGACCGGTTAGCCTAACATCTGTGGTAGGTAAAATTTTGGAGTCCATTATTAAGGAAACAGTAACAGGACATTTGGATAATCATAATTTAATAGGACAAAGTCAGCATGGTTTTACGAAGGGGAAGTCATGTTTGACAAATTTGCTGGAGTTCTTTGAGGAAGTAACATATAGAGTGGATAAAGGGGAACCAGTGGACGTAGTGTATTTAGACTTCCAAAAGGCATTTGACAAGGTGCCACACAAAAGATTATTGCTTAAGGTAAAAAATCACGGGATTGGGGGTAATATTCTGGCATGGATAGAGGATTGGCTATCTAACAGAAAGCAAAGAGTTGGGATAAATGGTTCATTCTCAGACTGGCAATCAGTAACTAGTGGTGTTCCACAGGGGTCAGTGCTGGGTCCCCAACTCTTTACAATCTATATTAACGATTTGGAGGAAGGGACCAAGTGTAACATATCAAAATTTGCAGATGATACTAAGATGGGAGGGAAAGTAGTGAGTGAGGAGGACATAAAAAACCTGTAAGGGGACATAGACAGGCTAAGTAAGTGGGCAGAGATTTGGCAGATGGAATACAACACTGGAAAGTGTGAGGTGATGCACTTTGGCAGGAAAAATCCTAGAGCAATTTATTATCTTAATGGCAAGAAACTGGAGAGTACTGAAGTGCAAAGGGATCTGGGGGTCCTGGTGCACGAAACTCAAAAGGTTAATATGCAGGTGCAGCAAGTGATTAAGAAGGCAAATGGAATGTTGGCTTTCATTGCTAGGGGGATAGAATATAAAAATAGGGAGGTATTGCTTCAGTTGTACAAGGTATTGGTGAGACCGCAACTGGAATACTGCATACAGTTTTGGTGTCCTTACTTAAGGAAAGACATCCTTGCTCTCGAGGCAGTGCAAAAAAGGTTCACTCGGTTAATCCCGGGGATGAGGGGGTGGTCATATGAGGAGAGGTTGGGTAGATTGGGACTCTACTCATTGGAGTTCAGAAGAATGAGAGGCGATCTTATTGAAACATATAAGATTGTGAAGGGGTTGGATCGGGTGGATGCGGGGAGGATGTTCCCGATGACGGGTGAGACTAGAACTAGGGGACGTAGTCTTAGAATAAGGGGCTGCTCTTTCAAAACTGAGATGAGGAGGAACTACTTCACTCAGAGGGTGGTAGGTCCATGGAATATGCTGCCACAAAAAGCTGTAGAAGCTACATCATTAAATAAATTTAAAACAGAAATAGACAGTTTCCTAGAAGTAAAGGGCATTAAGGGTTACGGGGAGCGGGCAGGAATTTGGACATGAGTCTAGGTTCGGATCGGTCATGGCCCTGTGGGTAGTGGAGCGGGCCCAGGGACCGTGTAGCCTGATTCTGCTCCTATTTCGTGTGTGCAATTCTGTTAGATGCAGGAGATGGTTCTGTGATAGATAGTAGATTGGCGGTTAGGATCAGATCAGCCATGATCTTATTGAATGGCGGAGCAGGCTCGAGGGGCCGATTGGCCTACTCCTGCTCCTATTTCTTATGTTCTTATGTTCTTATGGCCCCTAGTTCTGGTTTCCTCTGCAAGTGGAAACATCTTCTCTATGTCAACCCTATCAAACTCTTTCATAATCTTGAAGACCTCTGTCAGGTCACTCCTCAGTCTTCTCTTTTTATGTTTCCTGATAGATATAACCTCAGTGTTCTGGTATATCCTAGTAAATTATTTTGCACCTTCTCCAGTGCCTCTATATTCTTTTTAAAATATGGAGACCAGAACTGTTCACAATACTCCAAGTGTGGTCTAACCAAGGTTCTATATAAATTTAGCATAACTTCTCTGCTTTTCAATTCTATCCCTTTAGAAATGAATCCCAGTGCTTGGTTTGCATTTTTTATGGCCTCATTAACCTACGATGCTACTTTTAGTGATTTGTGTATCTGTACCCCCAGATCCCTCTGCTCCTCCATCCCATTTAGACACTTACTTTCCAAGGAGTATACGTCCTCCTTATTCTTCTTACCAAAATGTACCACCTCACACTTATCTATATTGAAGTTCATTTGCCAATTACACACCCATTCTGCAAGTTTATTAATGTCTTAGAACACTTCCTAGAACAAAGGCAAGATGAGTAAAATAAACACTGGTATTGAATGTTCCTTTAATTTAGGAAGCAAACTTTATTTTAAAGTAGTGAGAATAGATCACAGCTATGGCAATATAGATTGCTCCTAAAGTAAATTGAGCAATCTGAAAGAAAGGCAGATCATAGAAAAATATCTTGAGCGGCTTCACACAGGAGAAAATTAGTGGACATTGAGCCTTTGTGGAAGGTTCAGGATAGGTGATTGAAAGCTTGGCAAAGGAGATAAGTTTTAAGAGGATTTTTAAAGGCAGAAAGAGGTAGAGAGGCAGAATTGTTTAGGGCTTGACTTCCAAAAAGCTTTTGACAAAGTTCCACACAAAAGGCTATTGATTAAAATCAAAGCTGTGGGGGGAACTTAACCATGGAAATGGATAAGAAACTTGCTGAAGGGTAGGAAACAACAAGTACTCGATAGAGGACTTATATTAGAGTGGAGGGAAGTACCAAGTAGGGTGCCTCAGGGCTGGGACCACTGCTGTTTTGAATTTACATAAATAACATGGATTCAGAAACTTAATGCAAAGTAGTCAAATTTGCAGATGATACCAAAGTAGGAGGGGCAGTGGAAAGGGAAGAAACAGTTCAGAAATTACAGAATGAGTTGGAAAAGATATGTAAGTAGACAGAGGAATGGGGATAAAATTGATTGCAGACAAGTGTAAAAGTGCTACACAATGAAGGAAACATAGACAGCAAACAGCATGTGTACTCCATGAATGGTATTGAAATAGCTAAGGATGTAGCTGAAAGAGACCAATGAGTCTTAGTAGACTCAACGCTGAACATGTCTAACCAATGCAGAACAGCAATCAACAAAGCTAATAAGATGTTGAACTATATAGCCAAAACAGTAACTGAGGGGTTGTGATCAGACTTTAGAGTGCTCTGGTGAGACTGTGTCCAGTTCTGGTTTTGAAGAAACGAGAGAGACATTCAAGAACTGGAGGCGGTGCAGAGAAGAGCCTCAGCACTGATCCCTAGCGTCAGCGTCTGTGTTATAAGGAAAAAACGGAGACACTTGAGCTTTTCAGTCTAGAAAGGAGGCATCTGAGAGATCATATAATGGTACATAAGATTGTTGAGGGTATAGAAAAGGTCAACCTGCAATATTGCTTTAAACTGCGGGAGTAGAACTGGGGGGACACAGGCTCAAACTAGTAAAAGTGAATTTTCGGATTAATATTAGGCAATTCTTCTTCACACATAGGATGTGGGTGATGGAGTTTTGATGATTTGAGTTTATGGAGGATGGAGGTTGGGAGGCTGGCAAGAAGACATTGAAGAAGTAACGTTTAGAGGTAACGAAGGAGTGGATAGAGGTTTTGGCAGTGGGGGGGTTAGGTAGTGGTGGAGGTGGTCAGTGTTACAGAAGTAGAAGTAAGGGGCCTTGATGGAAAGGATATGTGGTTTGAAGCTCAGTTCTGTGTTAACAGAACACTAAGGCTGTGTACAGCCTGCTTCAGTGTTCGTGGGCAGTCAGGGAGGGGGATAAACTTGGCAGCAAAGGTGCAAAGATTTTGGCCAAAGACAATGGCTTCAGTCTTCCCAATGTTCAATTGGAGGAAATTCTGACTCATTTCATGAGTTAATATCAGAAAGTCACTCTGACATCACAGAGATGGTCTTGGAGTCAAAGGATGTGGTGGAGAGCTAAAGCTGTGTGTCACAGAACACATATGGAAATTGACCCTGTGCCAAATGCGGAGGTGGCATGTAGATAAAGAGGAGAGGGCCAAGGATGGATCCTTTAGGAACTCTGGAGGTGGACATGAAGGGGGAGAGGGGGCAGGAGCAGATACCATTGCTAGAGATTTACCGGCTGCATTGGGACACACAAGTGTAAGAGCCAATACAGCGTGATTGAACATGCCATAGGGAGATTGAGGAGGACAAGAAGGAATAATGTGCTACGGTCAGTCATAGAGGATATTGATGGTGAATTTGACCAGAGTGACCGTCCACTTCCAGGGTGGAAATGGAAGAGATTTGAACAGGGACTTGTGGGAATGATGAGCACAGAACTGGGAGACAACACATGTTCAAGGATCTTAGAGAGGAAAGAGAGATTAGAAGTGGGGTGGCAGTTGGAGCAGATAGATGGGTCAAGGTTGGGACTTTTGAGGAGGAGAATGATAGAGATTTTGAAAGGCTCAGAGCCTGAATAATGAAGCCATTTATGTCAGCTAGTGGCTGGGACCATGAAAGGTTGTTGAGCAGTCAGGAGTGGGGAGGGGATAAATGCTGCAGGATGTAGATTTCTTGGGAGGAAATGTACTTGGAGGGGCATTGGGGAGACAGAAGAAAAGCTTCAGAGTGATACAGTGAGTGAGGGGCGTGTAGTTAATTGGGGATGGGAAGGTAGTAGCTGAGGTAATTTCATGAATGGTCTCAATGTTTGCAATGAGGACATTCATGAACTTTTTGCACTTGGCATTAGAAATGAGATTGGAAAGGAGTTTGAGAGGAGATAGTTTGTCAGAGAAAAGGAGTCATCGATTATCCTTTCTCTCCAGAATGGTCCTGGATTAGTAGGAGGATTTGGTTGTGAGAGGGGTGGGGGGCACAGCAATGCTCGACATGGTCAATCCACATTTGGCAGTGGTTGACAGGATCAGTTGTGTGCCAAATCCACTCAGACTTTAGAGTGTGAGGGTGGGAGCTGTATCTGAGGGAAAGATGGTGTAGGAGCTTGTGACTGACTTGTAGATGAGGGCATTAAAGGTGCAAGTGAGGTCAACACAGGGCAGCAATGCATGATGGATGGAAGAGTTGGGAGTACACAGAACCACAGATTTTTTTTAAAAATATGGGAGAACATTGAGCTCTGTGCTGACTTTTGGTGGTTGGAGTTTGTAGTTTCGAATGAGTGGAGGAGACGCCTTCAAGCCCCAGCATGGGGCAGGATCATAACTAGTTGTAAACATTATTAGTGAGTGGTGTTTAACATTAACTCAGGGTTCTTGGCGTGTTAATAAAAATACAATGTTGTTGCACAATTTTATACAATGCTGAATGCTACAAACCATTAAGAATAATTGAATTACTGAAATTGTGTCAACTCTTTGAGTGTACTCTTTTAGTGCACACAAAAACAAATAAACTGTAACTTAACAAAAATACATTAAATGAAACTTAACAAATTAAATTAAAATTTGGTTGCCGGGGGTGATGATGCACTCCAGTCCCTCCGGTGCCCACCAGTCGCGGAAGGCGTCAAGCGTGCCGGCAGACACCGCGTGCTCCATCTCCAGGGCCACCTGGGCGCGAAAGAGAGGCAGGCAGTTGAGCCAAACGACCCCCTGGACCGCCTGAACATGTGTCAAAATTCTGGCTCATTGAACAATGATAAAAACCGGAAATAGATCAACGTGACTTAATCATTTTCCTTTGAGATTTATTGGAACTTAAAGTACCATCATTGATACATAATGATGGGTGCTAAATGTTTGAAATAATCTACCAGCCAAGGTAAGAGAGGTCAAAACATTGGGGTTATAAAATACAATTTAGATGCCATGATGAGAGAGTTAATGTAGTAAACGGATGAGTTTCAGTGAGCAGAATGACTTGTTCTGATTTTAGTAACGCAAGAATAATTGCTTTAGCCCGCAGCAAGGACATTATCTTTTTAAATGGTGCCGCTTTTAAGAAGGGGATGGCAATGATTATTTTTTGTTTCCTTCTTCTTCTCCACCTTCTGGCGGTAGGGGGAAGTGAAGGACGTCGGTACAATTCAGGGTGGTGTTTAGGTTCGGGAATATTGTCTCTCCAAACCATTTTTTTTCCCTTCAAAGAAAGGAGATATTGCACGGAGTGAATGCAGAGGCGACAGCGGGGGGGGAAAGGGGTAGTGAGATGGGGGTGTGATTAACTGCAGGAAGAGTGAGTGAGTGTGCGACTGCTCCCTGGCTGAGGACGGTCACTTTGTTACAATGAGTTGGAACTCGAGCTGAGCGAAGCAGCGCCGCCGCCGCCTGTGCAAGCTGCAAACAAAAGCAACGGGGAAAGGTTTTTTTAAAAAAAATTTATAAATATTTATTACATATATTTTATATACAAGAGGATGATGCTCCTCTTTCCCATCAAGAAGATCCGGAAACATTTCAAGGTGCTGGTGTTTGTGGTGATTCTGGGGCTGGGAGTTTGGGCAGCTTACCTGGAGTTCGTCGCTTCGAGCGAGTGGAGGAGGAGCGGCGCCTTCAAGCCCCACCGCGGTAAGGAAGGAGCGGAACCAGTTGGAAGATTGTTGGCGTTTTAACATTAGTCCGGGATTTTTGGGCGTGCAAAGACATTTTTTTTTAAATAACCGTATTGTTGCAATAACTACGTGACTGGATAAACCCCTTGCTGTCGATTATTCCCTGTGGAAAATAACGTCTTTAAATAGTTTCGCAATTGCTATTATTTAAAAAAAACAGTTTGACTTTTTTTTGGCAAAATGGGTTCTACTAAAAAAGATCCCAGTTGGTTGTAATCGCAGTTTCTCCGAGTGCCCACATTACTGCTGGCTTCTCGGTGTTCAATACAATGGGACAATGCAGACGCGTGGTTTCACTGTGTTTGGGCTCCAAGCCCAGCCCTCGGGAGGGATCCCCTACACTCTTCCTTCAGGTCAACGTGCGATTTGTTGAAGGAGTTTTTCGGTCAGGTTAATCGATCCCGAGAATGGACTTTCGTATTTTGACTAGTGCGAAAAAAAAACCCAAGTCTGAGCTCTGAGGGCAATATGTGAAAAATAAAAAGCACTTGATTTTTTTTGGTCGTTAATTACTCAAGCATTTTTGTTTTGAAAGTGAAAGTACTCCGATTAGTTTCTCAACTGGAAGCACTTCGCTTGGAAATCCAGTTTTACTGTCGGTAAAATCAATTGTAGTTCCCCGCTCTTTCGCGGGAAAGGCGCATCACACGCAAGACCTCCAGTCAACCTACTGTTGAGATTTTTAAAAAAAAAGTAGGAATAGGCTTTTAATTCTCAAAATAAGGTTATACTGCATTCTAATACATATTCTGCTTTGGAGACTAACCAACTTATCTCCCAAGATTCCGGGGAGGCGGTGTTACCTGCTTAACTTTTCTTTGTATGTGTAACTATTTTTATACGTTTTGGATACTCTTAAATGCACACGTTTAGATCACTTGATTGAATGTAACGAGTCGAACAAAAAGACGTTGTCTTCATTGTGTTGCCTAGATCACTTTTTTGTAGTGTGCGAGGCAATTGAGTGGCTGTAGAGGGGGAACTTTCAGGTTTGGAAAACAAGCGATGATCTTCAGCAGTTAAAAATAAACTGACTTGGGACATGTTGGGAAGAGGCATGTATTTATCAAAAACAAAAACAGAAAATGCTGGAAACGCATTGCAGGCCAGTCAGTCATCTGTGACGAGAACAGACAATTTATCGATTCGGACCCTTGTTTGGTCCCTTAGCAAGTAGAAAATTGGAATCAAGATTTTTGTCATTTTTAATGATGGGAAGTATTTTCAGTGTATGTAAATGATGAGCAATAGTTGGACAGACGTATGCAAGTGGTAGACCAATTTCTGAACACCAGCATTCTGGTTATACACAGTTTGAAGTATTTACATAGGATATACGGCCCAACCAGACCATGCCGGTGTTTATATGCTCCACTGGAGCCTCCTCCCATCTTTCCTCATCTAAATCTATCAGCATAACCCTCTATTCCCTTCTCCCTCATGTTTGTCCAGCCTCCCCTTAAATGCATCTATACTATTCGCTTCAACCACTGCCTGTGGTAGCAAGTTCTACATTCTCACCACTCTTTGGGTAAAGAAGTTTCTTCTGAATTCCCTATTGGCTTTCTTGGTGACTATCTTATATTGATGGCCTCTAGTTATGCATTTCCCCACAAGTGGAAACATTCTCTCTGTATCCACTCTTATCAAAACCTTTCATAATTTTAAAGACCTCTATTAGGTCACCCCTCCGCCTCTTTTTCCAAGAGAAAAGAGACCCAGCCTGTTCATCCTTTCCTGATATGTATACTCTCGCATTTCTGGTATCATCCTTGTAAATCATCTCTGCACCCTCTCCAGTGCCTCCTATATCCTTTTTTATAATATGGTGACCAGAACTGCACACAGTACTCCAAGTGTGGTTTAACCAAGGTTCGATCCAGGTTTAGCATAACTTTCCTACTTTTTAATTCTATCCCTCTAGAAATAAACCCTAGTGCTTGGTTTGCTTTTTTATGGCCTTTGCTATCATCTGCAAATTTAGAAATTGTGTTTTTGATTCCTAAGTCTAAATTGTTAATGTAAATTGTGAACAGCAGTGGTCCCACCACTGATCCTTGTAGAACACCACTACCCACCTTCTGCCACTGTGAATAGCTACCCTTTACCCCTGCTTCTGCTTTCTGTCTTGCAGCCAGCTAGCAATCCATTCTGCTACTTGTCCCCTGACTCCGCATTCTCTGACCTTATTTATTCGTCTATTATGGGGTACCTTATCGAAGGCCTTTTGAAAATCTAGATAAATTGCATCTACTGCATTACCATTGTCTACTCTCACTGTTACCTCTTCTTCAAAAAATTCAATAAGGTTGCTCAAGCAAGATTTTCCCTTTTGAAATCCATGCTGACTATTCATTATTATACTTTGTTTCTAGATGTTCTTCTATTCTCTCCTTTTAGTAGGGATTCCATTATTTTTCCTACCACCGATGTTAAGCTGACTGGTCTGTAATTCGCTGGACATGTTCTATCCCCCTTCTTAAATATTGGTATAACGTTAGCTATCTGGCACTACACCTTTTTCTAACTAATTATACATTTTTCTCAGCGGGATATTAAATTAAACTTTGGATCACTTGTTAAGTAAAGTATTCTTTCCTATTAGGCAGCATTGAGCTGCTAAGTATAACTCAGAGGAAAGTGGCAAAATATTGTTGCTATGTAATGAACGATACTTAAATATTGTGCCTGTTTCCAGGTCTGTATATCTGCTTTCTCTGTCCTTCCTCCCCCACCAAAAAAAGTTTTTAATAGCTGCCATTTACGTAGGTTGTCTTAATGTCCTATTTCAAGTTACTATCATGTTCTGTTCCCTTATGTACAGTCTCGGGTGCTTGGAAACATCACACATTATTTCTAGGGTATAACGATCTTATGATTTATGGTGTGTACACTCTGAAACTCTGATTCTTTCTAGGCTGAGGCAATGCCACCAAAACTAATGAGCGCCACCATGTCTTTCTGTTCTGGTTTACAGTTGAGAATATTCCAGTGGTGAAACTTTCTATCTTTCATTGAGATTCAAGTATTTGCCCGTTGATTAATATTGGGACTTCGGTGGCAACCATTGCTTGTGAAATATCTAAGTAACTGTTAAATCTGCAACTCTCTCAACCTTCCTTGAACAGTTGACTTACCAACAATATGAATGCTCTTAAGTGCACTGTCGAGCTAGCTAAGCACCTGGATTTCTCTGCTAGGGTGGCTCTAAGGCGTAAAAATCAGTTTGCTGCTTGCGTTCATCAAGTTGCTAACTTTTGCTGCATTTGTTACTGTTCTTCTGGTAGTCTCATGGCTCTAGTCTACAAGCTGGCACTGAGTCTCTGATAGTTGCAATGTAGTAAAAGCATGTCTCCAGCCTTTCTATTTCCTTGCAGTCAGTTCCAAGCTCTAAAGCATTTCTTCCCTGCCGCCCCACCCCCGTCACCCCACCCCCGTCACCCCAACCAAGCTGCTGGACCATGCCCTGCATCGTATGCTGACATTTTTCTTCAGCCTGCCCTTAAGGGCAGAGGAATGTGTTCTGCAGGCAGATGATTTGCTGCAGTATCCATGTTAAGGAATGTCACTTGTCCCATATAAACAGTCAGGATTCAGACTCTACTGTTGGGCTATACTGATGCCACTATATCTTGCCTATTGTGGTTATAGCTGTAGGCTTTTAATATTGTCACACTATTTTTCATAGAGTCATAGACATGTATTAAGGAATTGAGAAATAATGGCTTTTTCTGAGTGACTTTAAAAGAAGTACAGTTGTGAGGATTTATTGATATATTCTTCACACATGCACACATGTGAATCTTGTAGTGATATTCTGGGCATACCTCTGCATTGACACAGCATTTTGAGACACAATCTGCATTCTAGGATGAATGCAGAAATCTGGATTAATCGGCAGTAGATCTTGTAGTGCTGCTCCAGTCATAAACCTGGGGATTACTGATAGCTTAACATATCTTCAGAGCAAATGTACTTTGGCATTAAGTAGATGATTCAGCTCCACCTCACCACTCAATCCCTCCACTGCCTCTGTGTTCTCGAAGTCCAAAGCCATGTTTTCAGCCCTGCCACAAACTCCATTCCCTCGCTACCAATTCCATCCCCTTCCCCAATCACTGTCTCTGGCTGAGCCAGACTGTTTCCAATCTCTGCATCTAATGTGACCCTGAGCTAAGCTCCTGAACCTATATCCTCTCCATCACCAAGACCACCTACTTCCACCTCCACAACATTGCCCATCTCCGCCCCTGCCTCTATCCATGCTTTTGTTACCTCCGGAATTGACTATTCCAATGCTCTTCTGGCCAGCCTCCCATCATCCACAATCCATAAATTTGAGCTGATCCAAAACGCCGCTGCCCGTAACCGACCTCGCACAAAGTCCCGTTCACCCATCACCACTGTGTTCGCTGACCTACATTGGCTCTCTGTCCACCAACGCCTCAAATTAAAAAATCTCATCCTAGTGTTCAAATCCCTCCATGGTCTCGCCCGTCCCTATCTCTGACATCCGCCAGCCCTACAACCCTCCATGAATTCTGTGCTCCTCCAACCCTGGCCTTTTATGCATTCCCACTCTTCGCCATGCCATTTGCAGCTGTGTCTTCAGCTGTCTTGGCCTTAAGCTCTGGAATTTCCTCGCTAAATCTCTCCTCAAAGACCCTTAAAACCTCTTTGACCAAGCTGTTAAAGTCACTCCTAATAACTCCTTTCAATCAGTGTCAATCTTTGTCTGAAAGTGCCTTGGGACGTATTCCTACATTAAAAGGCACTGGTTAGCACTGTGGCCTCACAGCGCCAGGGACCCGGGTTCGAATCTGGCCTCGGGTGACTGTCTGTGTGGAGTTTGCACATTCTCCCCGTGTCTGTGTGGGTTTCCTCCGGGTGCTCCGGTTTCCTCCCACAGTCCAAAGATGTGCGGGTTAGGTTGATTTGGCTATGATAAATTGACCCTTAGTGTTAGGGGGAATTAAATACGTGGGGTTACGGGGATAGGGTGGGATATGTGTCGGTGCAGGCTCGATGGGCCGAAATGGCCTCTATCTGCACTGTGGGGATTCTGTGATAAATGCAAGTTGCTTTTTGTTAAGTTTGTAGGTTTCTTGCTTCTTTGCAACAGACTAAGTTTGATGTGGATTTCTCTATAGCTTGCCATCAGGATGGATATAGGATTTCTAGAAAGTGATAGTTTCAGATAGCAATAATTGTGTCTCCACTTTTATTTTTGAAAGATTTTCCACTCTTGAATTCATCATTGGCATGAATGAAATCATCCCATTTTACTCCTGCCAGAAATTGTGCATCTCAGAAGTTGACTCTATTCCCCTTTCCTGGTAGTTTACTCAGGCTGACACTAACTGTATGAACCTCAGTATCTTGCTCAACCCAGAGTCCATCGAGAACACGTGCTTCCACCATCACAAAACGATCTACCTCACCCCAAATGCCTGCTGTAATCCTTGTTTCGTGCACTTGATTTTTCAAATGTTGGCCTAATCAGCCTTCCAAGTGCTATCTTATGCAAACTCCAACTTTCTCCAGAACGCCACTGTATATATTTTATCCTGCATCGCTCTTGCTTTTATCCTCACTGACTTTGGTTGACTTCCTGTTGGCACAATGCAGCAACTTAAAAAGTTTCACCTTGTTTTCAATACCAAGGTCTCGTGCCTTGGTATTTATGCAGTTTCACCATTTCCCGCCCCCCAATCCTCTGCTCAGTGGGGGAGCTTTTAACTATCGTGCCTCAGCATCTGGGTTCCCTTTCTTCCTAGTCTCCTCACCTTGAAAAATCTCCTCCTTTAAAACCTATGTCTATAGCCATGCTTTTGACTATCTTCTGAATTCTCTCTGGTTTACTGCTGAAGTACATTTTTGAAGAAAGCAAAGTCTTTTAACATGCTAATGATTGATAAATCACAACACTTCCTGTAATCCCAACAGCTGCAGGATGAAACCTACTTCTTTCTGATCAGAAAACTCAATTTAAGTTATAGATGTGATGAATTTTGTCGAGCAACTATAATATTGCCAAACCTAAACAATGTATATTTGTGGTCCTCACCAGCATCCCTAAATAGTCATCTTGATGCCTCTGTGTCTGTAGGTTGTACAGATTATTATTGCTCAGTCCATGACCTTTATCTGATAGACGGCCTTCAAGTAAGTGCCTGTTATCCACGGGAATTATGTGAATACAAAAAGCATCACATTCATCTGATGAAAGGTCATCGAGCTGAAACGTTAACTCTGTTTCTCTTTCCACATATGCTGTCTGACCTGCTGAGTATTTCCAGCATTTTCTGTTTATATATCCCATTCATTTGGTTTGTCTTGCTGTGGCACTCCATATACTAAATTTATGCAATTTGTATAAAAATTTTACTTTTTTTTTTCCCCCACTGATTGTCGACATAAACAAGTTTGACATAAGTGGGTACTCTTCGTATTTTTAGACAAATTTTGTTTTGTTTTAACAGATTAAACATCGTGTTCTATATATAAAATACATATTTGAACTCTCCTTTTGTCCTTTAATTGTTTTTATGCATCACTTAAGTGTCATCTCCCCTTGTCCTAGTTAGCTCTAATTTGGATAATAGCAACTAATAAGCAATAGGTGAGCGAGTGTTTTCTTCTTTTTCCTAGTATAGGCGCCCCCTCACAAACTGCACTATACCCTAACACGGATTGGGTTGGTGACCTACTTGCAGTCTTTTGCCACTCCCACTCTACATCCTGATACAAGATGACTTTTTTATTTTTTCCTCTCATTCAGATACTTTCACATACTGCTGTGATATTCTTCTCTCGCGCCTAGGTTGTATGTGGCATCTCTCCAAAACAGCTAGTAAAAACTCAGCACGTGGAGAGGAATGCATGCACTACTGACACACTGTGCAATTGGTCTTTTAGCTTTTATTAATCTTGCACTTTTCTCCCATTAGTGGCTGAAGTATGATTTCTATGGAATCAGCTGTCCTCCTGTACCTCACCTGTTGCCAAGACCAGAAGCATTGTTAATTTTTCTTTACCTTGGGTGGGAGCATCACAAGTAAACCTAATCCTGCCCCTGCCTCCTATCTTTTAGACTTTTTTTTCTCTTCTCTTCTCCTCACACACTGTCCTCTGTAGGGGTGGGATGCTTCCAATTACGACTGTAGTTGAGTAATGAGCCAGATTTAGTTAACAACCTAACTGTGCGTGGACATTTATCCAATAGCGATCATAACATGATCGAGTTCAAAGTAGCATTTGAAAGGGAGAAACTCGAAACAGCTACTAAGATTCTAGATTTGGGTAAGGCCGACTTCAGCAGGATGAGATAGAGACTGTCCACAGTAAACTGGACAAATCAGTTAATGGGTAAAATGATAGAAGATCGGTGGGAGATGTTCAAAAAAGAATTCAAGATGATACAAAACCAGTTTATACCTCTGAGGGGCAAGAACTCTACTTGCCATAAAAAAACAGCCATGGGTGACTAAAGAGGTGAGGGACAGCATAAAACTAAAAGAAAAAGCATACAAAAAATAGCGCAGATCCTAGTGAATGGGAAAGATACAAAGAACAGCAAAGGGTCACAAAACAGACAGTAAGAGCTACAAGAGAGTATGAGAAAGAAACTTGCAAAGGATATCAAAATCAACACACAGAATTTTTACAATTATATTAGGAAAAAGAGGGTAGTCGGGCAATGTTGGCCCCTTAAAAACTGAAAGTGGTGATATTGTCAATGATGAGGAAATGCTGGACATGTTGTATAATTACTTTGTCAATATTTACAGTAGAGGAAGAGGATAGCATGCCAGGAATCCCAAGTAAAGTAATATTGAATCAGGGACAGGGACTCAATAAAATTAACGTAAGTAAAATAACAGTAATGAAGGAAATAATGGCACTAAAGAGTGACAAATCCCCAGGACCAGATGGTTTTCACTCCAGGGTTTTAAAGGAAGTAGGTGAGCACATTGCAGATGCCCTAACTATAATCTTCCAAAGCACTCTCGATTCAGAAACTGTTGCTTTAGATTGGAAAATTGTGCATGTCACTCTGCTATTTAAGAATGGCTAGAGAGGGAAACCAGGGAATTATAGACCAGTTAGCCTAACATCTGTCGTCGGTAAATTGCTAGAGTCTATAATTAAGGATAGGGTGACTGAACAACTCAAATTTTCAGTTGATCAGAGAGAGCCAGCATGGATTTGTGAAAGGTAGGTTATGCCTGATAAACCTGATTGAATTTTTTGAGGAGGTGATTAAAGTAGTGGACAGGGGAATGTCTATGAATGTTATTTATATGGACTTCCAAAAGGCTTTTGATAAAGACCCACATAAGAGACTGTTAACTAAGGTAGAAGCCCATGGAATTGAGGGCAAATTATTGACCTGGTTAGGAAATTGGCTGAGCGGCAGGAGACAGAGAGTAAGGATAATGGGTAGGTACTCAAATTGGCAGGATGTGACTCGTGGTGTCCCACAGGGATCTGTGTTGGGGCCTCAACTATTCACAGTATTATTAATGACTTAGATGATGGCTTAGAAAGTCATATATCCAAATTTGCCAATGACCCAAAGATAGGTGGCATTGTAGGCAGTGTAGATGGAAGCATAAAATTACAAAGGGATATCGACAGATTAAGTGAATGGGCAAAACTGTGGCAAATGGATTTCAATGTAGGCAAATGTGAGGTCATCCACTTTGGACCTAAAAAGGATAGAACCGGGTACTTTCTATATAGTGAAAAGCTAAAAACTTGGGGGGGTCCAGGTACATAGATCATTAAAATGTCATGAACAGGTACAGAAAATAATCAAAAAGGCTAATGGAATGCTGGCCTTTATATCTAGAGGACTAGAATACAAGGGGGTAGAAGTTATGCTGCAACTATACAAAACCCTGGTTAGACCACACCTGGAGTACTGTGAGCAGTTCTGGGCACCACACCATAGGAAGGATATATTAGCCTTGGAGAGAGTGCAGCGTAGGTTTATGAGAATGACACCTGGACTTCAAGGGTTAAGTTACGAGGAGAGATTACACAAACTAGGGTTGTAGTCCCTAGAATTTAGAAGTTTCAGGGGTATTTTGATTGCAGTTTTCAAGATATTAAGGGGAACAGATTGGGTAGATAGAGAGAAACTATTTCCACTGGTTGGGGATTCTAGGACTAGGGGCCATAGTCTAAAAATTAGAGCCAGACCTTTCAGGAGTGAAATTAGGAAACACTTCTACACACAAAGGGTGGTAGAAGTTTGGAACTCTCTTCCCCCAAATGGCAATTGATGCTAGATCAATTGTTAATTTTAAATCTGAGATTGCTAGCTTTTTGTTAACCAAAGGTATTAACGGATATGGGGCAAAGGCGGGTATATGGAGTTAGGTCGCAGATCAGCCATGATCTCATTGAATGGCGGAACAGGCTCGAGGGGCTCAATGGCCTACTCCTGTTAACTATGTTCTCCGCACAAAGCAGGGCTCAATCTTGGGAACCTCCTTGGTCTGTATGCTTGAATAATACGCTGCATGGTGATTTACCCTTTTAGCTTTAGATAATAATTCTTAGTCTTTGAACTGCGGCAAAATTGTGACCATACCATACAACTTTTATGACGTGGCCATCCTGGTTTAGTTCATTTCTAAGCAGTAGGCACCTGATTCCTATAATATTTGCCGTTCTGTATTCATAAAAACTGTTGTCTTAAAATGTATTGCATTATTTATCCACATTAGCTGCTGGATAAGGGCAATTTATTTGTCTGTTAACTAATATTGATTTATTGTGAGATCTAGTGGTATATATTCCCTCAGGATGCAAAAAATACTTGTGGATAACTACTGGTAAATTCCTGCTTATACTTTAAGATTTGCTTTGAAAAACTGTTCTGCGAATTGTTGCTTTTGCCTAAAACAAGTGCTGTGAGGTAGCTGTGATTTCTAAATTAAGCCCAAGATTCTTTGACTCCAAACATTTTGTTTTACTGTTGACTCAAAAGCACACACTTTCTCCGAGCTAATGTCTTCCCAGATGATTATAAGCTTAATCTTACAAATGCAACATAAAGCGTGCTGAGTTTTTGATTGTAAGGAGCTTAGTCTTAGAAATGCAACATAAAGCGTGCGGAGTCTTTGATCACAATGATTCAAACCAGCTCATAAATTAAACAAATGTGAGAAGTCGCACAACACCAGGTTATAGTCCAACAGTTTTATTTGAAATCACAAGCTTTCGGAGCGCTGCTCCTTCGTCTTCACCTGACGAAGGAGCAGCGCTCCGAAAGCTTGTGATTTCAAATAAAACTGTTGGACTATAACCTGGTGTTGTGCGACTTCTCACATTTGTCCACCCCAGTCCAACACCGGCATCTCCACATCATAAATTAAACAGAATGAGATTTTCCTTCTTTCCCAGGTCATAAAATTGAGAGCTGTGTCAGCAGGCAGGCCCGTGGTATTTTTGTGGGGCGAGGGAGGCTAGCTCCACAGAAATTAAATTCTTAACTTTTTGAAGCGGTCTCTGCTGAAGACCCTTAACAACTGAGTACAGCATGCACAGCGCAAACTCCATCCACTTGCTGTCCAATTTTAGTCGGGGTCTGATTTGCATAACGCCTTTTTTAGGCAGGTGCCCAGCACACCTAGAAGTGGTTGTCTTCAAATTTGGCAGCCTGTGCACTTCCAGGGGAGATTGGGCAAGGGAGATCGCGACCTGAAATTGGTCTCCCCAGCCTTCATTGTACACCCAAAAAAAAAATGGGGGGGTGGGGAAAAATGTTCAATTTCTCCCCTGGAGTCTTTTCAATCGGATGCATGTGACATGAAATGAAACTGACCTTGGGTAAAAAAATATTGTTTGCTTATCAGTGGAACAGCCACATGTGACATTAAAAATATCCACTATTTGTGAAGTTAAAACATAATCTCTGCTGAAGTCACTTGGATCTGGTTTTTGGGAAAGGGCCTGTTAATAGCCAGTCAACGCTCAATGTTTAGGCTCATCCATGAAGAAAAGTCATTTGGCAAAGGCACCAGCGAGCCTCTGTTATTGGTTACCCAAATAGGGGGAAAAGAGGGGGGTAGAAGAGGAGATTCCTAAATTTAGTTTTTGAAGTATTCAGTAAACATTGAAGAAGGTTGCCACCAACAACAGACCCACTGGTGTAATTTGGGAATCTGTAAAACTGTAGTAAGCTTCATGGTTAAAGTACATTATTTGGTGGTTTGTGGGTTAGGAACCTCTGGAAATTTTACTTCATTTGTTTCAGTTCAGTAAACTGCATGGAGCTATCAAACACGGTTTAATTGTGCCAGAAGTCAGTCTGAGATCAATTTAACATGTGCAATATTGGGTTCTCCCTCATCGATCTATTCCTACAATGATGCGCTATTGTTATGGAAACAAATGCCTTCTGTTGGGGTACCCAGCAGGAGAGCTGCTTGCATGTCAGGAGATGTACAGGCAATATAAAAGATATGAAATAAAATTAGGAGGCTTGTCAGTAGATAATACCAATATCTGACTACGTTTAGGATGTCCTGTCTTAAAAGTATGCTATATTTGAGGCAAGTTCCCACTTTTAATTTTTAACAAGAAATTTGTTGATCATATCACAAATCTCATGGGTTGAATGCCAATACAATACGGTTTCTTCACAATTATTCTAATGCACAAGAATGCTCAATTTTATGATCCTTGACAAAGGAAATCTTGCCCTGTAAGTTCTGAGCTGGTTTCAAACTATTTAATTGAAGACTCGACACTTGCTTTATATTGGTTGTGTAAAATTAAGGTTACAACCACATTTATTGGCTTGTGTGTGAGATGGAAGACGGAATGGATATGTCGTCTTGGAGCATAGTCTTCTGAATGACAGGCCTTGCTAACTTGGTGTAAACTTTTTTTTAAAAATGCATGAAGAATTTTCAACAACTAAGTGTTCATGTATTTTTTCTTTCCCTCAAGGAGTTGGTCATATTTTTGGGTTTTTACACTAGATCGTTTCTTAGGTTCATAGTCTTTGGCCTATCCTGTAAGTGGACCTTGTGTTCCCTATGACCCGGAGTGTACCCTTTGCAGCATAATATCCAGATGAACAACAGCGAGACCCAGAGATTACAATAGAGATTGCTTAATCTGCACACCAGTTATTGGAATTATCCTCCCTTTGAACAGCAGACACTCTATTAAACTGAGACTCTGGTTCTAAACTAACAGATGGTTTTATTTTAAATAAGATGGGCAAATGAACAGTATACAGTACAAAGCAAAAAAATCATACATTCACTGTTCTCCTTGATACATAAAATAATAAATATGCCACTCACGGTCTCTCTACATAAACTTTAAAACAGAAGCTTACTTTTTATGTTGTGGAACTAGCTGCAGTTTCAACACTCTGCTTCCCAGTTAGCTGGCACAATTTAAAACACTATTTTTGCTGGCTGGAAATCTGAAACTTACTGGACCTCGCCACCACAGGTTTCCCCAATCAAAACTCCATTTGACGTTAACCTGAAACAAAAGACTGCGTTTCTCTTATTAAATAAATGGTTAATCTTTGGTGACATATGAAATTTCACAAGGCATTGTGAAATTTGCCTTATTTAGCACCTTGGGTATCCCATTGTGCTTTCCCCAGTAATTTAGTAATTGTGAAGTCCCCTGCAGCAAGCCATTCTTTAATCTGAACTCCTAGTATTTCTTTTGAGAAATACTTTACAACCTGTTTTTTAACTTCCATGTAAACTCTATAACTATAACCTTCAAATAACTTGGAACAGTATTTGCTTCTTGATGCTATCTTCTCTCATTGTGCTATTAACAATGCAAGTCCTGAACTTTTTCAGACAATTGGTTCTACTGTATATGCATCCAGGCCAAAGATCTATCCAGTTTCGATGTACTCTGTAGATGACATTTGATACCAGTTGCCTTGGCAGCTAGCCAACATTATCGTAACCAATAGATGGTGATTAGTTATTCTATAGTTGAAGGTCCTGCAGCCATTTCTACTTTAAATAAACAGGTGACCTGACGAAGGAGCAGCGCTCCGAAAGCTTGTGATTTCAAATAAAGCTGTTGGACTATAACCTGGTGTTGTGCGGCTTCTCACATTCTGTTGAACTACACAGTGAGGAGGCGGGACTGATAGTTTTAGATGTATCTGGCTATGTTTTTAAAAAAAAAGTCAGTTTAAAGTATAGTTTCTGTTCTGTAGTCTCTAGCTTGCTGACTTTCAGTTTAGAAAAGCAGGGAAATTGATTGAACCTTCAGGAATTTCAAACATTAAAAATGGCTGGAGATGAGGGTTGTGCACATTTGCCACTCTTGCCTCTCAGCCAGTTATTTGGAGAACTATGTGTCTCTCTCTGGCTACATGTCCGATTGTAGTTGCCCCATGTTTGTGTAGAATACCTGCTGAATGTCACTTCTGTTGACATTACTGAATGTTTTGCATGTGAGTTGGAATCTGTTGCTGTGAAATGGAACACCTGTGTAAAACGGTTCATAACAAAACCATTTTCTCTGCAAAATAGGCTTAAGAAAGCTGAAGGCTTTGTAAGAATTTTTTTTATTAAACTACACATTTGTGATTTTAAGATTGGAATGTCAAAAGGAGGAAATAAGTATTATATACTTGGTGGGGGAGAACAGGCAATATCCCTACAGACAATGACAAATCTAAATTGCTTTAGTTCAGATGAACATAGATTGTGTGTGTATTGTTTTCCATTACCCTTACCCCATCTGTCCTGAATGTAGAAGCTCATGCTGGGGTATGGTTCAGTGGCCATTGGTAGCCCTCTGATACCTCTCCCAACTGACACTTCAAGTGTAAACTTGGGCTGATGGCTATTTAGCTGCTGGGGGAGAGAGAAATCGAGATCACAGGCCAGGCTAATTCTGTCCTCACCCAGAAGTCCACGCATGCACTTCCATGTGGGGGGGGGGGGGGGTGGTGAGATTGTCACTGGATAATGAACAGATTACCAACACGGATCAAGGGTTGACTAAGATTTCCTGGTTTGCGCAGTTAAGTACCATACTGCATGGTATATTTACCCACTGAGATTGGGGGTGGGGAGATTAACTTGCATAGTTTCCCATGTTCTATATCGCGTCAACTTTGCTTAGCTGGTTTCCCACTTATCTCGTGGAGCTTGTGGGTTCAAGCTCCAGCTTCGAACTTGTGCGCATTATTTTGGACGTTACTCCAAAGAAGTACTAACTGAGTGCTGCATGTTGGAGATGCCATTTTTCATATGAAATGCTAAATTGAAGCCTCATTTTTAATGGTTTAGGCGGAGATTAAAGATCCTAGGTCATTATTTGAAAAAGAGCACTGAATTTTAACGTACTGATCAGCATTTCTCCCTCAGCCAACACCACTAAAAACAGATTACCTAACCTTAAACTCATTCCTGTTTGTGGGCTCCAGCTGTTGTTTGCTTGGGTAAGTCACTGCAGCTCAAACTAATTGATTATATACGAGGTGTTTTTGAGATGTGAAAGGCACTATATAAATGAAATAAAAACAGAAAATGGTCAGGCAGCATCTGTGGCGAGAGAAACTGAGTTAATGTTTCAGATCGATGACCTTTCATCAGAACTGAAAAAGTTTGAGATGCAAGAGGTTTTAAGCAAGTGCAGAGGCAAGGAAAGGAGGGAGGGGGAGGAAAGAACAAAAGGGAAGGTCTGTGATAGGGTGGAAGGCAGGAGAGATTAAATGACAAAACGGATGATGGTGCAAGGCAAAAGGGGGTGGTAATGGGGTGATTAAAAGAAACACAAGATGTGTCCAGAGGAACTGAAAATGACAAAGGCAGAATCATTACCAGCAACTGTTGTCTGGAAAAAATGGCAACAGTAGTTATGATCTGAAATTGTTTGAGTCCGGAAGGCTGTAAAGATGAGATGCTGTTCCTTGAGCTTCATTAGAATAGTAGGAGGCCGAGGACAGAGAGATGGGAGTGGGGCGGAGAATTAACATGACAAGCAACTGGAAGCTCAGGGTCATGCTTGCGGACTGAAACGGAGGTGTTCCGCAAAGCGATCACCTTTTGGTCTCTAATGTTGGGGAAACTGTATCGTGAGCAGCGAATACAGTATACTAAATTGAAAGAAGTACAAGTAAATTGCTGTTTCATCTGGAAGGAGTGTTTGGGGCCCTGGACTGTGGGAAGGGAGGAGGTAAAAGGGCAGGTGTTGCATCTCCTGTGTATGCAGGGGAAGGTGCCATTGGATGGGGCGGGGTTTTTTGAAGAGTGGACCTGGGTGACTCGGAGGGAACAGTCCCTTCGGAATGCTGCAAGGGGAGGGGAAATGGTGTTTGGCGGTGTCTTCTTTTAACCTTAAATGACCTTTTTTAACAACACTCTAGTACCCCACATCTTTTGATACAATTTTGTGTATGTGATGCCAGTGTAGCGGAAGTAGTCATGCAACTGTTCGCTAACATTGAATGATTAACGTTCCTCACTGAAGAGGAAGATAGTAATGGACTTCAAGAAAACAGACAGGCAGGTGGAATGGGCGGACATGTGGCAGATGAAATTCAACACAGTGTGAGGTGATGCATCTTGGTAGGAAGAATGAGGAGAGACCATATGCACTAAATGGTACAATTTTAAAGGGGTTGCAGGAACAGAGACACCTGGGGGTGCATATGCACACATCTTTGAAGGTGGCAGGACAAGTTAATCATGGGATCCTGGGCTTTATAAATAGAGGCATAGAGTACAAAAACCAGGAAGTTATGCTAAACCTATAGAAAACACTAGTTCGGCCCCAGCTGGAGTATTGTGTCCAGTTCTGGGCACCACACTTTAGGAAGGACGTGAAGGCTTTGGAGAGGGTACAGAAGAGATTTACTAGAATGGTTCCAGGGATGAGGGATTACAGTTACGTGGCTAGACTAAAGCTGGGGGCGGGGTTCTCCTTGGAGCAGAGAAAGCCACGAGGAGATTTGATAGAGGTGTTTAAAATCATGAAGGGTTTAGATAGAGTAAATAAAGAGAAACTGTTTCCAATGGCTGAAGGGTCGATAACGAGAGGGCACAGATTTAAGGTTATTGGTAGAAGAACCAGAGGCAACATGAGGAAAAACTATTTTACGCAACGAGTGGTTCGGATTTGGAATGCACTGCCTGACAGGGTGATAGATACAGATTCAGTAGTAGCCTTCAAAAGAGAATTGGATAAATTCTTGAAAGAGAAAAAAATTGCAGGGATACGGGGAAAGAACGGGGGAGTGGGACTAACTGGCTTGCTCTTCAAAAGAGCAGGCACAGACTCGATGGGTTGAATGGCTTCCTGTGCTGTACTATTCGCTGATTCTATAAGATTTGAGACTGGTACAGTATTTTGTGCACTTGCTTTTCTGTTTTTTAGAAATACTTTGGTGAGTTTTGTGTCGAAGGTGAAAGATGTTAGCAGTGGGATATAAAACAACCAAATTTAGCACCAATTACTTGAGGCTGGGTATAATAGGGTTCGATATAAAGTAAAGCTTCATCTGCTCTGCCCCAACAATGTGTGTGTGTATATCTATATCTATATCCCTAAACTTCTTTCTGTTCTTGCATTCATTGTGTTGTTGCTGTTTCCTCTCTAACAGACCATGTCTTGCAAGCCAATGTTTAGGCTCATTCTCTTGGAGTAGTTTAAGAAATTGCAGGCCATGCCATAACTTGTTTTTTGCCACCACCAAATTGTGTCTCGAAGCCAAAAACAAACACAATGTCTGATATAACAACAGAAAACGCTGGAAAAACTCAGCAGGCGAGGCAGCATCCGTGGAGAGAGAAACAGAGTTAACGTTTCAGGTCGAAGACCTTACGTCAGAATTTGTTTTGGGAACTGTTGCTGTACCAGGGTAGAGGACATTGACAACCATTTTGCTTGCATTGAGGCAAGCAGTTTGTCAACAACATTCTGGTCCTGTTGGTCATGGTGCCTTTCAACTTGGCTGCTGCCTCAGTCCTTTAAATCAAAAGTTACAATACATTAGTGGTACATTCTGTGGTCCAATTTAAGCAGGCAGGTAAATTTATAAAGGAAGTTGCATGGGAACAATGTTTACAATTGCTCAACATCCCTTTCTCACAGTTACAGTTTCAGGGTATGGTGTATATATGGCGACCATGTAATCAGTTTTTGGAATGCAGTAGCTGGGGTCCTAGCAGTGGAGATTCTTGCTGTGCCATGTGCTTATATCTGGTACTTTGTTTACTTTATATCGAATCCTATTATACCCAGCCTCAAGTAATTGGTGCTAAATTTGGTTGTTTTATATCCCACTGCTAACATCTCTCACCTTGAACACAAAACACACCAAAGTATTTCTAAAAAACAGAAAAGCAAGCGCACAAAATACTGTACCAGTCTCAAATCTTATAGCTGGTAAGCTGCCCATGAATCCACCCCTAATTTAGTTACTATGGGGGCGATTTTCTCACTGGAGGCAAGATGGAGGCAGGTTTTGGCTTGGGTGTGTCAGAAACTCGCCTCCACTGATAGTTTTCAAAAAATTGCAATTTTTCCCATGATTGGCCACTTGATTTCAGAGGTGTGGGATGCCCTTGCTCAATTAGTGTTTTGGGACTGAAACTCGCCTCTGCTGACATCACTTTTCCAGTCTGATTTTATGGCTTCTTGCTCCCTTGGCTCATTCCACAGCATTTCTGCTTCTCCTGCACCACCTCCAACATCTTATGAGAAACCACTATGTCCAATTCCAAGGCAAGGGTCTACCCGAGGCTCTTGGATGAGGCGCTGCAAACGTTGTTGGAGGGGGTGAGAACGAGCATGGAGGTCCTCTTCCACTCATCTCGGAGGAAGAGGCCTGCCAAAGAAACAAAGGCTGTGTGGGTACAGCTGGCAAGGGATATAACCTCCAGATCTGTGTGCAGATTGGGAGACTGTTTCTGTGTATTGATGAAATATCATCCCTGTTGGAAAGCATTAACATGATTTGATGCCAAAATGTTGGCGTTATGCCATCTGTTACTTAGCCTTAGGCAGCTCCACATTGCGGGCAACGCCACACTTGCGTTGTCAGGTTGGTGGCCTGACTGAAAGGAGGCCAGAGAGTCATGTCCATTGTCAATGAAGTCCTGGCATGGAGCCAAGGACATGTGCCAACTTGGCCAACCTATACAAATCTGGCCATGATAAGTTAATCCCTGGCAGCCATGTGCTCACCTGCTGCTGGTCGAAACACCGGCGCTCTGACATCCTCATCCTCATCATCAATTATCCTCATCATCCTCATCCTCATCCTCATCCTCGGTCCAAGGTCCAAGGTCCAAGGTGAAAGGAAATGAATGTTTCCCATTCTGCTTGCAGATGCCTCCTCTGGGGGAGCGCTCATTGTAAGTGGGGCGAGGTTCTTCCCAGGAGGTCCCACAGTTGATAGTCAAGCTGCAGCACCTCCGACTTCGGAAGGCCTTCTAAAAGTGCTCAGAGACCTTTTAAAGCCAAGGTCTGGCACCTGCAAGTAAGCCTTGCTGCAGTGAACGATGTCTTGTTAGACCTGCAGCAGTGAGGAGGCCACCCACGGGTCAACCCGCCAGGTTTACCTGACGTGGTTCAGAAGTTGCGTGAAGCACGCCGAAATGTTAAATTCAAGAGGGCCTCTCAAAATAGGATTAGAGAGGCCCTTAACAAGCATTTGCAGTAGTTAATTAACGTTATGGCCAGCTGGAGGTGGGAGCGTTTCCCGACCACCAAAACCGGCACCGGCGAAATCCCACTGAGGCGGGTTGGAGTCGGGTTTCTGACCCGACCTCAGTAATTCGAATTTTCCCACCTTTCCCGACTCCAAACCCGCCTCCTCCAGCATCAGAAAATCGCCCCCTATATTTCTATTTACTGTAATAGCATTTACTTAGTGCTGTACAATATTATAGCATTTTTGCTGAAAACTGATCTGGATTGTTACCATGTGAAGCCTGAGCTACATATGGATAACTTTGCCCACAGTACAGCACACCCAGGCACTTACAAATATTCTTTTATACTCCCATTGTTTGCACTTTGAATCCAATGAGAATTGCAGCCCAATTAAAAACATCTATCCCTCCCTGACCGCGCTCTCCTGTCATCATGCCTCCTTTCATCTCCCCCTCCCCTCCCAAATCCCTACCCCAATCCTTCATTACTCTTCGACCTTCCTACTCGCCTGCCGCCGTCCCAGGCTTGACTCCCTCTTAGATAAGCCTACAGCTACCCTCTGTGCCTCTCTTTGCATTCTACGAAGGGCCCATCGAGGCACTCGTCGCTGCCTCCTTACGAGCATCAACCCAACTGTCCCATCCTACTCTTTCGCCGACCTTCCCGTCCAACGCGCCCACTGGGGGCTAATCTTGCCAATCTCCTCCCTGTCCAACTCACCCTTCCCAGCGTTGACCCTGTGGACGCTGGCAGTAGGTCAGCCATCACCGACCCTCTCCACGTCTCCCCCCAGAATGTCTGTTCACTTGTGAACAAGGCCCTTGCCATCCGTGAGCTTATCATGGATGATTACATCGACATCATGGCCCTGACGGAAACTTGGTTGAGGGGTGATGACACCTTACCTTTTAAATGAAGCCTCACCGCCTGGCTATACCACTTGCCCCACTCAGACTGCCGGTGTGGCTCATCACCAAATCACACCTTGGTCTGTCCCCTACTCCTCCGGCACGTTCTCCTCCTTTGAGCATCTCCCCTTATTCCACCCCTCTCATTTAAAATTCTCGTTCTCTACCGCCCATCCAAGTACCATAAAAATGTTATTACTGAGCTATCTTCACTGCTTTCCTCCCTCAGCCTCTGCTCTGAACAACTTCTCCTCCTCTGTGATTTCAACCTCCATCTCAATTCATCATGCTCTCTCTCCTCTGAGTTCACTCGTCTCCTACCCTTCCTTAATCTCTCCCTCCATGTAAACTACCCAACCCATATTCACGGCCACCCCCTCGACCTTGCCATCTCTCGTGGCCTCGCTACTCCCATCGTATCAATCGCAGGTAAGGCCATCTCTGACCACTCCCTCGTATTGCTCGCCACCCACATTTCCCCCCGCTCCGCCTACCCTTCTTCCTTCTGTGTCCGCCCCTGGAAAAAACTCTCACAACTGCACTTATGAAATCCCAACTGTCCAGCCTTTGGCCCTCCATTCACCACGACATTTCTGCAGCTACCGATCTGCTCCAGCACATACTCGCCACCAGCTTTGATGCCCTAGTCCCTAATAAAACAATGATTCTCTCACCCTGGCCATTCCCCCTGGTACGGCCCTCATCTTCACTCCCTTAAGTCCAAGGGACGCAGACTTGAACGGATATGGCGGACAACTGGTTTAGCCATTCACGGCCAGATCTGGCTGGACCACATAAAGCATTATCGGGTCCTGCTCTCGTCTGCCAAAATTGCTCACTATTCCAGAATCATTCTGGAATGCAAAGATAAACCCCGGCTCCTATTCTCCACTGCTAACCATCTTCTTAAACCCTCTCCCCTGTCTCCTCCACCCTCATCTCCGACAAGTGTGAGGAGCTCATGGACTTCTTTGTCTCTAAGATTGAGACCGTCCGTTCAGCTGCCTCTGCCACTCTCCTTCCTTCCCCATGCCCACCGGGCCAAACTTCCTCTAAGGTTTCCCCCCGCCCTGGCCTTGAACTCACATCTTTCTCCAGTTTGTCTCCAATCTCCCCTCATGACCTCTCCGCACTCATCTTGTCCATGAGACCCACTTCCTGCTCCCTCGACCCTATTCCCACCAAACTGCTGACCACCCAACTTCCTTTTCTGGCTCCCATGTTAGCTGACATTGTTAATGGTTCTCTCTCCTCAGGTACTGTCCCCCTCTCCTTCAAATCTGCCGTCATCATCCCTCTCCTCAAAAAACCAACCCTTGACCCTCTGTCCTTGCAAACTACCGCCCATCTCCAACCTCCCTTTCCTCTCCAGTCCTTGAACGTGTTGTCGCCTCCCAAATCCGTGCCCATCTTTCCTGCAACTCTGTTTGAATCCCTCCAATCAGGTTTCCGTCCCTGCCACAGTCCCGAAACGGCTCTCATCAAAGTCACGAATGACATCCTTTGTGACTGTGACAAAAGTAAACTATCCCTCCTCGTCCTTCTTGACTTGTCTGCAGCCTATGACACGGTTGACCACTCCAACGCCTCTCCACTGTCGTCCAGCTGGGTGGGACTGCACTCACCTGGTTCCATTCTTATCTATCTAATCGTAGCCAGAGAAACACCTGCAACGGCTTTTCTTCCCGCTCCCGCATCGTTACCTCTGGTGTCCCCCAAGGATCTATCCTTGACCCCCTCCTATTTCTCATCCACATGCTGCCCCTTGGTGACATCATCCGAAAACACAGCGTCAGTTTCCACATGTATGTTGATGACACCCAGCTCTACCTCACTACCACTTCTCTCGACCCCTCCACGGCCTTTAAATTGTCAGACTGCTTGTCCAACATACTGTTCTGGATGAGCAGAAATTTTCTTCAATTAAATATTGGGGAGACCGAAGCCATTGTTTTCAGTCCCCGCCACAAACTCCATTCCCTAGCCCTCTCCCTAACATCTGTCTGAGGCTGAACCACACTGTTCGCAACCTTGGTGTCATATTTGACCCGGAAATGAGCTTCTGAACACATATCCGTGACATAACTAAGACCGTCTATTTCCAGTTAAGCAACGCCTCGATTTCAAAATTCTCATCCTTGTTTTCAAATCCTTCCATGGCCTCACCCTGCCCTATCTCTGTAATCTCCTCCAGCCCCACAACCCCCAGAGATATCTG
Source organism: Squalus acanthias (assembly GCA_030390025.1). Lineage (NCBI taxonomy): Eukaryota > Metazoa > Chordata > Chondrichthyes > Squaliformes > Squalidae > Squalus > Squalus acanthias. Next base: position 85,175,418 of record CM059435.1, read on the forward strand.
CGCTCCTCTAATTCTGCCCTCTTGAGCATCCCTGATTATAATCGCTCAACCACTGGTGGCTGTGCCTTCTGTTGCCTCGGCTCTGGAATTCCCTGCCTAAACCTCTCTGCCTCGCTACCTCTCTTTCCTCCTTTAAGACGCTCCTTAAAACCTACCTCTTTGACCAAGCTTTTGGTCACCTGCCCTAATTTCTCCTTATGTGGCTCGGTGTCAAATTTTTTGTCTGATAATACTCCTGTGAAGCGCCTTGGGACGTTTTACTACGTTAAAGGTGCTATATAAATACAAGTTGTTATATAAATATTTGTTGTTGCTGCTGCTCTTTGAATGTTTTCCTTAGCTGCTTCTACATTCCTACAGAGCATGTATTGTATGCTCCCATTGTTACCTAATTTGCATTTTGCTCTTCCAGAAGATGAACTTTGACCAAAAAAAATCTTCTAACCATGCTCAAGATTGTAGTGAGGCCAGATTGGAGAGTGGAAATAAAATAAAGCCTGAAGTTAAGCTGCTGCCAGCATCTTTGGACCAAAGTTATATTGCACACGAATCTGAATCTGACTAGCACTGAGTTGCAGCAACAGTAAAACTTTGTGTGTGATTTGACATGTGTAGAATTCCACTCCCTCGGCAAATAATCCTTAATGTTAGGAGAGAGCAGTGGTGGGCACACTCATTTTTTCCGAGCATAAAAACATTCCATTTGCAGTATTAAAAGTTTCCAGGGGATCGAACAATTTCATGTCTGACTAGAGTTGTGTTGTAGGGGAGATGGGGTTTTTGCACTGTTTGGCTTTAATAGGTTTGGGCAGCAGGTCAAGATTGCTTTGTGACTTTTCACTCACAACCACTTTGCATCAATGCAAAAGTAACAATATAGTACCCAACATTGATTAACTGAGGAATGTGTCCTGCAGAGGAGCTCAGCGACTGCAGTGGTGGGAATGTCAGTGACTACTTTATTACTGTGATTATTGTAGCTGGAACCAATGTTGACAACTGCTTATGTGAAATAAACATCTTTTGATTTCAATAATCCAGAATTGGCTAGTGCCAACTGGCCTTACACCAGTAGTTGAGAAAGTTTTTTATCTTTGTTTTGCAGAGCACTTGGAACTGTTTTTAATAAGAGCTTTTCCTGTGCCTACCAAAAACATGTGTGCATTTTCTTTTTTTTTGCCAAAGAACTTTATGTACTATGAAAATCTAATTATTTGTATTCTTTTATCTGGCCAGTTGATAAGATGTCAATAGATTCAAAAGAATAAACTATTTAAAAATAAAAATGTAGATCTTGAGGCCTCGCGCTGCATAGAGACGACTGGTTGACACCCCGTCACTTGCCTGCCAAATTTAAATGAGGCTGAGGCCTCAAAATCGCCAGGGACTCTAAACAGGCAGTCGGCCAGTGCTCTCTGCTGGTCGGTCGCCCAAAAGTTAAAATTTACCCCATTGGGTGTGAGGTGTTTATCAGCCATGGAGACGAAAGTTGCTGAATGAGCAAGCAACCTCAAAGTTAGCTCCTTAACATCTTAACTACCTACTGTCTCAGACTCCACACCCTTTTTTTACACTTGCCTTTTAAAACTCAATTTAAAGTAACTGGTCAAAAGATCCTGAACCGTGACATCAAATCTAATATTTCATCTGGTTTAAACATAGACATAGAAGATAGGAGCAGGAGTAGGCCATTCGGCCCCTCGAGCCTGCTCCGCCATTCGATGAGATCATGGCTGATCATCCAAACTCAGTACCCTGTACCTACCTTCTCCCCATATCCCTTGATACCTTTAGCCTTAAGAAATATATCTAACTCATTCTTGAATATATTTAATGACTTCGCCTCAACTACCTTCTGTGGTAGAGAATTCCACAGGTTCACCACTCTCTGGGTGAAGAAATTCTTCCTAATTTCTGTCCTAAATGGCTTACCCCTTATCCTTAGATTATGACCCCTGGTTCTGGACTCTCCGACCATCGGGAACATTCTTCCTGCATCTAGTTTGTCCAGACCTGACAGAATTTTATATGTTTCGATGAGATCCCCTCTCATTCTTCTATACTCCAGCGAGTATAAGCCCAATCGACCCAATCTCTCCTCATATGTCATTCCTGCCATCCCAGGTATCAGCCTTGTGAATCTTCGCTGAACTGCTTCCATGGCAAGAACATCCTTCCTCAGATAAGGCGACCAAAACTGCACACAGTACTCAAGGTGTGGTCTCACCAAGGCCCTGTACAACTGCAGCAGGACATCCCTGTGCCTATACTCAAACCCTTTCGCTATGAAGGCCAACATACCATTTGCCTTCTTCACCACCTGCTGCACCCGCATGCTTACTTTCAGCGACTGGTGCACAAGGACACCCAGGTCTCGTTGCACTTCCCCTTCTTCCAATCTATTGCCATTCAGATAATAGTCTGCCTTTCTGTTTTTGACACCAAAGTGGATAACTTCACATTTATCCATGTTATATTGCATCTGCCACGCTTCTGCCCACTCACCCAACCTGTCCAAATCATCCTGGAGTTTCTCAGTATCCTCCTCGCAGCACACACGCCCACCCAGCTTTGTGTCATCTGCAAACTTGGAGATATTACATTTAGTTCCCTTATCCAGATCATTAATGTATATTGTGAACAGCTGGGGTCCAAGGACCGATCCCTGCGGTACCCCACTAGTCACTGCTTGCCACTCGGAAAAAGACCCATTAATTCCTACTCTCTGCTTTCTGCCCGCCAACCAGTTCTCTATCCAAGTCAATACCTTGCCCCCAATCCCATGTGCCTTAACTTTACACGCTAATCTCTTATGCGGGACCTTATCGAAAGCCTTTTGAAAGTCCAAATACACCACATCTACTGGTTCTCCCTTATCTATTTTCCCAGTTACATCCTCAAAAAATTCCAGTAGATTAGTCGAGCACGATTTACCTTTTGTAAATCCATGTTGACTTTGTCCGATCCTGTCACTGTTTTTCAAGTGCTCAGCTATTACATCCTTTATAATGGACTCTAGCATTTTCCCCACGACCGATGTCAGGCTTACCGGTCTGTAATTCCCCGCTTTCTCTCTCCCACCCTTTTTGAATAGTGGGGTAACATTAGCTACCCTCCAATCCATGGGTACAGTTCCAGATTCCATCGAATGTTGGAAGATGATCAGCAATGCATCTACTATTTCTAGGGCCACTTCCTTAAGTACCCTAGGATGCAGATTATCAGGCCCTGGGGATTTATCGGCCTTCAATCCCGTCAATTTCCCTAACACCATTTCCCTGCAAATACTGATTTCTTTCAGTTCCTCCCTTTCATCAGACCCTATGTTCTCCAATATCTCTGGGAGGTTAGTTGTGTCCTCCTTTCTGAAGACCAAAATATGCATTTAATTGGTCTGCCATTTCTTTGTTCTCCATTATAACTTCCCCCCCCCCCCCCCCCCCCCCCTGCTTCTGACTGCAAGGGACCTACACTTGATTTCACTAATCTTTTTCTCTTCACATATCTATAAAAGCTCTTAGTCAGTTTTTATGTTCCCTGCGAGCTTACTTTCATATTCTATTTTCCCCTTCTTAATTAATCCCTTTGTCCTCCTTTGTTGAATCCTAAACTGCTCCCAATCCTCAGGGTTACTGCTTTTTCTGGCCATTGATATGCCCTCTCCTTGGATCTTATGCTATCCCTAATTTCCCTTGTTAGCCACAGTTGAGTCACCCTTTTTGTTTTATTCTTATGCCACACTGGGATGAACAAATTCTGTTTTCATCCATGCAGTCTTTGAATGTTTGCCATTGCCTATCCACCGTCAACCCTTTGAGTGACATTCCCCATCAATCCTACCCAATGCACGCCTCATACCATCGTAGTTTCCTTTATTTAAATTCAGGACCCTGGTCTGTGATTCAACTACTTCACTCTCCATCCTAATGAAGAATTCGATCATATTATGATCACTCTGGCCCAAGGGGCCTCGTACAACAAGATTGCTAATTAATCCTTTCTTGTTACATAATACCCAGTCTAAGATGGCCTGATCTCTGGTTGGTTCCTCGACACATTGTTCCAGAAAACCATCCCGTAAACATTCTAGGAATTCCTCCTCCACAGTATTTTTACTAATTTGGTTAGCCCAATCTATATGTAAATTAAAGTCACCCATGATGACTGCTGTGCCCTTACTGCATGCTTCTCTAATTTCCCTTTTAATGCCGTCCCCAACCTCCGTATTACTGTTTGGCGGTCTATATACCACTCCCACTAACGTTTTCTGCCCCTTGTTATTTCTCAGTTCTACCCATACAGATTCCGCATCATCAGAGCTAATATCCATCCTTTCAATTGTGTTAATCCCCTCTTTAACCAGCAATGCTACCCCACCTCCCTTTCTTTTTTGCCTATCTTTCCTAAATATTGAATAACCCTGGATGTTGAGTTCCCAGCTTTGGCCACCCGGGAGCCATGTTTCTGTAATCCCAATCAAATCATATTCATTTATCTCTATTTGCGCAGTTAATTCATCCACCTTGTTCCGAATGCTCCTTGCATTAAGACACAAAGCCTTCAGGCTTGTTTTTTTAACGCTCTCAGACCTATATGAATTATTATTTACTGTGACCACGTTTGATTTAAACCGTTGAGTTCTTTGCCTTCTACTTTTGTTTTTCTCCTTCCTGTCTTTTGCTTTTATCCTTGTTTCCCTTTCCTCTGTCTCCCTGCTCTGGTTCCCAACCCCTGCCACTTTAGTTTAAACCCTCCCCAACAGCACTAGCAAACACTCCCCCGAGGACATCGGTCCCGGCCCTGCCCAGGTGCAGACCGTCCCGTTTGTTCTGGTCCCACCTCCCCCAGAACCGGTTCCAATGTCCAAGGAATTTGAATCCCTCCCCCTTGCACCATTCCTCTAGCCAATTATTGCGAAAGAATACATCGACTCTGAATTTGCGGACTGAAAAAAGAATCCTAACGTACCTGGTGTCTTGGAATCCTCCGGTCCAGGGCTTGCAGGCGTACGCCTGCGTAAAGGCCCAGGGGCGCCAGCGGTTTGCAAGCGTTCCTGGGATCGTGTGTGCCCAATTAAAAGGGGATTCCTCTGATGCTTATGGGGATGCCATTTACATACGAAATCCCCATAAGCATAATAGAATTCCCCAAATAAATAAGAATGCACACCACTTAAATAAAAATAATGATCACATGTTCAAAATTAATTAAAAGACCCTTTAATTAAGCATTTAAAATCAATTTAATTTTTTGAAAAATAAATGTAAACATTTTAAAACCGGGCAAAATTTACCTAAACTATTTTTTAATCACTTTTTTAAAAACTTTACTTCAACCCTTACGCTGGTAAAAGAAGGCATTAGGGTTTCGTGGGCACTCTGGGCAGTAGTTGGGCAAATAGCCCAACTGTGTGCCAACGAAGTGTTGTGCAGCGGATGTGAAACTTGACAGATTGCAAGTTCTGGGTTTTTGCACATGAGCAGCGCCTGTGGAAACCTGGGACTTGTGGGGCCATTCTGAGCGCAGCGTACGCCATCATTGACCACGTAAAATCCAGGCCATCAATTTATTTTCCTAAAATGGTTGGATGGGTGATTGTATGCGATTAACTGGTCATTATCACATTGCTGTTTGTGGCACACTGCTGTGAGCAAATTTGCTGTTGCGTTTCCTACACTACAACAGTGACTACACTTCAGAGGTACTTCATTGGCTGTAAAGTGCTTTGGGACGTCCTGAGGTGGTGAATGGTGCTATATAAATGCAAGTTATTCTTTTCTTTCTTCTGGCAAAACTTCCCAAGATACACCACAAGCAGAGTTGGGTGCACAGAAATTTTCTCCCAACTTAATATTGGGAAGCCTGAAGCCATTGTCTTCAGTCCATGCCACCGACTCCATCCCTCTCCCTGGCAACTGTCTGAGGCTGGACCAGACTGTTTGCAACCTTGGTGTCGTATTTAACTGCGAGATGAGCTTCTGACCCCATCTCTGTGCCATCATTAAGACTGCCTATTTGCACCTCTAACATCGCCAGACTCTGCCCCTGCCTCAGCTCATCTGCTGCTGAAACCCTCATCCAAGCCTTTGTTACCTCCTAGACTTGACTATTCCAATGCACACCTGGCTGACCTCCCATGTTCTACCCTTCATAAACTTAAGCTCATTCAAAACTCTGCTGCCCGTATCCTAACTCGCACCAAGTCCTGTTCACCCATCACCCCTGTGCTCACTGACCTACATTGGCTCCCAGTTAAGCAACACCTCAATTTTAAAATTCCCATCCATGTGTTTTTAACTCCCTCCATGGCCTCACCCCTCTCTAGCTCTGTAACCTCCTGCAGCCCTGCAACCCTCTGAGATATCTGTGCTCCTCCAATTCTGGCCTGGCTCAGTGGGTAGCACTCTCGCCTCCTGAGTCAGAAGGTTGTGGGTTCAAGTCCAACTCCAGAGACCCGAGAGCAAAAATCTGTGCTGACACTCCAGTGCAGTGCTGAAGGAGTGCTGCACTGTCGGAGGTGCCATCTTTCGGATGAAACGTTAAACCGAGGCCCCGTCTGTGCTCTCGGTGGACGTAAAAGATCCCATGGCACTATTTGAGAAGAGCAGGGGAGTTATCCCCGGTGTCCTGGCCAATATTTATCCCTTAATCAACACCTTAAATAGATTATCTAGTGATTATATACTTGACAGGGTAGATGCAGAGAGGATGTTTCCCCTCGTGGGGGAATCTAGAACTAGGGGGCATAATTTCAGAATGAGGAGGCACCCATTTAAATCAGAAATGAGGAGGAATTTCTTCTGAGGGTCGTGAATCTTTGGAATTCTCTTCCCCAGAGAGCTGTGGAGGCTGGGTCATTGAATATATTTAAGGTGGAGATGGATAGATTTTTGAAAGGTAAGGGAGTGCAGGGTTATGGAGAGCGGGAAGGGAAGTGGAGTTGAGGCCAAGATCAGATCAGCCATGATCTTATTGAATGGGGCCAAATGACCTTCACCTGCTCTTATGTCTTATGTTCTTATCACATTGCTGTTTGTGGGAGCTTGCTGTGCGCAAATTGGCTGCTTCGTTTCCTACATTACAACAGTGACTACACTTCAGAAGTACTTCATTGGCTGTAAAGTGCTTTGGGACGTCCTGAGGTTATGAAAGGCGCTATATAAATGCAAGTCTTTCTCCTGCGCATCCCCGATTTTTAATCGCTCCACCATTGGCGGCCGTGTCTTCAGCTGCCGAGGCCCTAAGCGCTGGAATTCCCTCCCTAAACCTCTCCGCCTCTCTACTTCTCTTTCCTCCTTTCAGACTCTCCTTTCAACCTACCTCTTTGACCAAGCTTTTGGTCACCTGCTCCAATATTTCTTTGTGGCTTGGTGTCCATTTTTGTTTGATAACGCTCCTGTGAAGCACCATGGGACATTTTACTACGTTCAAGATGCTATATAGCTGCAAGTTGTTGTTGTAGTACACTGTACTACCTGTGCTCCAGGAATTCAAGAGAAACGTCTTTACCCAGAGTGTGGTTGGAATGTGGTACTCACTACCACGAGGAGTAAATGAGGTAAATAGCATAGATGTATTTAAGGGGACGCTAGATAAGTTCATGAGGATGAAAGGAATAGAAGGGTATGCTGATCAGGGTTGAATGAGAGTGGTGGGAGGAGGCTTGACCATAGACTAGTTGAGCTGAGTGGCCTGTGTCTGTGCTGTGACTCGCTGTAAGTGGGCAGTTATGCTAGCTTCTTGCAACTTGTAAGTATTTTTATTTTGGAGCGTTTTATTTTTGGTTTGAATGGCGGCTATTGCAGTAGCTGATCTCTGAGTCTGTTCTGGCTGATGCTTCCGAATCCACATGTGCTCAACAATCTGCGTTATCTTCAAGTTGACCTATTACGGTGTTTAAAATTTCCAGCATGCTTTTTCTTTCTATCTTGCCTGAGTGACTGGTTCATCTGAACTCTGCTTTAGTAACGTGGCAGCTGCCTTGTGCAAAGGAAGGAAGATATTGCTAGAAGTGCAATTAAAATCTTTTGTCATAAAATGGTAGACTGTCTGGTTTAATTGAAGAAAAACTGGTTCTCTGTTCCCAATTAGTCATCCTTTTCTCTCTCTGGTTGCAGTAAAATATATTGGGCCAGATTTTGCTGGAGCCAGGCTTCTCTCGGTCGGCCCCATTAGACTTGTTTGTGCATGTTTAGGTTTCACAATGTTGCTGGAAGTGTGAGCTGCTAATGGTGCAGCGAGGGCAACAGGACATCTGGGACCTTGATGAACAACAGGATCAACAGTGCATCTCATTGACCAATGAGATTAATGTATTGAGAAATGACTGAACAGGAGGGTGAATGACAGTGGGCGAATTAAATGTCAAATCCGGTACAGAAATAAAGATTGGATAAAGAGAAAAGAGACACAGGAAAAGTAAAAGGAAATTAAATTTGACATTTTTAAAAATCTCAAACCATTCACAATCTGACAGAATGAGACTCCACACTTATAACTCTTCACTTTCTGGGCAAGAGAGGTTGATTGACAGTCATTAACAATTGTAATGTTATTAAAAGGTTATTATGCTGTTAATTATTAGACTTGATGCGGAGATGCCGGTGTTGGACTGGGGTGGACAAAAGTGAGAAGTCGCACAACACCAGGTTATAGTCCAACAGTTTTATTTGAAATCACAAGCTTTCGGAGCTGCTGCTCCTTCGTCACCTGACGAAGGAGCAGCCGTTCCGAAAGCTTGTGATTTCAAATAAAACTGTTGGACTATAACCTGGTGTTGTGCGACTTCTCACAATTATTAGACTTGACTAACTGGTGAGTTTAATGGGCAATTAATGTGCAAATGCAGCAACTTAATGAAAATTGTGGCGATTTCGTGAACGAATGGTGGAGCGGCGCAAATCGGTCAGCAACTTGTGCGTAATTCGTGGGATATCTTTTCCTCGCCACAAGTTGCTGGCTGATTTGCGAATTAATAACTGTGTGTCGTTCAATCAATTTTTTTTCAACATATCTGATCCATTGACTTTATAGCCATTGTCACATGACCGCTTGCAGTAAGTATTTAAATCCTGTGGCAACAGCTGTTTTATTTGAACTCTGGTAAGAAAGATGTGAAGCCACTAATGAACACTAACTGCAGCAAACCGTTTGAATTTTGTGTGCGAATGTATGTATTTGTGTGGTGCTGAATGTGTAAATTATACCATCCAATGTGGTACTGTGCCATGCAGTCCAGGAAGATATCTGGTTAGTCTAGTCCCTAGTCGGCACTGATTTCTGGGGCCACAGTTAGCCTTGGTGCTGTGGGCTAGGGGTGTGGGGGTGGGGGCGGGGGAAGAAAATCAGCCAGGGTTCCTGCAGTTTAATGCTTTCTCTGGGACCAGGTGAAACTATTGTATTTCTTAAGTAAAATTCTTAATTTATTTTCATGGTGCATTCTTTTATACTGTGGGTACAAGAAGAAACTAGCAAGGACATTAGATTATTTGTGAGGGGAATGCCAGTTGTGGTTTCTCCTGGGTGGTGAAGATAGAGATGGTATTGTAAACTGTAAGAGCAATGCTCAAGCAGTCTGTCATTGCCAACTTAAACCTGTGGTGCATTCACTCTACAAGTTCAGCATTGGTATGAGTCAGTTCTAGCCTCTCACCAATATTTAACTTCTGGGGGGGTGGTCTTCAACTCCCGACTGTAACAGGCTTGAAGTTGACAAAGCGGCCACACCACCCACCCATTCTTGCCAGCCCGGCCTCACTTAAATGCCGCTGGTGAGCTGTAGGCGCTGTGCTGCAGCTCGCCAGTTGTGGGAGGGTGGGAAATTGGCCTGCTCCCACACTAAGCTGTCTGGCAGGTTGGGTTTGGGTGGTCATTGAACAGGCTGGCGGCCTGCTTCTCCTGGCTCCATGGTACCTGAAAGTTGTAATCTGGATCCTACAAATGGTGTAGGATCTGCATTTCCATGTTAAAGCAATCTGTTTCAGGCAAATGGGCTACTCTCCCATTTACAGGCCTGCCTGAAATTTGCATCAGGTGGGCCTTGGGTGGCTAATGTACCCCCACCCCAATTTTTCAATTGCTGGCTACCAGTTTTTCAGGTGCAAAATTGGGCGGCCAGCAATTGAAAATCACCCCCGTGAAGTGCAAATCACTGTCCAGGCCTCATTGACTCTGAAACGAAGCAGAATTGGACCACCTCCAGGGAGTCTCGCTCTACTTGGTTCCAATATGAGTTCTAACTTGGATTCAAACTTTATTTACACTATTAATGCAGAGCTCGGTGAAATGGATAGCCAGCTGGCTGCAGAATTGATAACTGACTGGCTGCCAGACGGAAAGCAGAGAGTAGGGGTAAAGGGTAGCTTTTCAGAGTGGCAGAAGGTGGAAAGTGGGGTCCCACGAGGATCAGTGCTGGGATCACTATTGTTCACAATTTATATTAATGAATTTGACTTTGGAATCAAACACAATTTCTAAATTTGCGGGTGACACCAAATTGGGAAGGATTGTCAATACTGCAATAAATTACAAGAAGACATTAATAAACTTGCAGAATGGGCACATAATTGGCAAATGAAGTTCAATGCAGAAGTGTGAGGTTAGGGTTAACATTTTGGTATGAAAAATTAAGGAGGCCACATTACTTGGAAAATAAGGATCTTAGAGGAGCAAAGGGATCTGGGAGTACAACTACAGAAATCACAAAGTAGCAATGCAGGTTAATAAGCCATTTAAAAAAAAAAAGCAAACCAAGCACTCTAGTTTATTTCTAGAGAGATAGAATTGAAAAATAGAGAAGTTATGCTAAACTTGTATCGAACTTTGATTAGACCACACTTGCCACAGTATGCCATATTATGAAAAGGATATAGAGGCACTGGGGAGGGTGCAAAAAATATTTACAAGCAGGAGAGGATGAATGAGTTAGATATATTTCTTAAAGCTAAAGGTATCAAGGGATATGGGGAGAAGGCAGGTACAGGGTACTGAGTTTGGATGATCAGCCATGATCTCATCGAATGGCGGAGCAGGCTCAAGGGGCCGAATGGCCTACTCCTGCTCCTATCTTCTATGTTTCTATGAACAGGCTGGGAGTCTTTTTTTTTTAAAATTTCTCTTGGAAAAGAGAAGGCTGAGGGGTGACCCAATAGAGGTCTTTAAAATTATGAAAGACTTTGATAGAGTAGACACAGAGAGAATGTTTCCACTTGTGGGGAAGAGCAAAACTAGAGGCCATCAATGTAAGATAGTCACCAAGAAATCAAATAGGGAATTCAGAAGAAACTTCTTTACCCAGAGAGTGGTGAGAATGTGGAACTCGCTACCACAGGGAGTGGTTGAGGCAAATAGTATAGATGCATTTAAAGGGAGGCTAGATAAGCATATGAGGGAGAAGGGAATAGAGGGTTATGCTGATGGTTAGTTAGATGAGGAAGAATGGGAGGAGGCTCGAGTGGAGCATAAACGCTGGCATGGACTGGTTGGGCTGAATGGCCTGTTTCTGTCCTGTACATTGTGTAATTCTATGGAACTTCTTTGCTCCAAAATTACAGGGTCAGTGCTTTAAAATGTACTCTTGCCTATATTCTTTTTATAATTGAGTTGTGGGAATGAGGGATGGAAATGGTTTATCCAAGTGATAATGGGGTGCGTGGGGTAGTGAAAATATCCAACAATTTTGTTTCCATTAAGAGAATTTGGGATCAGAATTTGAGAGAAATCCTTGGTGTTCCACATGCTGTTAACAATTACTCAAATTCAAATAGTATTTCTTTCCTTATAATTTCCCTTGTCAGAAATTGCTAATAAAATGTTCCGATCAAAAGCTACAGCTTGGACAAAGGACAGTGACTACTCAATGTACTTCATATTTTCAACTGTTTTTAAGGTGTAATTCATAGCTATATAGCATGAACAATTATCCAGGAATACAGGTAATACTTTCAGTAGATAAAACAGCAGTGATATTTTTGTGAACTTTGTATACAGTTAATGAGCTTCTCCGGCAAGCAGCCATTGTTCTGTTTTCATACAAGTGAATGCATTCAAGGGGCCCTGGTTTTATGCTGCTTTCCTCTTTTTTTAATGTATATTTGCACCTAACCCAAATTGTATTTTATTTTAAATAGCATAGGTTTTTACTATCTGTTCCTAATGCACTGTTTACACCATGTCCACTCTGATTTGTGGGTCTAGCACCTCTGCAAGCTGGCTCCATTTCCAAAATAGTACTTAATACAAGGCTGTGCCTGCTCACATAAGTTGCATTCTACAGGAGGCTTGAATTATGTTGGCTTTAAAAATGATTAAAATCAGGCTCTCCCTTTTAAGCAGGTATTTTTCACAAAAGCCAGAAGATTCTCTTTGATTTATTTTGGCAAATACATTCACCCTAGATCATAGACGCATTGTATATCTTGAGTTTATGCTGTTAGTCATGAATAAGAGCCAAATCACATGATTCAGCTCCTCGGCCCCTATTTGTCACTATGAAGAATAGAATTCAAAACATGGAACTTGGTAAGCTGCTGAAAAGTTGGTTGTGTTTGAATTTGGCACCAGACATTTTCCAGATGGCCAAATGAATCGCTTGTTATAATACTGAGTCATGCAGACCAGCAAGGCCCCAGGTTCAGTCTCTGCTGAGTTACCTGATCTTCGCTGCAGCAATGGTAGGAACACTGCAATTTGCCTCCGTGTGCTTGTGCAAGGAAAGTAGTGATGGCATGTGTAAAAACAAGGAAGGGCTTTCCTTCCTGATTTGTCATCCAGTGGCGCTCTCTTTTTTTCTCCCCTATTATAAATGTGTGCCAGTACCAAGTGAGAACTGAATCAGGCTAATGTAACCTACTCCTCAAAGCCTAACTTGTACACGGTGAATAGTCACTTGGGTGGAGCGCCACAAGGCTGCCACTGCTCGCCAGGGAATTATGACACAAAATGAATTCTGGTTTGCTTTAGGAAAGAAGAAATGGGGTAAAGGCAAAAACGAGGCAGAAGATTGAAATAAGAGCAAAATACTGTGGATACTAGAAATCTGAAATAAAACCAAAAACTGCTGGAAAACATTCAGCAGGTTGGGCAGCATCTGTGCCAGAATATCGGGGTGGGGTCAGTTGATTTTATTAGAAGGCACCATTGCAAATTTCTGGCATCTGAAAAATCATATCTACCAGCTCATGTCTACATTCAGCTGACATATATTTTGTATGTTTTCTGAAGGAAAGAGTTCTGATGCATGCCTACAAAACACATGTTGCAGGATAGATAATGATCACATTTACTGTCGTCTTTCATATTTTTCTTAAATTAATCTAAATCCTTGCATCAGATTCTTGATCCCTTTCGGATCTGTCTGCATTTTGACCCCCTCAAAACTACAATTAAGGTGAATAGTTTTACTCCACTGAAGTGAGTGCCATTGCTGGAGCAATGGGACTGGAATACTGCCCCGTATTGGCAATTAGCGTTAATATCCAGGACTCCCAGATCAGGTTGAGAATAGACAGATGCAAAATAATTTTCTCTTGACCTAACCCAAACAATGTGCTTCAACTCTTTGTCTCCAAAAAGCATTCCAGTACCAGCGTTGACATTTTTATTTCTCTAACAAACCTTTTCAGTTTGATTGCCAACTTGATGATAATTCTTGTTTAAATTGCTAAAATACTCTTTTAGCCATTTCTTACAAAATGGAATTACTTTGGAAGCATTTTCAAGCCTATCCTGGATAAAATCTCTCTCAAAAATATTCCCCATACAAAATTTTCAGTTAAGAGCTAATGGTCATTGTTAACAAAATTGTTTGATGCTTTTTGTAAATTATGACTACTGGTGTTACCCTCTGTTTTGGGAAATCTTTTCACAGATTTTCACATGAAGCTGATAGGGTGGCTTAAGTTTCATTGCATATCTTAATTATTGTCCTTTTCTACTATTGCTTGATTTTAACAGGTAAAAAGTGTTTGAAGTAAAATCTTTGGTTTGTTCTATGTGACAAGTTGGCTAAACTTCTTTTTTTAAACTGTTTTGGGGAGAAATAACCTCGTCACTTGAGATTCAATTTCTTTTTAAAACGAAAGATCTCGGGTGGAGAATGACGGTGACTGTTACAGAGCACACTGTTCTCTCAGGACTACACAAAAAGTTCTACCTGATCTGGGAGTGTATTGTCAGAATTGTGTTCCCTTTAAATGCCTATTTAAGGCTATAGTATACAAACCGAAGAACAAATAATCAAATTCCACAAATGTATCTGTTCTACATATTCTTCTGCAACAATCATTGACTGACTGACATTTTCTTGGGGGCAACTTTGCTGGTGATCCAGTTTACAACCGCACCATTATGTAATGTGCATTGGAATGTGGTTGCAGCAGAGAATAAAGTTTTCTATTCATTGCATTTCACTAACCCAACTGAAATCCATACTGCAGCCTGAACAAACTGAGAAGTAACTGCCCCCTCCTCCATCCATATTGCATAGTTTCTTAAGCCCCACAGTTCTGCCTTGTTTAGTGGAATTCTTCTGTGTGAGCGCATCCCATTTGTTTTGTTCTGAGGTTTGGTGCTTTTGAAATATTTTACTTGTTGAAGTCCTCTATTGTTAACTGCTTTGAATGGATCACTGATAAAATATATAATGAAGACAGTAATTCAGAGTATTTTGCCTGTTTTTAAATCCTTTGACTGGGCTAATCCTGTGAGGCCATATTTTAAGGACCACGCCAAATCACCCATTAGCATAAGGGGAGGGGATAGAAGGCAAGAACATGAGGGAATGTTTTGTGTGCTTTTCTATTATTGTATAAAGTGTCTAGATTGATGACCATCTATCTGACTCCTTTAAAGTTCAGTACAAATGGAAATAACCGAAACGTATGATAAGACCCGAGTATCTCACTGCGGCACTATTAGTTGGCTGCCAAAGGCACTCTGATTTGGCTGAGGGAATTGACAAATGAGTTATAAAAAGGCGAGATTTATCTCACGGCCGGCCAGTCTTTTTCAAACTGTTGGAGAAAGAGGATATTTAATACTTTCAGTAGAATAGAAAGGAGAGACCAAGATTAAAGCAAATGGTCAGAAAGTGAATCTGACCATAAATTAGAGATGAGTTTCGACAGTGGTTCAGTGGAGAGTGGATTATGAAAGATAAGAGACAGGAAGAAAAAGTTTTTTTTTGTTGTAAATCTCCCACAATTAAAATCTAAAGGAATGAGACTCCACATTTGTAAAAGTTAATTTTCAGTAGCAGAAGTTGTTTGGCAGTAATCAAGACTTACCACACCATTAAAGGGGTACTTGCACTGGAATAGGCAAGCCATAACTTTTTCTGGTGAGGTTTAGTTCGTATCTCTGAGGTAAGTACAGCAACTTCACACCATTCAATGTATTTAAATGGGGCGCTAGATGGCGAGATGCTGTTTTGGGAAGCTTTTGGAGGAGTGCCGCGTCTCGGACAGCAGCTTCCGGATTTCCACATTTAACTGTGCATGTGCGGTTGGTGGAAGTTGCTGTCCGATTTTCACGTAAATAACGTTGAGCGCTGTTGGCCTCACCGTTGCTTCCACAGCAAAATCCAGGCCATTGACTACTGTTTCCACTCCTGATCACTGGCCAGTGAGGCTCTGGCTGGAAATGATTCTCATTGGGCAGATTGGATGCACAGGCAATTGATCAACAGAGCTGTTGCGTCTCACTGATTTTTTTTGAACAGGGGACACATTTTGTAAAGAAAATATGATGTGCTTCTGTGTGATTTTTTTGTTGTTGTTGCTTCCTTTAAGCTCTGGGCCCCCCCGCACCCCCCCCCCCCCCCCCCCATTGCTGGTAAGAGGTGCATTCCTCCTGCCACATCTCTATTGACAGGTCTACGGAGTGGGCTGAGTAAACTGCAGCTGCATGTTCCCACCCAACTCTTTCTCGAGCATTTAGCAATATGTGAAGAGTGTAGAGTTTCGCAATTATCGCAATTCTAATAATGTGAGAAGCAGGTTCAATTCTACATTTTTTTTTATTGAACGAAAGGCTGCTTTTAAATAAAAGGGTACAGCAGCCTGTAAAATGGCCGCCGAGCATCGTGACAGACGTTTTCCAGAACATAGTGAGCAGACAAGATGGCGCTGAATATACATTCATTATAGGACCATACTCGGTACAGATTGGGAAGGCAGGATGCAACCCATTTGCGTTTTGGACAAAAACAATGATCTAAGTGCTTGAATCGTTTCATATGCACGATGAGAATCATTGCACTGGACAATCGGGGGCCCATCCAGACACATCAATACACAAATACCCCCCCCCAGCTCAACAATGAGAGAGACAGTGACGGGTGATTGGGCCAGTTTTCAGGTAATCCCGAAACCAGTTGAGGAGACGATTTATACACATCCTGCCTAACTCAACAATGAAGAAGACATTAACGGATAGTTGGCCAGTTTCGGGTGATCCCGAAACTAGTTAAGAAGACAATTACCCCATACCGGGAGCTTTGGGCGCCAAAATTAAACAAAAGACAGCATCTTGATTTGAGCGGGAGATAAGGCCCGGCCAAACAGTATAACTATAGGGGACAAATGTTCATCAGAAGTTACAGATTAGTCAGATTGGAAGAGTTACGGAGATTGGAAGAGTCTTGGTCTTGCAGTCTTGTGCGTGTCCTGCCCGCAGTGCTGTGCTGGTCCGGTGTTCGAGTGTTGGGTGGAGTTCGGGTTCGAGTTCGTTGTCCGTGTCGGCCAGAAACGGAACCTCAGAACGAGCCACCTCGACACGGCAGGCAGTAGGGTACACCATCCCGATCGTCGGTAAACGGTGTCCGGATCCATCAGGGCAACGCAGCGGTGTGTTCCCGAGCGACCAGCCGTCGGTAGCGAAGAAGACAAGAATCTCGGCCGAGCGAGGCCCAAGTGACGAGAAGAAATTCCACGTGGGAGGCGCCACGGTCAGTAAAACCCCGACCGCGCCCGAAGATAAACGACGAAGTAGGTTCAAATCCACCTTTTGAGTCCTACCGAAGATTTCATGACATCAGGAAGACCGGCTTATCTTCTGGTTATTTGAGCGGGTAGCCTGGGCCATCCGCGACGAACGTCCATCGGGTCAGCGAGTGTAAACAAGTCGAGCTCAGAAGCCTTTACAGCCACGTGGCAGCCAGGCGCTGCAGCGAAAAGCTGCGAGCCTCATTTTAAATTCCAGAGTAACCCGAGTGGTGAGCATGTTTCCCGACCCTACAAATCCAGACGTAGTTTAGGTATTGTAAGGGAGGGTGGTTCCTAAGGTTAATGTGTAATGTGTTCCCCCTTTTACGATGTGTCGTGTGTTCCCCATTTGTATAGACCAAGTTTTATAGACGTGTGTATACTTGTAATTTCTTTGATCTGCGCATATGACATGTATTTTATTATTTTGGACACCGTACAATAAAGGCATTCATTTCGTGCTATTCAACCAGGTCTATTTGAGTTTTTCTCTGCATTACTGCTCCTTTGCATCTAAGTCCAGGTGTCCGAACTGTAAGGGCGAGTGGGTCGAACCACTCACAGGTGATTATTGCAAAAGTCTGGCCGGAGACCAGAGCAAGCAATAGCACAGGCAACGAAAGCCTCACCTCGCCGGCCCCCTTACAGAAAGGCACAATAAACTCATGATCACTCTCTCTCGTTTTGGGATTTTTGACCATTTTTCCACACGAGCTTTGGAAAACCTACACTATACTTCTAAGACTTTTAATGTTAAAAGTATCTATTTAAAAAAAAAAAAAAAATTCGGACACTAAGATGCTAATGAGCTAGCATTGATGTTGTTTCCTCTGGTTAAGTATTCCATTTGTTAGACCATCTATCGGTTGAAAAGCACCTGCCACCCATGATGTTGGAAAGTTTTGGAACCATTTTCTGGCTGTGAACAGTGAGAGGTAAAATAGGCAGTCACAGGCAGTCAGGGAAGTTTCTGAAACTGAATGCTGCACGCTCACCAGACAGCAAAGGTTATGACAATATTTGAATGCAGGAGAGAATGGTAAGAAATTATATTGTTGAAGTCAAATAAGTTGACCCACTGATGTGGGGACGTGGGGTGTTATTTTGTATTATGTTAAGATAATTTGTACGGTTTGAATTAAAGTGAGTCTGATCATAAGTGCTCTTCTGTACGTTCATCTCACTGAAATCTATTCCTATCAATCCACGTCTCAAGTGATGCTCAAGCCACCATGAAGAAATAGCCAGTTCAGATTCTAAGGGGATACTATTTGTTACACCCCAGGACTATGCTATCATAGATATAGGGCACTGTGAGTCAATTCCATAAAAGTAAGCTGCTCGGACTGCTTCTGATTCCACATAAACCAGAAACATAGAAACATAGAAGATAGGAGCAGGAGTAGGCCATTCGGCCCCTCGAGCCTGCTCCACCATTCGATGAGATCATGGCTGATCATCCAAACTCAGTACCCTGTACCTGCCTTCTCCCCATATCCCTTGATACCTTTTAGCTTTAAGAAATATATCTAACTCATTCTTGAATATATTTAATGACTTCGCCTCAACTACCTTCTGTGGTAGAGAATTCCACAGGTTCACCACTCTCTGGGTGAAGAAATTCTTCCTCATTTCTGTCCTAAATGGCTTACCCATTATCCTTAGATTATGACCCCTGGTTCTGGACTCTCCGACCATCGGGAACATTCTTCCTGCATCTAGTTTGTCCAGACCTGACAGAATTTTATATGTTTCGATGAGATCCCCTCTCATTCTTCTATACTCCAGCGAGTATAAGCCCAATCGACCCAATCTCTCCTCATATGTCATTCCTGCCATCCCAGGTATCAGCCATGTGAATCTTCGCTGAACTCCTTCCATGGCAAGAACATCCTTCCTCAGATAAGGCGACCAAAACTGCACACAGTACTCAAGGTGTGGTCTCACCAAGGCCCTGTACAACTGCAGCAGGACATCCCTGTTCCTATACTCAAACCCTTTCGCTATGAAGGCCAACATACCATTTGCCTTCTTCGCCGCCTGCTGCACCTGCATGCTTACCTTCAGCGACTGGTGCACAAGGACACCCAGGTCTCGTTGCACTTCCCCTTCTCCCAATCTATTGCCATTCAGATAATCTGCCTTCCTGTTTTTGACACCAAAGTGGATAACCTTGCATTTATCCACGTTATATTGCTTCTGCCCACTCACCCAACCTGTCCAAATCATCCTGGAGTTTCTCCGTATCCTCCTCGCAGCGCACACACGCCCACCCAGCTTTGTGTCATCTGCAAACTTGGAGATATTACATTTAGTTCCCTTATCCAGATAATTAATGTATATTGTGAATAGCTGGGGTCCAAGAACCGAACCATGCGGTACCCCACTAGTCACTGCCTGCCACTTGGGAAAAAGACCCATTAATTCCTACTCTCTGCTTTCTGTCCGCCAACCAGTTCTCTATCCAAGTCAATACCTTGCCCCCAATCCCATGTGCCTTAACTTTACACGCTAATCTCTTATGCGGGATCTTATCGAAAGCCTTTTGAAAGTCCAAATACACCACATCTACTGGTTCTCCCTTATCTATTTTCCCAGTTACATCCTCAAAAAATTCCAGTAGATTTGTCAAGCACGATTTACCTTTTGTAAATCCATGTTGACTTTTTCCGATCCTGTCACTGTTTTTCAAGTGCTCAGCTATTACATCCTTTATAATGGACTCTAGCATTTTCCCCACTACCGATGTCAGGCTTACCGGTCTGTAATTCCCCGCTTTCTCTCTCCCACCCTTTTTGAATAGTGGGGTAATATTAGCTACCCTCCAATCCATGGGTACAGTTCCAGATTCCATCGACTGTTGGAAGATGATCAGCAATGCATCTACTATTTCTAGGGCCACTTCCTTAAGTACCCTAGGATGTAGATTATCAGGCACTGGGGATTTATCGGCCTTCAATCCCGTCAATTTCCCTAACACCATTTCCCTGCAAATACTGATTTCTTTCAGTTCCTCCCTTTCATCAGACCCTATGTTCTCCAACATCTCTGGGAGGTTATTTGTGTCCTCCTTTGTGAAGACAGAACCAAAATATGCATTTAATTGGTCTGCCATTTCTTTGTTCCCCATTATAACTTCCCCCGCTTCTGACTGCAAGGGACCTACACTTGATTTCACTAATCGTTTTCTCTTCACATATCTATAAAAGCTCTTAGTCAGTTTTTATGTTCCCTGCAAGCTTACTTTCATATTCTATTTTCCCCTTCTTAATTTGTCCTCCTTTGTTGAATCCTAAACTGTTCCCAATCCTCAGGGTTACTGGTTTTTCTGGCCAATTTATATGCCCTCTCCTTGGATCTTATGCTATCCCTAATTTCCCTTGTTAGCCACGGTTGAGTCACCCTTTTTGTTTTATTCTTATGCCACACTGGGATGAACAAATTCTGTAGTTCATCCATGCAGTCTTTGAATGTTTGCCATTGCCTATCCACCGTCAACCCTTTGAGTGACATTCCCCAATCAATCCTATCCAATTCGCGCCTCACACCATCGTAGTTTCCTTTATTTAAATTCAGGACCCTAGTCTCTGATTCAACTACTTCACTCTCCATCCTAATGAAGAATTCGATCATATTATGATCACTCTGACCCAAGGGGCCTCGTGCAACAAGATTGCTAATTAATCCTTTCTCGTTACATAATACCCAGTCTAAGATGGCCTGATCTCTGGTTGGTTCCTCGACATATTGTTCCAGAAAACCATCCCGTAAACATTCTAGGAATTCCTCCTCCACAGTATTTTTACTAATTTGGTTAGCCCAATCTATATGTAAATTAAAGTCACCCATGATGACTGCTGTGCCCTTACTGCATGCTTCTCTAATTTCCCTTTTAATGCCGTCCCCAACCTCCGTATTACTGTTTGGAGGTCTATATACCTCTCCCACTAACGTTTTCTGCCCCTTGTTATTTCTCAGTTCTACCCATACAGATTCCGCATCATCAGAGCTAATATCCTTCCTTGCAATTGTGTTAATCCCCTCTTTAACCAGCAATGCTACCCCACCTCCCTTTCTTTTTTGCCTATCTTTCCTAAATATTGAATAACCCTGGATGTTGAGTTCCCAGCTTTGGCCACCCTGGAGCCATGTTTCTGTAATCCCAATCAAATCGTATTCATTTATCTCTATTTGCGCAGCTAATTCAACCACCTTGTTCCGAATGCTCCTTGCATTAAGACACAAAGCCTTCAGGCTTGTTTTTGTAACGCTCTCAGACGTATATGAATTATTATTTACTGTGACCATGTTTGATTTAAACCGTTGAGTTCTTTGCCTTCTACTTTTGTTTTTCTCCTTCCTGTCTTTTGCTTTTATCCTTGTTTCCCTTTCCTCTGTCTCCCTGCTCAGGTTCCCAACCCCCTGCCACTTTAGTTTAAACCCTCCCCAACAGCACTAGCAAACACTCCCCCTAGGACATCGGTCCTGGCCCTGCCCAGGTGCAGACTGTCCCGTTTGTACTGGTCCCACCTCCCCCAGAACCGGTTCCAATGTCCAAGGAATTTGAATCCCTCCCCCTTGCACCATTCCTCTAGCCACGTATTCATTTGAAATATCCTCCTATTTCTGCTCTGACTAGCACGTGGCACTGGTAGCAATCCTGAGATTACTACCTTTTGAGGTCCTATTTTTTAATTTACCTCCTAACTCCCTATATTCTGCTTTTAGGACATCATCCCATTTTTTACCTATATCATTGATGCCTATGTGCACCACGACAACTGGCTGTTCGCCCTCCCCCTCCAAAATGTTCTGTAGCCGCTCCGAGACGTCCTTGACCCTTGCACCAGGGAGGCAACACACCATCCTGGAGTCTCGTTTGTGGCCGCAGAAACGCCTATCTATTCCCCTTACAATTGAGTCCCCTATCACTATAGCTCTTCCACACTTTTTCCTCCCAGCCCGTGCAGCAGAGCCACCCATGGTGCCAGGAAGTTGGCTGCTGCTGCCTTCCCCTGATAAGTCATCCCTTCCAACAGTATCCAAAATGGTATATCTGTTTGAGAGGGGGATGGCCACAGGGGACCCTTGCACTACCTGCCTGCACCTCTTACTCTGCCTGGTGGTCACCCATTCACTTCCTGCCTGTACACCCTTTGCCTGCGGTGTGACCAACTCGCTGAACGTGCTATCCACGACGTTCTCAGCGTCACGAATGCTCCAATATGCATCCATCCGCAGCTCCAGCGCCGCAATGCGGTCTATCAGTAGTTGCAGCTGGATACACTTCCCACACACGGTCGTCAGGGACACAGGAAGCGTCCCTGATTTCCCACATATAGCAGGAGGAGCATATCACGGGGCGGCGCTCTCCTGCCATGACTTACCCTTTAATTAATTAATTTAATTAAAATTAAATTAAATGAATCCCACCAATTTCACTTCAATTAAATGATATACTCAAGGGCCCTTTCCCGACACTGGCCTCTGTAAAAAGCCCACGAAAGTGAGTTTAACTACTCACAGTGCTGCTGCTCTCTCCGCTCCCGACACTGGCCCCTGTAAAAAAAAAAAAAAGCCCGCGAAATAAACTTAAAAACTTAACAGAAACACTCACCTGCAACTCACCAATGAGCGCTCTCCCTCTAGTAATGGGCTATGAACTACTCAGCAGAAATACTTAAAACTGAACAAAAAACTTAACAGAAAATACCCACCAGCTACTCACCAATGAGCTCCCCTCTGACCACCTCACTTCTGAATTCTGACGTCACTCCTGTGCTGAGTTCCTCTCGCTGACTCTGTGCCTTTCGCAGGTCCGCCGCTCAGCTCCGGTATCTATCTATTGGCAGACCTCAATTTGCAGCAGTCATATTCTTGTATTTGACCATGGAATTAAACCAAGAGAAGTGTCTGGCTTCAGGATTCACTAGCACAGATTTCACTTTTTTAATGATTGATTGGATATTTTAAAATTACAATATAAGTAATACTATAAACTTATCTCTTTTTTACATTCCTGAAGGCACTGACTTTTGGTTAAGTGTAGGTGCTGGGAACCTTGCCGTGCTTTGTCCAGATGGTCATTCTTCATAGGTAATACTAGACAGGGAGTGTCTCTAGGATATTCAACCTGGAGGTTGTTTAATAACGTCACAGTACAGGACAAGTGGAACATCTTTTGAAGGCATAATGTTGCAAATGCAGGATGTAGCTTGTTGGTAGCACTTTGCATGTTTGCCTCAGTTGGAAAGTTGTGGGTTTAAGTCCCACTCCAGGGATGTGAGTACACAATCTTGGCTGACACTCCAGTGCGGTACTGAAGGAATGCTGCACTGTTGGAGGTGCCGTCTTTCGGGTGAGACGTTAAAACTTCTTTACCCAGAGAGTGGTGAGAATGTGGAACTCTCTACCACAGGGAGTGGTTGAAGCGAATAGTATAGATGCATTTAAGGGGAAGCTAGATAAGCATATGAGGGAGAAGGGAATAGAGGGTTATGCTTCGAGTTAGATGAAGAAGGATGGGAGGAGGCTCGAGTAGAGCATAAACGCTGGCATAGACTGGTTAGGCTGAATGGCCTGTTTCTGTGCTGTATATTCTATGTAAAAAAAAACAAGACCCGTCTGCCCTCTCGGTTGGGCGAAAAAGATCCCATGGCACTGTTTAAGAAGAGCTGGGGAATTCTCCCCGGTATCCTGGCCAATATTGATCGCTCAACCAACACCTAAAAGCAGATTATCTGGTCATTATCACATTGCTGTGCGCAAATTGGCTACTGTGTTTCCTACATTACAACAGTGACTACACTTCCAAAAAGTACTTCATTGGCTGTAAAGCACTTTGGGACGTCCTGAGGTTGTGAAAGGTGCTATATAAACGTGATCTTCTTTAAATACATACCTAGAATCAATTACTCCGACTAAACAAATATGACCTTAAATGGGTTAACAAACAAGTTAAAAGTGAAATAAAGAGGAAAAATTACCTCCCATAAATCAGGGAGAAAGGAGAAGGCGTTCATTGGGATACATGCAGAAATAAATTAAAGCAATTAGAGGGGCAAAGAGAGACTTAGAAAAAAATATAACTCGGAGGCAAAACCAAAACACTCTTGTTACACTAACTAAATGAACAAAATACTTAATGAAGTAAAATGATGCAATTCTATTTTTCAATGGTAGTGTACAATTTTTAATAAATGTAAAATCCAAATAAGCAAAAGAAAACTGTTGGTTTGGTAGCAGAGTGGATATCAAACAGTTGTGATGTCCATTTAACATTTGTTAATACCACTGAAGCACGTGGCTGCTACATGCATTCCCCAGCAGTTACCTAGTAAATGTTCTTGTTATTTTTAAATGCTAAATATACTTAACTGGTTATCTTCCTCTGTGTAAAAGCTTTTATATCTGATCTGTAGACCGGGCGGTTTAAGTACTTTTGAAATAATAGAGAGCAGGGTAGACTTTTTTTAAACTTGAAAAATTGCTTTCTGTTGATGTGTGTGCCTTTCAATATTGTGATGCAGAGATGCCGGCGTTGGGCTGGGGTGGACAAAAATGAGAAGTCGCACAACACCAGGTTATAGTCCAACAGATTTATTTAAAATTACAAGCTTTCGGAGCTATCGATCGCCCCCTCTTCAGGTAAAGTTACTATGAGTGAATCTACAAAAGTTCACAGAATTTAAACACAGAAAAAGCACACAAAAAGAGATACAATCTCTGCGTTTTCTGTGTTTAAATTCTGTGAACTTTTGTAGATTCACTCATAGTAACTTTACCTGAAGAAGGGGCGATCGATAGCTCCAAAAGCTTGTAATTTTAAGTAAATCTGTTGGACTATAACCTGGTGTTGTGCGACTTCTCATTTTTTTTCAATATTGTAGCACTGGCCAGCTGACTCTCTTCCTTCCCTTCACAGTTAATCCATTATTGTGATCATCTATTTACTTAGTGCTGCTTTGATTTTACATTGTTAATCGCTACTGTACAACAGTTAGGAAACAAATGTTAGAAACATAGAAACATAGAAACTAGGAGCAGGAGTAGGCCATTCGGCCCGTCGAGCCTGCTCCACCATTCAATACAATCATGGCTGATCATCCAAATCCAGTACCCTGTCCCTGCTTTCTCACACAGAATCCCCATCGAGCCTGCACCGACACATATCCCACCCTATCCCCGTAACCCCACGTTCTTGTAGAGTGTGAGAAATGAGCATAACCAAAGATGCCTGGCAGAATGTTTTAGAATTGTGCATCATTGATGACCTAGCTGATAAGCTGCAGTAACTGTGAAAGGCTGGTAATTATGCAACGTGGCCAAACTAGGAGGAAATGCATATTTTTCTCCTAATTGGATCCACTGCCTATGGTTTGCTTATTTTCAGGTCTATTTTATTATTCAATACCGAGTGTTTGTTTGTGAAATGGTGGAACAGGTACAAAATCTTCCAGGGGTTAGTCTCTTCATGTGTATTGTGTCTGCAGAAGTGAACATCTGGTGTAGGAAAGGAGGTGGGAGATACTTATGAATCTGCTCATTGTTTTGAGTGCATGCAGGCTATTTTCAGTCATTTCAAAGTGTGTATGTCTGCAGGTTTTATTTAAATAGCCATCAAATCTTTCAAGAAGTATATTTTAGATCAGGAATGTTTGAATTTCATTTTTCACCACTCCTCTCAATCAGTTACAAAATTGCTAGTTTATACAGAATGATATTGGGTCTTTTTTTTGAAATCGTAGAAGTGAAGTTAATGAATGTTATGTTGAAAGGTTTTGTGCTGGCAGAAATGGAAAAATACAGATACCTCTGCTCACAAGCTGGCTGAGATCAGAAATTCATTATGTGGAAAATTGAAGGAGAACACCCAGGTTCCATCACTCTTTGGCACAGTACATTAATGGATTGGGTTGCCTGCAGCTCTAAAGTAATTACAGCTTTCACAATGATTGGACAGGTTAAAGTTCAGCATATACTTCACAAATAAACCCAATCAATGCAAAATTACCACACACCTTCTGGCTTCCTCCACCATAATCCTATCGCAACGGGTTACCAGAGTGTTTTTTTTCTCTGCTGAAGGTAGCTGCCTTTTTCAAATGAAAGCCCTAGTTATTTAAACAAAAAACTGCCTTGGGCATACTCTGTGCGGTGCCCAGTGAACATGAGCTTGTAACGCTAAATTACCCACAATTTGGCACAACTAGAAGTTTGAAACTCTTGCGTATGGAAGGTGCAAACAAATGAGTATTTAATGCAAATGATTCATTTCATTTAGCACTAACCACCACCTGTTCTTGTTCGTGATCTGGAGTATGCCTCATTTACAGCAGTGTATTTCTGTGTACTAAAGTTCTTCAATAGTATTACCACAAAGGTCAAAGGAAATTGCCTCTTGAGGGAGAAGTATGACGGAATAAAGCAAGCATCTTTTTTACATAATATAGGAGAGACTATTTAAGGGGGGGGGGATGGGAATAAAATCAAGATGCAGTTTTAGATTCTTGCCTATCTCCACAGGGAAAGAGTGCGCGATCAATCTTTTTAATACACCCTTTTAAAAAATAACAATGAAAGGAATGGCAGCTTCAGAGTACGGCATAATTTTTTCATTACTTTTTAGTGTTGCCGGTAGCTTAAAGCCTGGCATACTTCATTATTCATCTTGTGTATCACATTTGTACTGTTTAATGAACATTTTGCACTTTTTTTTAAAAATTTCAGTCCATATCACATTAATTTAACCAGCAAACATTCTTCAATTTTATCTTCAACCTGGCTGTGGTGTGGACTTGGAGGGGAAAAAAAACCCAAAGTAACTGTACTTAAACTAGGTTTCTTGTTATCAAATCTGCTTTGTAATTTTGTTTTTAAAAAAGCATTTTTGCTGTTGAGTCTGTTTTCACATCAGCTACTCTGACGGGATATACTTCAGAATAGGGTCAAAGAGCTGATGCACCTTGTACATTTATCAGTTTGAGTTAATTACTGGCAGTGTCAAGTACATTGGAATATTTATTCCTTTGGTAGATTGACTCTGGGATGGGGAGGAACCTCCTGTCAGAGTATAAAGACTGCAGGGCTTTTTTTTAAACTAATGTTAGCTTTTAGCGTGAATGCAACCAAACCTGTTTAATTTTAATGTGCACTAGCAGTTGTCCTATTTTACTGATGTACTGATCTGTTGGCACTCCATGGAATGTTGATTACGAACATAAACGGGCAGGAAAAGTTCAGCTGGTCCACCAAGCCTGCCCCACAACAATGGCTGGAGCATCACGACCAAGCACTTTCTTCCTCGACCTCCTTTACCCTTTCCCCCACCACCCAGTCGCAGCCATGTAATCTCCTGGGAGAGGCAAAAAGATTGGATTAAAATTCGAATTCTGTTGATTCCACATTGCTAAATATAAAATTACATTTAACGGTATTGTCTTCTTAAAAACAGATTTGCAGGATAAGGTAAGAGGTACTTAGGAGGGGTTCTTGCAATTGATGTTGAAATTTGTGTCCTGATATCTAGCACGATGATGCAAGCATGTTGATATCAAAGCAGCTCCGTGTGTACAGCACGCCGCCAGAGGACGTATCAGATCATGAGGCCCATGAAAAGTGTCTCCACTGCTGGTCACAGTAGGACTGGCCATTTATACTTGCATGTGCCACAGAAAGCACAAGACCCTCATGTCTGCAGTTGCTGCCACTCTAGTAAAAACACCACCCATCAGTAATTGTTCAAAATCTCCAAACCCTGGTGTGAGTTTGAATAGTGTTGGCTGTTTGACCTTGGTGGGCGTATCCTATCCAAGTTTGATCCTTTCTAACTTGTGTGCACATTCCATCGGGGTCTTGAAATAGCAATCAGGAACAAGATCCCTGAATAATTTTTCCCACCCCCCCAGACAAGAGTGTTGAAACAAATGCAGCATCCCTGTGCCAACTTAGCTGAGATTGGCTGAATCACCAGAGACTAAAGATTGAACTTGGGAGCTTCCATACTGGCTCAGTGGTGCACATGGCACTAAATCCATTGACTCTGGAGTGACAACAGGTTTTGTACACAGGAAGTACATGCAGAGAAACAGGTTTTAATATTAGTCACTCTCCTGTTGTATTGCATATGGGCAGTTGGACCAATTTGGGTTAGGAGGTAGGGAATAATGGAAATAATATGGAGGGAAGAGCAGGTAGAAGGAAAGAAGAGCGGAGGGGAGGAGTTCACTTTTTTAGTTCGCTGTAAGGATCATATGTGAAATAACTTCAGGCAGTTTCAACCTCTATGTAATTTTGCACTAAATGGGCAATCTGATTCAGATCACCCAAGGAGACTATTGTGTGGTGGGAAAAAAATATTTCACTGCAAACTTGTGGAATATTCAGAGTTTTGCATATTGTTGAGGCAGATAATGGGTGCGTTACTTAGTGGGTACATGAAACTCTATGTTCCGTTTCCAGTTCTAACCGGCTCCCCTTGGATAAACTTAATCAAGCTATTTAACCGAAAATTTGCAAAACTAAAATCCCTGGTTACGTTCCTCATTTGGGTATAGTTGCCCTACTGCCAAATCTGTTTTCTATAGTGTAGCCTTAAACTGAAGTGGCAAAGTCAATAATGGAACAGCCAAAAGTAAAGGACAGATCCCCCAGAGTACAAATAGCTCTTGAGAATAATAGGCCTTAAGCAGGGACTGGATCAGGGCCAGAAGAGGCCCATAAAGGTAAATTACTAATTTATATTAAAATTTTCTTGAGGCTAGGAAGAGCAGGAGTTCAAATGCTTTAAATATCAGTTGGATTGCCATTCTTTCCCATAATGGCTGAATATCCTTACTGTAGTAT
Source organism: Squalus acanthias (assembly GCA_030390025.1). NCBI lineage: Eukaryota > Metazoa > Chordata > Chondrichthyes > Squaliformes > Squalidae > Squalus > Squalus acanthias. The sequence continues at coordinate 85,204,244 of CM059435.1, forward strand.
CACAACCAGAATTGTACACCGCAGTCCAGGTTTGGCTGTAATAGTACATTATACAGACTTGTTATCGCCTTCTGGGATTTGTTTCAATCACTCATTCTATCTATACAGTATATACAAAGATCTGGTTAGTTTTCCTTAACTGCTGCAGCACACAGCACTGCTGGTTTCAGTGAGCTATCCACAACTATTTATAGATTACTCTCCTAAGCCTAAAGCTCTTGAGTTTCTATCTGCAGCAGACCAAATAAGTACATCAGTATTGCAGTAAAATTCCCATAGCTACACCCTTTCCCAGTTTTTTTTTCTCACTATCTCTGCCAAGTAATGTCTCTTTGGGTGTTTACCCAACTAATGTAATTGTTGCATCTGGTTTCTGTGATGCATATGATGATATAGTCTTCCTCTCCAGCCAGGGTGTCTCATTTTACTTATAAGATATTTGTGTACAGTCCACTCCTCTTAATACCAAATTCCTTAATTTGAATTAATCTGTTAATTGAAATTTGGGACAAAAGGCTCCTGCGCTGTATATATAAGTGCTTAATTTTAACTTGCTGGACAATTTTTTTTCAAGCAAACAGTGACTTTGAATTAACAGGAGTAGACTGTATAGAATTTTAGGCATCCACTTCCCCCAGCTAATGTGTTTGTTTTATTTTCCTGTTTTGGTCCTTGCCTTTGCATACCTTTTTTTTTTATAAAGCTTTAGATCAGAATGAATTGATGCAGTGGTGCAAGTCCTAGGGCTTTATAAGGTGTGGGAGCAGCAGAATGCTTTTCTACATTCCGATTTTATGTGCATGGTCAGCGGTGGTTTAACCAGAGGCTGTTAAGTTGGGCTTTACTTTGAAGTGTACGGCAGATACACATCATTCATAGACCATACCAAGGAATATTTTTCTATGAATTGCACACGGCATCGTGAATTGCTGCTAAAATATTGATTTCTTCATTATATTGAGTGTTTCATTGTGTTTAAGGAATGGGTTATAAGAATGTTGTAAATAGTTGCAGATCTGATCATTTTAGAGTACCAAAAAAATGCATCATGGCAGATGAGAGTAAAATGCTCCGTCAAAGAAGCTGGTGCCATTATAGAAAGATTAATACTTGAAAAGCCATAAGACTGTAGAGTTTGTTTTTGCAGACTGCCCTCATTTTATATTAAGCAGTCAAATTTTCCTGGATTAGTTCCAGTGTCTGTCCTGCCATGTTCTAGCAGCAGTTCGTCAGTGCCACAGCTTTCTGCTGACTGAGTTTTAGAGATCCAGAGGAAATATGAATATATGAAAATGTCAAAGAGCAGCTGGTCCCTCTAGCCTGTCCCATACAGTAGTTGTGCCTTCTGCATCATGATTCAGACACTCTCTACCCACCTGGAACCATTTAATTTCTTGAGAGGTGGAAAAACCTGGAAAATTCCCCTCTCATCTCCCCCTGCCCGTTGCAGACAATCAAAACTGACCAAAGAGATCACATTGACCATGACTTGGCATCTACCTTTTTTGTATGACGTGATCTCTGCCCCGACCAGGAACCAGTCCAGCTCTCGAAGGTAGACAGAAAATCAGCATCACACAAGCCGGCAACTTGTTCCGTAGGACTACTATTCTCTGGGAAATGAAGAACCGCCTACCATCTAACCTAATTTACCATTGTGTAACATAAATATGACCCCCGTCCTCCCCCCAACCTATCTAATTGAAATAATTTGTCAATGGGAGCACAGTCTATCCCATCATTATTTTACAGACCTCCAATCAAATCGCCCCATCGCTTCTGTAAAGAATATGGGCCCAGCTTTTTAAGCCTATCTGGGTAGCTAGAGGTTTTTAAACTGGAAATCTATCTTGTGGCAAATTGAAGCTTCAGCTAAGTTTTTTTTTTTAAATTCACTTTGGGAGTGAAATATCAACAATATTGTGGTTTCAATGCTTCACAAGAAACTGGAAAAATATGTCCATCAATTTTTCATGGTTTTTTGAGGGGGCTGGCAGGTTATTAAAATGAAATGTTCACTGGTAAACTCCAGTAGTTAGACTCCCTCATGTTGTTGTAATATATAACTCCGACGTTTCACATTCATAAAAGCTCCTTTCATCTGCTGGAGATGTAATTTGACATTTGCTGCCTGACCGCTGGTGTGAGTATTACAACACGACCCATATCACCAGTAATTGTTCATTATTACTGAACAGGGAAAATATTATACATTTTTTTCAAGCTTGAAGCATATGTGAAAAATCTTTTTGAAATCTTCATAAATAATCCAGTATACTTTGTCCTTGATGCCACAATGTACAGTTAAATTCCTTGACAGATAGGTGTGTTATTAGACCACTTGCTATACTATGTAAAGACCCATGTAAGCATCAGATAATGGTCTTGAACTGCTTCCAGAAAAAATACAAAATACGGTTATGTATACAGAACAGAGTGTCATTAATAATCAACAACAGTACTTTGCCTTTCAGCACTCTCTCCCACTCTTCTTCCAGGGAACTTTGAGATTTGCCTTGTACAGTATTAGCAAATTCCCTTGGGCTGAGAGGAGCCGCATCCAGACCTTTAGGATTATTACAACTGGTACTTAAGTTATTTGTCTACTGCTGTTTGGTATTTATAGTGTTCATAGTGCAGGATATCCAAGCTCAGGAATGGGCCACTTCAGACTAATAACACTGGGGGCTTGCTAAGGATGGCACAGGGTTTATTTGCACATTCTAATCATATCGGATATTTTGGAATTTGTAGCAGTCCATTCTAATTGGTGCATGGATTTAAGTGCAGCCTAGCTGACCCGTGCGCCAGCTGTTGTGGACCCACAGACTGCGCAGAATTGCAAATGTATCAGGGTGGACTCTGTCCTTCCTCGAATCAGCCGTGATGATTACGGTTTAATCCTTACCTTCTATAGGTACCTCTCCCATAGTTCCAGAAACCTTTCTTTCATTGTTTGGAGTCCACAGATGTCGTGCAGATAGGTTTTTAAAAGAAAGACTTGCACTTGTATAGCGCCTTTCACAACCTCAGGACATCAAATAGCGCTTTACAGCCAATGAAGTACTTTTGAATTGTAGTCACTGTTGTAATGTAGGAAACACGGCAGTCAATTTGCAAACAGCAAGCTCCCGCAAACAGCAACGTGATAATGACCAGATAATCTATTTTTAGGTGTTGGTTCAGGGACAATTTATTGGCCAGGATGCGGGTGAACTCCCCTGCTTTTCTTCAGAATAGTGGCCGTGGGATCTTTTTACATCCACCTGAGAGGGCAGACAGGGTCATGGTTTAACGTCTCATCCAAAAGACGGCACCTCCGACAGTGCAGCCCTCCCTCAGCACTATACTGGAGTGGGACTTGAACCCACAACCTTTTGACTCGGGCGAGAGTGCGACCCACTGAGCCACAGCTGACGCCCAGAGCAGATGAAGCATGGGTGGCGATGTTCAGCCCTTATTGCTTGGTTCTGGATTGTCTGTAGCCTCAATCTTTGGTTGATTGGCTGTGCACCAAGCTGAGTGGCCATATCACAGGATTGGCCAGAGATGGGCTTCATATAATCTGAAGAAAGTTCTGGGGCGGACTGCTTTTTATAGATCCGCACAATTGGACTAACCTGGCTGATGACACAAGAACATAAGAAATAGGAGCAGGAGTCGGCCATTTGGCCCCTCGAGCCTGCTCTGCCATTTAATGCGATCATGGCTGATCTGATCTTGGGCTCAGCTCCATTTCCCTGCCCGCTCCCCATAACCCATCACTCCCTTATTCAAAAATCTGTTTATCTCCACCTTTTGAATATATTCAATGACCCAGCCTCCACAGCTCTCTGGGGCAGAGAATTCCACAGATTTATGACCATCCGAGAAAATAATTCCTCCTCATGTCAGTTTTAAATTGTCGACCCCTTATTCTGAAACTATGCCCCCTAGTTCTAGATTCCCCCATGAGAGGAAACATCTTCTCTGCATCTACCTTGTCAAGCCCCCTCAGTATCTTATATGTTTCAATAAGATCCCCTCTCATTCTTCTAAACTCCAATGAGTATAGGCTCAACCTTTCTTCATAAGTTAACCGTTTCATCTCAGGAATCAACCTCGTGAACCTTCTCTGAACTGCCTCCAATGCAAGTATATCCTTCCTTAAATAAGGAGACCAAAACTGTACACAGTACTCCAGGTGTGGTCTGACCAATACCCTGTACAGTTGTAGCAGGACTTCCCTGCTTTTATACACCAACCCCCTTGCAATAAAGGCCAACATTCCATTTGCCTTCCTGATTACTTGCTGTACCTGCATGCTAACATTTTGTTTCATGCACAAGGACCCCCCAGGTCCCTCTGTACTGCAGCATTTTGTAATCTCTCTCCATTTAAAAAAAAATTAAAAATAATTTGCTTTTTTATTTTTCTTACCAAAGTGGATAACCTCATACTTTCCCACATTATACTCCATCTGCCAAATGTTTGCCCACTCACTTAGCCTGTCTATATCCCATTGCAGATTCTTTGTGTCCTCTTCACTGTCCTAGCAGTGTTGATGTGTCCAAGCCATATTCCTCTGGAAAGTTATGTCCAGGAACTTCTGCTATCGACTGGTCTTGATTTGATTTTGACACCGCTCAATCTTCATGCTGCTCTTTCATGTGCTTGTTTCTTTAGGTGAAGAGCATAGATTGTGTGGGGTTCAGCAGAATTGACCTAAATGAGAAACCAGAGTATGCTGAGAACAGAGCCCTGGGGAATTCCTGCCACTGGAAAGAATCTGATGGAGATTCTTGTGCCCACTGTGACACTAGTTGCACACTCAGCCGGGAAATTAGATAGTAATTGCACCAGCTGACTAGCGTGTCGCATTCAGAGATGGCATTTTGTAGCCCATTGCTAGGACAGTGAAGAGGGCACACAGAATCTGCAAAAGGATATAGCCCATTGAGCTAAACATTGACACTGCAATGTGCACTCTTGTTAAAGGCTCGGAGAATGTGCTCTGGCAGCCATTGCTGGTGCTTCTTCCTCTTCTGAACCCAGCTTGGCCTGAGTTAGAAAATGTCACTGTTGTCTTGAGGTGATGTTGGAGATAGTAAGTGACGACTGCCTCCAGCAGCTTTCCCAGGCAGTTCAACAGGCTGACTTGCCTGGTTTGTGGATCATTGTGATCATGGCTGACTTCCAACATCTCGTGAAGTAGCCCAGCACTGATGACTTGAAGGGCTCGGGTGACTACCAAGAACATTTGATGATGTCATCCTCTCCTGAGACACTCTTGTGTGCTCCTTAGACATAACTGGAATTCTGGAGCAGTTATTGATTGGATTTCTCTTCAGTGCATTATCCTGTCCATTACTTGCTCAAAGATTGCAACAGTTTGGGTTGAGAGTGGATCCAATCTTCCACTTCCTCTTCCACCTGCTGTCAAATTCCTTGTGACTTGGTTTGGTATGGACAGTGCAAAGGTAATCTTTGAAAAACTTTTCTTTTTCTGAGTCTGTCTCTGCACTGTAGCTCAGAATGCAGCGCCAATATGTTTTTGAACTGTGCTGTGCCCTGTAACTTTATTTTTTGCCAGAGTAGTTTAGAACCATGTCCTTATTCAACCTTTCTTGTAGGAAAAAAATCCCACTGCTTCTCAGCATTGGTTTTGAGAAGTTGCCAAATTTTAATCTGCAGATGGTTAACTGATGTCTTTGGCTTATTGAGTGATGCTTTAATGTAGTTAGTTCCTCCCAGTTTAGTGATGTGTTCAGGCACCATAGCAGTCTTAGTGCCAGGATTCTCCACCAGTATTGCTGATTTTGCTGTTCTCTGCTGGAAGTGCCAATCTTGGTTCACTGATAGCCTGAGTCAGAAGGTTTAAACTCCACTCCAGAGATTTGAGCAGATAATCTAGACTGACACTTCAATGCAGTGCTGAGGGATTGTTGCACTGTTGGTTGTCGTTTTCCGATGAGATGTTAAATCAAAATGGGAGTGCTCTCTTGGGTGAATGTAAAAGATCCCATGGCAATTTTCCAAGGTGAGCAGGGATGTGCTCCTGGTTTCCTGGCCTGCATTTATCCATCAACCAACACCACCATGGTCATTTATTTCATTGCTGTTTGTGGACCTTGCTGTGCACTAATTGGCTACTGTATTTCCCTACATTGCAATAGTGGGCAGCCCAGATAGCGCTTTTTTGTAGTCCCAGCCAAGTGTTCTGGGCAGTCAGATTTAGCAGAAAAGTTCAGTGTAAACAGAACTGGCAGATGATCACTGTCCACATTTTCCCTGACCCTTGAACCTCCGCACTTGCTAGCCATTACTGGTGCTACAATGGCATCATGGAGTTGAAGTTGCTGCGGTGGACTTTGGGGTGGGGGGTCGGTCTAAGATGCTGCAGCCCAGGTCCTTGGTTATGTCCCACAGCTGTTCGCCTGCAGCACAGATGGTCTGCTGCCCCACATGAACTGTTTTACACTGAAGTCCCCCAGGATCTACAGGTTGTTCCCAAATCGGTCATCCTGAATACTTGAAGTCCCTGGTGGAAAAACAGACTAGACCTAGCGCTTGGAGGCACTCCTTGTTCCAGGTAAACTTTGGCTGCTACACACTCCAGTTTACAAATGGCACCAGAGATGTTGATTGCAGATTGCAGTGTTTGAGGAGAATAGCTGCTGCTCCTTTACTGTCTGATCCAACAGTACTGTAGTTTAGTAGGCTGAATTTGTCTTTGCTGGAGAGATGGATCTCATTTACTGAGACTGTGTGAACATTGTTTTCCTGTAGAGTCCTCAAGGGATACTTCATTCATCGTACCTATTGTTAATATCAAGCGCTCCCATTTTGGGTGTGGTATGGATTGGAAGTCAAGTGTAGCTCCCAGCAATTATCCTTCCCTCCAATATGATAACAGCAACTCTCAAATGAAAGAATAGATCAATTAATTAGAGAGAGAAAAAATAAAGCTCAAGGGGGTGAAAGATGAGAACTTCTTTCATTGCTTTTGAAAGTTGGAGAGGGAGTGCCAGGTGTGTTTTTTTCCTGAATTGGCCTACGGTTTTTTCTCTCTCTTGCCTCGCCCAGGAGATTGTGACTGAGGGGGAGATTGATGGTGTGTGTTGGTTGTACCATGTCTGATGGGTTTGATGGACCAGCTAGTCTCTTCCTGTCCTTTTTTGTATGTTTATGAGCTCTGGGAGGAGTGTAGGATCATGCTTAAAAGCAAGGTAAAACTGAAATTAGAAATGCAAACGGGACTGAAGCGGAGTACAATTGAAGATGCTTGGCATAATACTGAAAATGTCTACCAATATCAAAAGAGACGTTAAGGAGGAAGTTAGAACCCAAAAATGGCGGTGAAGTTAAAGTAGTTGAAATATTAAATTACTATTTTCTAGAAATACAGTAATAGACTTGAATTACACTAAATGCTTTCTTACACATAAGAACATAAATAGGAGCAGGAATAGGCCATTCGGCCCTTCGAGCCTGCTCCGCCATTCAATGAGATCATGGCTGATCTTCTGCCTCAACTCCATTCACCGGCCCTATCGCCATATCCCTTGATGCCTTTACTAGTCAGAAATCTATCGACTTCTGTTTTGAATATACCCAATGACTGAGCCTCCACAGCCCTCTGGGGTCGAGAATTCCAAAGATTCACCACCCTCTGTGTAGAAATTTCTTCTCATCTCAGTCCTGAATGGCCTACCCTTTATCCTGAGGCTGTGGCCCCTGGTTCTAGACTCCCCAGCCAAGGGAAACATTCTCCCAGCATCCACCCTATCAAGCCCTGTAATAATTTTGTATGCTTCAATGAGATCCCCTCTCATTCTTCTGAATTCAAGAGAATACAGGCCTAGTTTACTCAATCTCTTTTCATACAACAGTCTCGCCATCCCAGGAATCAATCTCGTGAACCTTCGTTGCACTCCCTCCTATGGCACGTATATCCTTCCTTGGGTAAGGAGACCAAAATTGTACACAGTACTCCAGGTGTGGTCTCACCAAGGTCCTATATAATTGAAGTAAGACTTCTTTACTCCTGTACTCAAATCCTCTTGTAATGAAGGCCAGCATACCATTTGCCTTCCTAATGGCTTGCTGCACTTGCACATTCACTTTCAGTGACTCATGTACAAGGACACCCAGGTCCCTTTGAGCATCTGCATTCCCCAATCTTTCACCATTTAGGAAATACTCTGCCTTTTTTTCTACCAAAGTGGATAACTTCACATTTATCCACATTATATTCCATCTGCCATGTTCTCGCCCACTCACTGAGCCTGTTGAGATCCCCTTGAAGCCTCTTCACATCCTCTTCACAACTAACACTGCCACCTAGCTTTGTATTATCAGCAAATTTGGAAATGTTACATTTAGTCCCCTCATCCAAATCATTGATATAGATTGTGAACAGCTGGGGCCCAAGCACCGATCCTTGCGGTACCCCACTAGTCACAGCCTGCCATCCTGAAAAAGACCCGTTTATCCCTACTCTTTGTTTTCTGTCTGTTAACCAATTCTCAATCCATGCTAGTATATTACCTCCAATTCCATGTGCCCTAATTTTGTTCACCAACCTCTTGTGTGGGACCTTATCGAAGGCCTTCTGAAAATCCAAATACACCACATCTACCGGTTCCCCTTTGTCTACTCCACTAGTTACATCCTCAAAGAACTCCAATAGGTTTGTCAAACAGGATTTCCCTTTCATAAATCCATGTTGACTCTGCCCAATCTTACTATTAGTTTCTAAGTGCCCAGTTATTGCATCCTTTATAATAGATTCCAGCATTTTTCCAACTACTGATTAGGCTAACAGGTCTGTAGTTCCCCGTTTTCTCTCTCCCTCCTTTCTTAAATAGCGGGGTTACATTTGCTATCCTCCAATCTGCAGGAACCGTTCCAGAATCTAGAATTTTGGAAGATGACAACTAATGCGTCCACTATCCCAATAGCCACCTCTTTCAAAAGCCTAGGATGTAGGTCATCCGGTCCTTGGGATTTATCGACTTTTAGTCCCATTAATTTTGCTAGTACTGTTTTTTTACTAATACAGGTTGAGCGTCCTGAATCTGGCAACCTCAGGACCGAGGCCGAGCCGGTTTTCGTGTTTTTCCGGACTTCGGAACGTGTTTCTGATGTCCGAAGTCCGGAAATATCGCAACCTGGGCTCGGGCGTTTCCGGATTTCGGACATCAGAAACACGTTCCGAGTCCGGAAATGCCTGGGCCCAGGTTGCGGTTTGACAGGGTGTCCGGATTCCGGAACATTTTATGGATTCCGGACGACCCTGCCACCAATTGTTTCGGAACTCCGGATTTTGGACACTCCACATGTAGTAATTTCTTTAAGTTCCTCATTCTCACCACACCCTTAGTTTTCTCGTATTTCTGGGAGGTTTTTTGTGTCTTCCTCCGTGAAGACAGAAACAAAGTATTTATTTAATTTCTCTGGCCATTTCCTCATTCCCCATTATAAATTCTCCCGTCTCTGACTGTAAAGGACCTACATTTACCTTCGCCAGTCTTTTCCTTTTCACATACCTATAGAAGCTTTTATAATCCGTTTTTATATTTTTCACTAGTTTGTGCTCATATATTCCATTTTCCATTTCTTTATCAATTTCTTGGTCCCCCTTTGCTGATTTCTAAAAAGATCCCAATCCTCAGGCTGACCGCTTTTTCTGGCAACTTTATAAGCTTCCTCCTTTGACTTAATACTAGCTTTAACTTCTTTTTTGTTAGCCATGGTTGGATCACTTTTCCTTTTTTGGGTTTTTATGCCCTGGAGGAATATATGTTTGTTGCAAATTATGCATTATTTCCTTGAATGTTAGCCATTGTATGTCCACTTTCATACCTTTTAGTGCAGTCTCCCAATCTACCATGGCCAACTTGTCTCTCATACCCTTGTAGTTTCCTCTATTTAGATTGAAGACCTTAGTTTCAGATTGGACTACATCACTCTCAAACTTAATGTAAAATTCAATCATATTATGGTCACTTGTCCCTAAAGGTCCCTTTACCACAAGATTATTGATTAGCCCTTTCTCATTACACAGTACCAGATCCAGAATAGCCTGTTCCCTGGTTGAAAGACTTCTAATAAAGCTAAACTATAAGTCACAGGTCTCTAAGGTAGAACATGGCTTTGAATAAGTTGCTGGGTTTTTAAAAAAATGGGAAAACCACAAAGGGTAATGGCAACCTGAAGTCTTAAGAGGAGCCTTACAGTGGTCAATGCTTGGACCCTTTTTCTTGAATCTATGTAAATAACGTGCATACATAATTAACTCTAACTGGTCAAATTTGCTGAACACAAAAGTAGAGTGTGGATACAGCAAAAGATTTGCAAAAGGATTCAGATTGGTTATGAAATTGAGCAGATGCATGGCAAATTAAATTCAATATTGACAAATGTTAAATATTTTTTTTTAAATTGAGGCATACTTGTACAATGAATGGCACTGAATTTGCACAGGAACTTAGAAATGGACTGGAATTGATGATCGGGATATCCCTTTCAATGTGGTGAAGCAAAAGTTAATAGAATGCTAGGATATATGGCCAGAGCAGTAAAGTGTGTACATTTACAATGCGCTAATCAGTGCACACTTTAGGATGTATTTACTCTACAAGTTTAGCTTTGTGTCGTACCCCTACTACACTTGTACAGTTAATACTTGAGCTGACTCCAGAACAATGTAGAGCAATGCCCTCTTCATTCCACTGTACACCATTGTTAGGTCAAGTTCTGATTCCAGATTCAGGCTGCATTATAACTGTAGTGTTGGTTATGAAACTAAGGCTGTATGTGTGAATACACCCTTGGAATAATCTGCTCTTTTTATTACTGCACTACAAAATAACATACTTGCATCACAAAAGGGTATAGAACCAGCTGATCCCAACTGTCTGCATGAGCTACAAGGATAGATTAGACCAGATTAAATTTACAGTCTGGAATGAAAGGTGTTGATGTAGCATTTAATTGAAATACTGTATAGAAAATATTGAACCCGGATTATTACTTCAAAGTCGACCAAGACAGCAGAAAATGAGTTTTAAAAAGTAGATTTCAAACCGATAACAGGAAAAAACTTCTTTACTCATTGATCTGTTTAGCAAGGTAATTGGAGGAGGGGAAAACATTGTGGTATTCAAAATACAGTTGGATGTTATGATGGAAGATTTAAGGAGCGTCAATGGGCCAAATAGATTTTTCTTGCTGTAAAAAAAAATGTTTTTATTCTTATTCCTATATTTGTCAGCAACACATTTCTAATTCCTACGTACCTGTTGTCTCTCTGACATATTATTGCCTTTTAATTTCTTGCTACTTTGTCATTCTTCCCAAACTCACATCTGTCTCTTTTTTTTAGAATTCAGAAACTGGAAGAAACAATCATATGTACAACGCAACAAAGTGCCTGGTGTCGATCGGGACTTGGAATACTATAACCAAAGAAAGGAGGAGGCAGCGAATGAGGTAAGCCTGTGATAATTAATGCTGTATTTTCATTACAGACTATTTCACGGTTTCCAATTTTTTTTTTACGGCTACTATACCTTCCCCAGTTATTAACTGGAGAAGTTACACAGACATTAATGAGGGAAAACCATTCAGCTGCTTATAGCCAGAAAAGAGGGTGCCTCCAAGATGCTTGCATTACCACTGCAGGTGCTGCTGCCTCTGACGGTGATGGTGGAAATCATCTCATTAGGGGTGACTCTTGTAATCTCTGGAGGGAGCAGCATCACCTTATTTATCTTGCAGCCCCGCATGCGAAAAGCAGCATGTGAAGCATGTGTCTGAGTTTTTTCCTGGTCAGGAAGTTAGTGAGCTATATTAAAAAGTTCTGTTGCTCTTGTGGAATTGTGTAAATTTATGGGTTTTAAGTTGATTCTGTGAAGGAAAGTAATTCTGTGGGTTACCATTTATTAACTGAGTGTTTAGCTATTTTGTGGCCTTCTGTTTTTAGTTATTGGCAGGTGGTAGAGTTGCCAGCAGCCCTCTAGTATCACGTCCAAGTGGCCAGCTTTCATTGTATTATTTTAGACAATGAATGGGCCTCTCAGCCTAACCTGACCCTGTCCTCACCATTATCTACACACATTCCATCAGGAGTCACTGGTTAGCAACCAGCAGGAGTAACCATTGGCTGTTTTTCTTTACTTAGTTCGATTTCCCTACCCTTCCCTTATCCTGCGAACTTGTAACCTCTCATTGCCAGTTCAGCTCAGGTGATGTAACTCCGCACAGAACAAGAACTGAACCCCATACCACACATGCTGTTCAACAAAATAAAGCAGAATTTTGATGGCGTCTGTCGCCACACCACTGGGGAGCTCTATCTTAATTCTTCAGTTTAGACTTTGTCATAATTTCCCTCTTTAGATCAGTAACCACAACTTCAGGCAACCACTAAAGGAGTGGGAATATTGCTCACTAACTTTATGCTGGGGGTCAGAGTCTGAAATAACTTCTTGCTCGGCTAGCATGCTGAGCCACAGAGTGACAGGACACAGGCTCCCGTTCTTCAGCTCCTGATCTCAATCGTGCTGCTATGGGAAATTGCCAAGTGGAAGCCAGACATTTCCCCATAGAAAGAGAAAATAAAACTACCTCTTTCATTTGCTGTATGGAAGTTAGCATTCTCTTTTCTCCTGGAGTTCTTCAGTAGGGTACAGCTGCATAGGTAGAGTCACCTTTTAGTATGTCAGGGGGTTTGTTACCCTGGTCATTATTCATGTGCGAATGTTTAGTGCTGGCAGACTGACGTCACCCGAGCCCAGTTCTATCCTCGCGTCCATGTAATCACTCTTGGGTCTTGGTGTACTATTGCTGCTTTAGAGTGGCATTACCAAAGGGAATCTTCCAGTGGTCTCGTGGAAACTGATTACGGTTGAGTTTTCCCTTCCCTTCCTATACTGGTACCAGCTGATACTACTTCACTGCTAGTTAATTAATACTCCGCAGAGACAGAACAGGAAAACACATTCCTGATCAGTTTCCAAGATTAGCTGAGGGAGATCATGGCTCTGTGGAGCTGAGGTACTAGTTACAATTCAGGTTTTTGCCCAAACTTTTTTCTTCATTTTCACAATGAATTAAACTTGCTTCCCCTCTGATCCAAAACGTGCAAACTTTTGCATGTCCTGAATGGGAGTGGCATGCTACAGGATAACAATTGCACTTTTTTTTTTTTTACTGAGAATTTACACCATGCACTCCTGTTGTAAGAAATAGGAGCAGGAGTAGGCCATTTGGCCCCTCGAGCCTGCTCCGCCATTCAATAAGATCATGGCTGATCTTCTATCTCCATTCCCTTCCTGCACTATCTCCATATCCCTTAGTATCCAAAAATCTATCGAACTCTGTCTTGAATGTACTCAATGACTGAGCATCCACAGCCCTCTGGGGTAGAGAATTCCAAAGATTCACAACCCTTTTGAGTGAAGAAATTTCTCCTCATCTTAGTCCTAAATGGCCGATCCCTTATTCTAAGGCTGTGACCCCCTAGTTCTAGACTCTCCAGCCAGGGGAAACATCCTCCTACCATCTACCCTGTCAAGCCCCTTAAGAATTTTATATGTTTTTCATTCTTCTGAACTCAAGAGAATATAGGCTTAATCTACTCAATAATTTCTCATAGGACATTCCCCCCATCCCAGGAATCCGTGTAGTGAACCTTTGTTGCCCTCCTTCTAAGGCAAGTATATCTTACCTTGGGTAAGGAGATCAAAACTATACACAGTACTCCAGGTGTGGGCTCACCAGGGCTCTATATAATTGCAGCAAAACTGCTTTACCTTTATACTCCAATCCTTTTGTAATAAAGGCTAACATACCATTTGCTTTCCTAATTGCTTGCTGTACCTGCATGTTAACTTTGTGATTTGTGTGCAAGGACACCCAGGTCCCTCTGAGTACCAGCATTTCCGAATCTCTCTCCATTTAAAAAAAAAAAAAAAATATTCTGCTTTTCTATTTTTTCCTATCAAAGTTGATAACTTCACATTTCTCCACATTATATTCCATCTGCCATGTTCTTGCCCAATCACCTAACCTGTCTATATCCCTTTGTAGCCTCTTTGCGTCCTCCTCACAACTTACTTTCCCACCTAACTTTGTATTATCAGCAAATTTGAATACATTACACTCTCCCCCTCATCTAAGTCATTGATATAGATTATAAATAACTGACTATCGCAACGAGTCCATCTAGAACTTCATGGTCTTTTTGCTGTAATATTTCTAGTGTTGATGAAATTCTAAATAGTATACATATGAAAATCGATCAATCAAATGTGGTATTAAATGTAGTTTGTCTACTACTTGTCTCGAGAACTATTTGCCAGACTTCTGCATCAAGGACAGAAAAGACTCATCCGTTGGCAAGTTTGTTTTTAGTATAAATACTGCAGATGCAGGAAAGCTGAAATAAGAACAGAAAATGCTGGAAATACTCAGCTGGTCAGACTGCATATGTGGAGAGAGAAACAGTTAACGTTTGAGGTGGTGGTGGGTAGGGGCGTACTCTTCTAGGGGTGTTACTTTTTAGAGTCACCTGGCATTTAACTAAGATCATTAGTTAATACATAGATACATAGAAGATAGGAGCAGGAGTAGGCCATCCGGCCCTTCGAGCCTGCTCCGCCATTTAATGAGATCATGGCATGATCACTGTACTCATGCACTCGAGTATGTTTATAGATGAAGTATTGGTAGCTTGGTCTATCTTTGCCTTTTCTCTTGCTAGTCCTAGTTCCACTAGCTTCCTTACGAAGAATCATCTTACTAGTAAAGTTGATCACTTAGAATTTCCAAATGTAAACTGTTTCCTGCTGGATCACTGATAGTTTCTTTTGTCTGACTGCTTTCACTGTGGTTGGTGAACGATATCCATTTAATGGGCAATGGCTCTGGTGACTTGTTTTTGAGCTGCATTTTGTTCTGCTTCCATATTATGACAGTGGCTTGTATACTGTTGTCTATCTTAAAATGATGTGGACCACGATATTCGAAACCAATCCTAATATTGTTACTTATACAGTTTATTTGGAGATGCTTCCTCTTGATCATAATCATTTGCCATGATGTTGGACTGGGGTGGACAAATGTGAGAAGTCGCACAACACCAGGTTATAGACCAACAGTTTTATTTGAAATCACAAACTTTCGGAGCGCTGCTCCTTCGTCAGGTGCTCCTTCACTTCACCTGACGAAGGAGCAGCGCTCCGAAAGCTTGTGATTTCAAATAAAACTGTTGGACTATAACCTGGTGTTGTGCGACTTCTCACAATAATCATTTGCATCATTCTCTTTGCGTGTATATATCTGTGATGAATAGGTTTTTCATCACATTTTGAAAAATAAAGTTTATATGCTTTTAATATCTGATTTGTGATGGGTCACTTTAATTTGGTTCTTGCTAGATTTTTTTTTAAAGAGTGAGCAAGCTCAAAATAGCCCAACATTTGTTTATGCTCCAAAGATTAATGAAGGCCAATTGGGATATTTTCATTCCCCAAGAAGTTAAATTTGCAATGTTCTGTATTGACAGTTTTAAAGGGCCATAGTTGTATCCTTTCTCCTCCATCCCCTGCAAGAGCAAATGTTTCAAGCAATTAGTAAATTTTACACACTGCTTTAGGACGGTGTACTGGTTGGAAATGGAAAGAAGGGATATCGCTTTAAAATAAAAGCTGGAAATACATTGGTCAGTCAACATCTGTAAAACCAGAAGACAGGTTATCGACTAAGTGTGTAAACCTTTATTGGGGTTCAAATGCAAGATCCAAGTAGGGAACACTGACTGGGAATTTCAGATGTCATTTTATTCCAACATGTACCTGGTGAAAAGTCACTTGCCCTCTGCCAAAGATTTAATTGAAGTCTCCTTTTTTCCCCACTTATTCTTCTAACAAACCTGTAGGCTAGAGTAGAAAAGCCTAAAATTCATCAACCACATCTCCCCTGAGTATTTTCAAACCTTTACACGGGAGCACATGATAAAAGTCCTTTCCTATTTCCAATGTAAAGCCATTTGTTATAAGTTGCTCTCGATTACAATCTGAGACCATTATACCTGCCTTGAACACAGTGAGAATTCTTGTATATTAGCTTGCTGTAGCTGCTGATTTTCCCAGCCTTTGAAATTATGAAATGTGTATAGATGTTAAATACTTTGGGTTAATGCTAACATATTGGCCCGGAATTGCGGTAATAATAATGATGAGGCAATCAGCGCTCACCATTATTATAGAATAAATCGGACAGCAACTTGTGGTGTCCGCACATGCGCAGTAAAACACGGAAATCCGGAAGGTGCTGTCCAATTTACCCTGCTCCTCCACAAGCTGCGCTATGACAGTACCTCGCCGATAGATTCGGAATTGAAATACATGCAAGTGTGTAAGTTGCGGTACTTACCCACTAAACGTGCCAGAAAAAGTTAGGGCTTGTCTATTCAAGTGTAAGTGAATTCTTAATCGCGTGGTAAGTCTGAATTACTGCCAAAAAAGCTCTCTGGCACTGAAAATTAATTTACCAGTGTGGAGTCTCATTCCTTCAGATTTTAATTATTGGAGATTTGAAAAAAATCAAATTTTTACTATTTGGTTTTTTTTTCTCTTTTAATCCCATCTTTCTTTCCCTCTAATTCACTTTCTGTACATGATTTTACATTGAATTAAATATTCTAACTTGTACTTCCTGGTTTAGACTCTGCGTGTCTCAGTTTGGATTCTTCAATCTGGTTGGTTGGTTGAGGAGACACTCTGTTGCTTGCCCTGTTCACACAGGTCCCAGATCCCTCCCGCTATGTATAAACTTCCTTATATTCAGTCACCCCCAACTGGTGGTGGGCACAATCATTTTACAATTGGTTGGCTTAAAAAGTTGGATTTTGATCTAAATAGTCTTGAGCTATCTTGAAATCATCCATTAGCTGCCTCTGCTGATTTCCCCAGACACCCCCCTCCCCCACCCTTTTCCTTTGCACACCCTAGCAATGATCTTGCCTCCTGCTCTAATTCTCTCCTATCTCCCCTCATGTCTTCTCCTTGCTCATCTTGTCTACGAGCCCTACCTCCTGCTACTTTGACCCCATTCTCACTAAAGTGCTGACCACCCAACTTCCCTTCCTGGCTCCCTTGCCAGCTAACATTTTACATGGCTGCGCTCCTCGGGTACTCTCCCTTTTAAAACCACTGTCATCACCCCATCTTCCAAAAAAAAAAACACCCTTGACCTCTGACCTTGCAAACTGCCACCCTATCTCCAACCTCTTTGATTGTGTTATCACCTCCCAAATTGATGCCCATCTTTCCTGCAACTCCATGTTTGAATATCGTGATCAGGTTTCCCCCTGTTGTCACAGCACTGATACGGTGCTAATCAAAGTCACACTCTGACAAAGTATGACCATGGTGCATTTTCTGCAGCCTTTGACCACATCTCTGCTCTGTTGTCCAGTTCAGTAGACAGTTCTCACGTGGTTCCACTGTTAACCTATTTAATTGTAAATCAGAGCATCACCAGCAATGACGTCTCTTCCCATCCCCCGCACTATTACCTCGAGTCCTCCGAGGATCTGTCCTTGGTGTCCTCCTCTTCATTTGCATGCTGCCCATTGGTAACGTCATCGGATGCCAGGTTCCACACGTAGTGTCGATACCCAGCTCTACCTCTCCATCACCTGTCTGATCCCTCTACTGCCTCTCTGCTGTCAGATTGCTTATCCAACATTCAATCGTGGATGAGCTGCAATTTCCTCCATTTAAACATTGGGAAGATTGAAGCCATCATCTTCTGCCCCCACCACAAACTTCCTACCCGTGGTAGTGATTCCATCCCACTTCCCAGCCATTGTTTCGGGTTATGTGTCCTAATCGACCCCATAACCTCTTTATCATAAAGACCGTCTACTTCCACCTCCAAAATATCCTCTGCCTCAGCCATCAACCATGCATTTGTCACCTCTAGACCCAACTATTCCAATGCTCTCCTGACCAGTCTCTAAACTTCAGCTCATCCAAAACTGTGCTGTTCATATCCTATCCCACACCAAATCCTGCTCACCCATCACTCCTGTGCTCACTGACCTACATTGGTTCCAGGTTCCACAAAGCCTCCAATTTAAAATGCACGTTCTTATGTTTAAATCTCTTCATGGCTTCACCCCTCCCTCTCTCTTCATGGCTTCACCTCTCCCTATCTCTGTAACCTCCTTCCTGCCCCATTAACCATCCGTCTGTCCCCCCCTCCCTCAAAATGCCTGGAACTCTGTCTCTTCATACAGTTTTTCAACTGTAGTTACCTGTTGCTTGATTAACTTGCTGGAGCTTTTGCATGACTATGGGAAATCAACTGCCCAGTATTGTCTTGAAATCTTTGTAAATTGATCTTTGTAAAAAGTGTTACACAAAATCACTCTGGCAAAAGTAACATTTAAAGCAAAACAGTAATTGAACAATGGGAGGCCTTCAAAGAGGAGATGCTTCAGATACAGAATAGACACATTCTCATGAGGAAAGGAAAGGCATCCAAAGTTAGAGATCCCTGGATGACTAAGGATATATAGATGTTAAAATGAGACAGCATGGAGGCTTATGACAATTTCAAGGTTCATAATACAGTAGAGAACCAAGCTGAATATAGAAAGTATAGAGGCGATCTAAAAAATAAATAAATGGGGCAGAGAGAGTATGAGAATAGATTAGCGGCTAGCATAAAAGGGGACCCAAAAGTCTTTGACTATCCTTTTACTATTTGTGTTCAAAGGAAAGGTGGGACAGATTTGGGACCAAAACTGAGATGTTCTTCTGGAGGCAGAGGGCATGGCTGAGGTACTAAATGAGTACTTTGAATCTCTCTTCACTAGAGAAGAGGATGCTGCCAAAGTAGCAGTAAAGGAGGAGGCAGTAGCAAGTAAAAATAAAGAGGACTTACTTAAGTCCTCAAAGTAGAAAAGTCACCCAGTCTGGATGGGATGCATCCAAGGTTACTGAGGGAAGCAAGGGTGGAAATTGCTGAGACTCTGGCCATAATCTTCCTTAGATATGGGGATGGTGCCAGAGGACTGGAGGATTGCAGATGTCACACCCCTGTTTTTTTCTTTAAAAAGGGGAGAGGGATAAACCCGACGACTACAGGCTAGTCAGCCTATTGTCGGTGGTGGGGAAACTTTTGAGCCAATAATCCAGGACAAAATTAATTGGAATTTGGAAAAGTATGGGCTAATAATGAAAGTCAACATGGATTTGTTAAAAGGCAAATAGTGTTTGACAAACTTGATCGAGTTCTTTGCTAAAGTAATGGCGAGGATTGATGAGGGAACTGGGGTTGATGTGTATATGGACTTTCAAAAGTCATTTGACAAAGTACCACATAATAGACTTGTTAGCAAAATTTAAGCCCATGGGATTAAAGTGGCAGCATGGATACAAAATTGGCTAAGGGACAGCAAACAGTAGTGGTGAACGGTCATTTTTCAGACTGGAGGGAGGTGTACAGTGGTGTTCCCCAGGGGTCGGTATAAGGACCACTGCTCTTTCTGATGTATATTAATGTTCTGGACTTGGGTATACGGGGCATAATTTCCGAGTTTGTAAATGATACGAAACTCGGAAATGTAGTAAACAATGAGGAGGCTAGGACATAGACTGGTGAAATGGGCAGACACATGACAGATGAAATTTAACGTAGAGGATTGTGAAGTGATGCATTTTGGTTGGAAGAATGAGGTAACAAGAACTAAATGGTACAATTTTAATGGGGTGCTGGAACAGAGACCGGGGGTGTGTGTATCTTTTGAAGGTGGCAGCACTAGTTTAGAAGGCTGTTTTAAAAAAAATAAAAAGCATATGGGATCCTTGGCTTTATTAATAAGTACAAAAGCAAGGAAGTTATGCTAAACCCTTGTAAAACACTGGTTAGGCCTCCGCTGGAGTATCGCCTTCAATTCTGGGCACCACACTTTTTAGGAGGGATGTCAAGGCCTTGGAGAGGGGCAGAAGAGATTTACTAGAATGGTGCCAGGGATGAAGGACTCCAGTTACATGGAGAGACTGGAGAAACTGGGGTTGTTCTCCATAGAGCAGAGGGGTTAAGGGGAGATTTGATAGAGGTGTTCAAAATCATGAATGATTTTAATAGAGTAAAAGAGGTGAAACTGTTTCCAGTGGCAGAAGGGCCGGAACCAGAAGTCACAGATTTAAGGTGATTGGCAAAAGAACCAGCGACGACATAGGAAACTTCTTTTTTTTTTACCCAGCAAGTTGTGATTTGGAATGCACTGCCTGAAAGGGTGGTGGAAGCAGATTCAGTAGTAACATTGAAAAGAGAATTGGATTTGTACTTGAAGGGGAAAAAAATGCAGGACTATGGGGAAAGAGTAAGGGAGTGGGATTAATTGGATTGCTCTACCAAAGGGCCGGCACAGGCACGATGGGCTGAATGGCCTCCTGCTATGCTGTATCATTCTATGACTGTAATTATTCACCACACAATGCTACACCAAAGTAAAATGAAACTGAGCATCTCTGCTTAAAAACTTGACACTTGCCTAACATTTTCTGCTACACAACCTTATACTTTTGTTCTGTTTCTGGATATATTGACTGGAGTATTCCACTTTTGTGGTTCTTGGGCACACCCTTTGCTAGGAGGAAACTCCATCTGCCACGTGGATGTGCCGTAAACCGTGGCCAATTTCCTGGGGTCAGTGTCATTTGCATTTTTGAGGTAGAGGTAGATTGACTGCGGCAGATCTGCTGCTGCGTGGCATGGCCAGGTGCTTCTATGCTGTCTAAAATAAATATTTTCTTTTCTAACTTTCTTTGTGAAAAAGCACTGTATCCCAGCTTTCAAGAGATTTGAATTTTTAAACACCCCATCAACCATCCATCGTAAAACTGGACTCTAGGGATGAACAGGTATATTTTCCAGCTCAGTATTGCTAAGGCACAACTGATGGGAAATATGTATTCCTGTCCATTGCCTATAATTACAATATTTGGCCAGATGTATTTGCCTGATGTGACATCACATCCAGCAGAAAATGCCAGATGTGCTGGGGAGATTGGCAAATGTCCACCTGGCATAAAAATCAGTGGAGCATCTAAACTCATGAGTTAGAATCAAAGTATTTTACAGGACAGAAAGGAGGCCATTCGGCCCATCATGCTTGTGCCGGCTCTTGAAAGAGCTGTCCAATTTAGCCCCAGCTTTTGCCCCATAACCCCCAAAATTAGTCCTCTTCAAGTACATGTCCAATTGCCTTTTGAAAGTTCCTATGGAATCTGCTTCCACCACCCTTTCAGGTAGTGCGTTCCAGATCTTAACAACCCTCCTGTGAAGAAATTTCTCCTAATTTCCCCTCTAGTTCTTCTGACAATTATTTTAAATCTATGACTTCTGGTTACTGACCCACTTGTTGGAGGAAACAGTTTTTCCCTACCTGCTCCATCAAAACCCCTCATAATTTTGAATACCTCTATTAGGTCTCCCTTTAACCAACTTCTCTGCTCTAAGGCGAACAATCCCAGCTTTTCCAATCTCTCCACATAACTGAAGTCCCTCATCCCTGGTAAACCTCCCCCTACCCTCTCTCGGGCCATGACATACTTCTGAAATGTGGTGACCAGAATTGTCCACAATACTCCAGTTGAGGCCTAACCAGTGATTTCTAAAGGTTTAGTATGACTTCCTTCTCTTTGTATTCAGTGTCCCTATTTACAAAACCAAGTATCCTATATGCTTTATCAACAACCTTCTCAACTTTTTCTGCCACCTTCAAGGATTTGTGAATATTTACTACCTGGTCCCTCTGCTCTTGCACCCCCCTCAAAATGGTACAATTTAGATTATACAACCTCTCCATGTTGTTTCTCCCAAAGTGCATCACTTCCCACTTTTCTGCATTAAATTGCATCTGCCATCTGTCTGCCCATTTCACCAGTCTGTCTATGTCCTCCTGAAGTCGTCTACTATCTTGTTCACTATTTATTGCACTGCCAAGTGTTGTATCATACGTAAACTTCAAAATTGTACTCCCTATACCAAAGTCCAGGTCATTTTTATATATAACAAGAAAAGCAATGGTCCTAATACCAACCCCTGTGGAACCCCACTGCATACTCCAGTCAGATAAACATCCATTCACCATTACTCTGCCTCCTATTCATTAGCCAATTACGTACCTAAGTTACCACTGTCTCTTTTAATACCACGTGCTTCTATTTTCCGAATAGGTGTTATGTGGTACTTTACCAAATACCTGTTGAAAGTCCATATATACAACATCTACTGCACTACCTTCATCAACCCTCTCTCTTACTTCATCAAAGAACTCATTCAGGTTAGTCAGACACGATTTGCCTTTAACAAATCCATGCTGGCTGTCCTTTATTAACCCATGCTGCTCCAAATGAGAATTAATGTCCTTGAAAATGGTCTCTAATAGTTTTCCCACCACTGATATTAGACTGATTGGCCTGTAGTTACCAGGTTTATCCCTACCCTTTTTCTTTGAATAGGGATGTAACATTTGCAATACTCCAGTCCTCTGGCACCACTCCCATATCCAAACAGGATTGAAAGATTGCGGTCAGAGTTTCTTCTATCTTCACCTTGGGCTTCCCTCTGCAACCTAGGATGCATCCCATCTGGATCGGGTCAGAGGGATAGACAGTCGTTTCTGCAACCGCAGACGTGAGTCCAGCATGGTGTGTTGCCTCCGTGGTGCCAGGGTAAAGGATATCTCTGGGTGCAGGGCATTCTGTGAGGGGAAGGAACAGCAAGAAGTCGTGGCCCATGTTGGAACCAATGACCTAGGTTGGAAAATGGTTGAGGTCCTACAGACCGAGTTTCTGGAGCTAGGAAAATGATTTAATAACCGGACCTCTGGTGGTAATCTCTAAATTACTCCCAGTACCATGTGCTACTGAGTACAGAACAGGAATTTAGTGCAGGTGAATGCATGGCTGGAGCAGTGGCACAGGAAGGGAGGGCTTCAGATTCCTGGGGCATTGCGACCACTTCTAGGGAAGGAGGGACCTGTACAAGCCGGATGGGTTGCACTTGAACAGGGCTGGGACCACTGCCCTTGCAGGGAGTTTAACTCCTGCTGTGGGTGAGGCTTTAAACTAACTTGGCACGGGGAGAGACACCAGGACGTAGCAGCCCAGAGGAGAGACAAGGTGCATCTAAAACTAGGAGGGGCAAACCGCAACAGAACAAAGAATAGTGTGGAAAGAGCAGGAATTGGATGGAGGCAAAAAAGCAAAGCCAACTAGCATGGTGTTGGGAATTGATGTGTGTTAATCTAAGGAGTGTTGCAAATAAGGTTGATGAGTTACAGGTGCAAGTTGCCACATTGGGTTATGATATAGTGGCTGTAATGGAGACCTGGCCTAAACATTCCTAGATACAATGTATTCAGGAGGGATAGAGAAGGGAAAAAGACAGGAGGGGGAGGTGACAGTATTGATCAAGGATAATGGGCTGAACTTTTACTTTGAAGAGTGTGTAGGTTTGCGAGCGGGTGGGCCGTTAAAAGCACTAAAATTGCCAGCGTGTCGGGAAGCTGGCTTCCGCCTTTAACCCGGGTGCGTTAGTCAGCGCGCCAGAGACCCCCTGCTGAAGAGGCGAGTGACCTGTTACTGTGACTAAGGGGCTATTAACAGCCTTTTTTAACCTGATGATGCAGCTTTTACTTGCTGTCCACGGGATTCCTGGGCTTGCTGAACTTCACCAGTGAAAGTAAGGTGAGAGCACAGCAGCAATTGTGGGAGTTGAACAAATGACAGTATAAAAAAAAAAATCTCTCAAACTCTCATCTCACACCTGCTTCCTTGCCTAAGGGAAATTACACCGTTTGTGCTGAGAGTTTGCAGGTGATTTCTACAACTTTTGAAGTCACTCTCACTACATTGGAGGATTGTGCCTCTGATCTCCACGTTACCTGTGATATCAGATCAGCATGGGTGCCACTTATGCTGTTTCAACTTTGGCCTCCGATGAGGACCAAGATAAGCCCCAGCAGCAGCAGGAGCAGTAGCAGCCTTCTCATCGACCTGCTGCTCCACAAGAGAGGGGATCAGCACAGGGGTGCACTGTGCCAGAGGTGATTACCCCCAACACAGGGTATCTAGGCAGAGGATCCGCTTCCTGGGCATGACTGAACACCAGTTCCTCAGGAGGCTCAGGCTATCGAGTTAGGTTGTGGCAGACATTTGTAGCCTGCTGGAAGAAGACCTGCTGCCAAGTGGACCTGGTGGACATGCCTTACCAGTGGCTGTCAAAGTCACCACCGCCCTCACCTTCACCTCAGGCTCCTTTCAGGGATCTGCAGGAGACATTTGCAGGATCTCTGTCGGCCGCCCGTAAATGCATCACCCAGGTGACCACCATGTTTGACATGTTAGGCACTTATGTACACTTTGCCACTGATGAAGTCGGTCAGACTGAGCGGGTGCTTGGCTTTGCGGCTCTGGTTGACTTCCCACAGGTGCAGGGCATCATCAACTGCACACGTGGCCATCAAGGCACCCCCAGATCACCCAGGCGTGTTTGTGAACCGTAAGAGCTTCCACTCCATCAATGTGCGGCTTATCTGCAAACACAAAAAGATGATCATGCATGTGTGTGCCAGATTCCCAGGGTGCTGTCATGATTCACTCATCCTGCGCCAGTCCACCCTCCCTCAGCTCTTCGCACCTCTAACCAGACTTACTGGCTGGCAGCTTGGAGACTAGGGGTATCCACTGAAGACTTGGCTGATGAGGCCAAGCAATGAGGCCGAAGAGCACAGCAATCAAAGCCAAATGACGACGAGATGTCTAATAGAGCAAGCAATCGGGATGCTGAAGATGCGCTTCAGATGCCTGGACAGATCTGGAGGAGCCCTTCAATATGCACCAGCCAGGGTCTCCAGAATCAACGTGGTATGCTGCGCTCTGCCTACAACTCCTATGCCATGCAACCCCTGTGGCTTCAGCAGAGATAAGTCAGGCTGCTCACTTCCTTGCTCTGACTGCTTAGATGCTTTTTGGTAGACGTGCTCTGGGTTTTGGAGCCTGTGAGGGCCCTGCTAAAGACTGCTCCTTCTGCACCTGTGCAGGGGCAGACTGTGCCATCAGGATACGAAGCAGCATGTGGGGCTCTGACTGAGGGGAGGCAATGGGGGAGAAGTGTGAGCGCTTTGAGCAGAGTCCCCACTTCCATGTGCCGTCTCGCCATCATCCCTCGCATGGGCCACCCGCACTTCTCTGCTAGCAAGGAGCTAGTGAGCACCTTGCTGTACATCAGTCGGGCGATGAACGGCCAACTCTAGGTTTCTATCCATGCTAGATATGGCTGTAATCAGTCTAAAGCTGTTGTTCACAGCAAGCATGTACTCGTTTGAATGGCGCATGTACTCGTTTGAATGGCACATTTAATGCTCCATGCAGATGGCCACCCTTTCCATGGACGAACATATCATAGACATGGCCTGTGACGTCATGCAGGAGATGGACTGCTCCATTCTCCCTACAATCGAGCACACCACGGCTGGAAAAGCTGCCAGAGCCTCCCGCATTTTCTGTTGCTCCTCCAGAATCATCCGCTTTGTCAACAGTCCCCAAGGTTCAGCATCTTCGTCCCGCTGAGCAGAGCTTGGAGCATCCTGTGCCCTCCGAGGGCTCTTCACTGCTGTCCTGTTTCCACCATCTGCTCTTGCTCATGTGATTTGTGAGACACCAGGTGACACTATCTCACCTTCTGGACCCACTGACGTGTGTGTATATGTGTTGGTGTGCATGGGTCATGTGGTGATGTACCCTCTGAGTCCCCGACCTCTTCTAAGGAGTCGTCTTCCTGCTCTGGCTGGACAGTTGTGGGGGGGGGGTGCGGGGAGGGAGGGAGAGACACTTGATGGGCCTGTGGGAGAGTAAAGACATGAATTAGAACTGTTATGATGTTTTAAGTTACCATTACGCACATGATCACATTTCACTGGCTGCTGACATCCAGTCAAATATGAGTGACTGTTGTATGCCATGTGGCTGTATGATATTTAATTCTGTCACCAGGTAGCTGGGAGATCCCCCTCTCTCCGTCTACCACCGCCAGCAGCTCCGCTCCAGGGCCACCTCCCCTGCTGAAGTGAGTGATGTCGTGATTTGACGGCCACCACCGGTTCGCTGCCTGTCCCGGGTGATCTGTGCTCTCTTCTCCTCCTCCTCCTGCAAGGAGGGAAACGAGAGACCTTTGAGTGAGAGTCATGGAATGATTGGAAGGGATGGATGGGCAACATCTGTTGAGTGACCGAGGGAGAGGCGTGAGATTGCATTAAGATGAGGGCGAGTGTCAGTGGTGGATAGCCAGATGGGGATGTGAGTAAGTGCATAGACCGAGAGGGATGGGTGCACCTGCAAGGTAGGTTGGTGTGAGGAGTTAAGTGCAGCAGTAGGCTTGGGAAGGCAGAATGAGGGGGTTGGGGTGACGCATCAGGATGTAGGTCAATGTGGCATTGTACTCTCCTTTCCTGACCTCATGAGGTTGTTAAAGCATTTCTGACAATGGATCCAAGTCCTGCCAACAACACTCCTGCTGCTCACTTCATCAGCAATCTCCAGCCATGCGTTTTTCATACCCATGCTACCACTGTCCCTTTTATAGGAACAGAAGTAGGCCATTCAGCCCTTCGACCCTGCTCTGCCATTCAATGAGATCATAGCTGATCTGCGACCCAACTTCACATTCCTGCCTTTGGCCTATATCCCTTAGTACCTTTGGTTAACAGAAAGCTATCAATCTCCGATTTAAAATTAACAATTGATCTAGCATCAATTGCTGTTTTCAGAAAAGAGTTCCAAACTTCTACCAGTGTTTCCTAATTTCACTCCTGAAAGGTCTGGCTCTAATTTTTAGGTTATGCCCCCTAGTCCTAGAATCCCCAACCAGCAGAAATAGTTTCTCTCTTGCGACCCTGTCTGTTCCCCTTAATATCTTAAACTTCGATCAGATCACCTTTTAACTTTCAAAATTCTAGGGAATACAACCCTAATTTGTGTAATCGCTCCTCATAACTTAACCCTTGAAGTCCGGGTAGCATTCTGGTAAACCTAAGCTGTACTCCCTCCAAGGCCAATATATCCTTCCTAAGGTGTGGTGCCCAGAACTGCTCTCAGTACTCCAGATGTGGTCTAACCAGGGTTTTGTATAGCTGCAGCATAACTTCTACCCCCTTGTATTCTAGTCCTCTAGATATAAAGGCCAGCATTCCATTAGCCTTTTTGATTATTTTCTGTACCTGTTCATGACATTTTAATGATCTATGTACCTGGACCCCCAATTCTCTTTGGACCGGCACTGTTTTTAACTTTTCACCATTTAGAAAGTACCCAGTTCTATCCTTTTTTAGGTCCAAAGTGGATGACCTCACATTTGCCTACATTGAAATCCATTTGCCACAGTTTTGCCCATTCACTTAATCTATCAATATCCCTTTGTAATTTTATGCTTTCATCTACACTGCCCACAATGCTGCCTATCTTTGTGTCATTGGCAAATTTGAATACATGACTTTGTAAGCCATCATCCAAGTCATTAATAAATACTGTGAATAGTTGAGGCCCCAACACAGATCCCTGCGGGACACCACGAGTCACATCCTGCCAATTTGAGTACCTATCCATTATCCCTACTGCCTATCTCCTGCCGCTCAGCCAATTTCCTAACCAAGTCAATAATTTGCCCTTAATTCCGTGGGCTTCTACCTTAGTTAACAGCCTCTTGTGTGGGTGTTTATCAAATGCCTTCTGGAAGTCCATATAAATAACATTCATAGACATTCCCCTGTCCACTACTTTAGAAACCTCCTCAAAACAATCTGGTTTGTTAGGCATGACCTATCTTTCACAAATCCATGCTATAGTCTCCAGCAATTTCCCGACAATAGATGTTAGGCTAACTGGTCTTTAATTCCCTGGTTTCCCCCTCTCACCATTTTTAAATAGTGGAGTGACATGCTCAATTATCCAATCTAAAGGAACGGTTCCTGGATCAAGAGAACTTTGGAAAATTATAGTCAGGGCATCTGCAATGTGCTCACCTACTTCCTTTAAAACCCTGGGATAGAAACCCTCTGGACCTGGGGATTTGTCACTCTTTAATGCCATTATTTTCTTCATTGCTGTTTTTTTACTTGCATTAATTTTATTGAGTCCCTGTCCCTGATTCAATATTCGTTTCCTTGGGATTTCTGGCAT
This sequence comes from Squalus acanthias, assembly GCA_030390025.1. Lineage (NCBI taxonomy): Eukaryota > Metazoa > Chordata > Chondrichthyes > Squaliformes > Squalidae > Squalus > Squalus acanthias. Next base: position 85,232,491 of record CM059435.1, read on the forward strand.
GCTATCTCTTTAAGTACTGACACAAAGGAAATGGTGAACATGTTGAATAATTACTATCACTGTCTGAACAGCTGGCCTCCTCCTCTCATCAGCAGGAAAAAGGATGTCCCTGTGGGCCCTGACTCCTTTTGAGTAATGCCTCCTTGGAGCTTGGAGATATCACTGAATCTTGGAGCTGCTTTCTGCCTGCATAATTAAGGTTTGAGTTGGTCAAATTGTTAAGAGCACAACCAACTCCCTTCTCTCTCAACCTGGCTTCCACCTCCACTAGCCTTCAAGTGACCTATGCATTGCTCCTTTTTAAATAGTTCAGCTGAAGTAGAATCATCCGTGACTTCATCAGACTCGCTCTAGATAATTGGTCGGGAAACCCGAAAGTCTGCTTCAATTTCAGTGGCTTTGTTAAAAAGCCACTGCAAAACGCGCCTCTCCAACTTCCGAGTTCCCGACACGATCCATGGTTCCCCCGCTGCCATCCACACGCAAAGGTAAAAATTCAGCCCAATATTACAGTTCTACAGAGGGACGATGTAGTAGAGCGTTCGAAAACCGAATCTATTTGGTTCTGTGACAAAGGTAAACTATCCCTCCTCGTCCTTCTTGACTTGTCTGCAGCCTTTAATATGGTTGAACACTCCATCCTTCTCCAACATCTCTCCACCGTTGTCCAGCTGGGTGGGACTGCACTCAATTGGTTCCATTCTTATCTATCTAATCATAGCCAGAGAATCACCTGCAATGGCTTCTTTTTCTGCTCCCGCATCGTTACCTCTGGTGTCCCCCAAGGATCTATCCTTGGCCCCCTCCTATTTCTCCTCTACATGCTGCCCCTTGGCGACATCATCCAAAAACACAGCGTCAGTTTCCACATGTATGTTGATGACACCCAGCTCAACCTTACCACCACTTCTCTCGACCCCTCCATGGTCTCTAAATTGTCAGACTGCTTGTCCGACATCCAGTTCTGGATGAGCAGAAATTTTCTTCAATTAAATATTGGGGAGACCGAAGCCATTATTTTCGGTCCCCGCCACAAACTCTGTTCCCTAGCCACTAACTCCATCTCTCTCCCTAACATCTGTCTGAGTCTGAACCACACTGTTCGCAACCTTGGTGTCATACTTGACCCGGAAATGAGCTTCCGACCACATCTGCGGCATAACTAAGACCGCCTATTTCCACCTTCGTAGCATCTCCCGTCTCCACCCTTACCTCCGCTTATCCGCTGCTGAAACCCTCATCCATGCCTTTGTTATCTCTAGACTTGACTATTTCAATGCACTCCTGGCTGGCCTCCCACATTCTACCCTACGAGATCCAAAACTCGGCTGCTCGTACCAAGTCCCGTTCACCCATCACCCCTGTGCTCGCTGACCTACATTGGCCCCCGGTTAAGCAATGCCTTGTTTTCAAATCCCTCCATGGCCTTGCCCCTCCCTATCTCTGTAATCTCCTCCAACACCCGCCCCCCCCCCGGAGATATCTGCGCTCCTCTAATTCTGCCCTCTTGAGCATCTCTGATTATAATCACTCAACCATTCAATTCCCCTAATATTGACTGGGGGGAAAAAAGAATAAAGAGCAAGGAGGGTGAAGAATTCCTAAAATGTGTACAGGAGAACTTAATCAGTAGGTTTCTAGGAAGGAAGCAGTGCTGGTTCTCATTCTGGGAAATGAAGTCTGGCAAGTGGAGTGTGTTGCAGTGGGAGAACATCTGGGTAATAGTGATCATAATATAATTAAGTTTAAAGCAGTTGTGGAAATGGACCAAGAAAAATCAAAAGTGAAAATACTGAACCGGAAGAGAAGCAATTTCAGTGATTTTGAGAAGGGTTCTAGCACAGGTGGACTGGAAACAAAGATTGGCCAGGGAAACAGTAAATGATCAATAGCAAGCCTTCAAGGCGAAGATACTTTGTGTACAAACCAAGCATATTCGCATAAGGTGGCAGGATGGGGCATCCAAAACTAGAGCTCCCTGGATGAAAAAGGAAATGGAGTTTAAAATAAAACAGAAAAAGGTTCATGACATGTCGGGTACAGAATACAGTAGAAAACCAGGCAGATTAGAGTGCAGGGGGAAATTGAAAAAGGGCATAGAGTATGGGAAAAGATTAGCAGCTAATATAAAAGGGAACCCAAAAATAGTTAACATATAAAAAGTAAAAGGATAGAATGGTGGGGCCGATCAGGGACAAAATAGGAAATCCTTGTGTTGGCAGAGGGCAAGACTTGAGTTCTAACTTAGCTTTTGACAAATGGTGTTTTTTTTCTTGCAAGGGGGCTAAGATTATATTTCTCAAAACTGCACAATTTTTGTGATCTTGAACAGATCCAGACGTAAGTTTTGGGTTTATATTTTATTGGCAAAATATTTGGCATGCATACAATAGCAAAATACTACGGATGCTGGAAATCTGAAATAACAACAGAAAATACTGGGAACACTCAGCAGGTCAGGCAGCATCCGTGGAGAGAGAAACAGTCAACGTTTCGAGTCGGGGACTCTCTGACGAAGGTCAATCATCACAGCCCCAGGACATCGCTGCAGGACTTCCTCGGGGCAGTGTCCTAGGCCCAACCATCTTCAGCTGCTTCATCAATGACATTCCCTCCAACATAAGGTCAGAAATGGGGATGTTTACTGATGACTGCACAGTGTTCAGCGCCATTCACAACTCCACAGATAATGAAGCAGTCTATGCCTGCATGCAACAAGACCTGGACGACGTTCAGGCTTGGGCTGATAAGTGGCAGGTAACATTCGTGCCACAGAAGTGCCAGGGAATGACCATCTCCAATAAGAGAGAGTCTAATCACCTCCCCATGACATTCAATGGCATTACCATCACCGAATCCCCCACTATCAACATCCTAGGGTTTGCCATTAACCAGAAACTTAACTGGACCAGCCACATAAATACTGTGGCAACAAGAGCAGGTCAGAGGCTGGGTATTCTGCGGCAAGTGTCTGTCCTCCTGACTCCCCAAAGCCTTTCCACCATCTACAAGGCACAAGTAAGGAGTGTGATGGAATACTCTCCACTTGCCTGGATGAGTGCAGCTCCAACAACATTCAAGAAGCTCGACACCATCCAGGACAAAGCAGCCCACTTGATTGGCACCCCATCCACCACCTTAAATATTCATTCCCTCTACCACCGGCGTACCGTGGCTGCAGTGTGTACCATCTACAAGATGCACTGCAGCAACTCGCCAAGGCTTCTTCGGCAGCACCTCCCAAACCCGCAACCTCTTCTACCTAGAAGGACAAGGGCAGCAGGCGCATGGGATCACCACCACCTCCAAGTTCCCCTCCAAGTCACACACCATCCTGACTTAGAAGTATATCGCTGATCCTTCATCGTCGCTGGGTCAAAATCCTGGAACTCCCTCCCTAACAGCACTCTGGGAGTACCATCACCACACGGACTGCAGCGGTTCAAGAAGGCGGCTCACCACCACCTTCTCAAGGGCAACTAAGGATGAGCAATAAATGCTGGCATTGCCAGCGACGCCCTGATTCCATAAACGAATAAAAAAAAAAGTTATTTGCTAATTCCTCTTCCCTGTTGACTGTGTTACTGTTGTTTGCAATTTATGAATGAAGAAGCATACAGAAGACTATAACTAACTTTTATAGCCTCTTAAGGGCTATGTATGGTAATGCTTGATGTATTGAACTGTGGTAGCAGATGTGCAGATTCCTCATTTTTTTCATTGCTTTGTAGGCCTATCTGCCATCCTGTTCATTACAGCATGAAACTGTCATACCAACCTTTTTAGAGCTTTATATTTTTTTTAAACAAAAATCAAATCAAAAGGATAGTGTCTTGGACTGCAGCTGATTTCTTGTTCTGAAGGATTATGAAATGTGAGGTTAATTAGACGACAACACTTTTTTGCAAACGTATAGCTGTACGTCTGGGTCAAGAAGTAATCATTGACAGTAAATCAAACTTTATTATCACTACTGCACTGTCAAAAAAGCAATTCTAAAAATAAATCAACATTCTTTTGTCATGCTTTATCTCTGCCCTTTGAATATCTTTGTTTGCATTCATGTTACTTACATAGTTGGACAGACATACCTGCAGGAGTTACTCAACCCAACAATTTCAAGGAGTTAAATTGAAACTACACAACCCAGGGTTAATCCAGCTCTCTCCCCATCTGGATTAATAGTTTGTCCAAGCCAATCTTCCTGTTCTGAACAATAGAAATGTTATAACAACAGAAAACGCTGGAAAAACTCAGCAGGCCAGGCAGCATCCGTGGAGAGAGAAAGAGAGTTAACGTTTCAGGTCGATGACATAATAGAAATGTTATGCTGTCCCAACTGCTGTGAGTTGGGGACAGGGAGGCTAGAACAGCAGTCTATACTGCATCAGCTGATCCAACTCTACCTGGGCATGCTAGATTGCAGTAAAGAGGTACTCTCTGCCCCTCTATTCCTGGCCAAAATTCTAATGGTCCTCTTTTTATTGAACAAAAAATTTCAGAAGTAAAATGTATCTTCAACTCCGGTAACCTCTAAACTAATTTGTGTTTGCATTCAGATTGCAAGAAATATTTTTGTATGTACACTAGTACATCGCCCATGGTACTCGTGGGTAGTTAGAAAGAAGAAGAACTTGCTTTCATGTGCTGCCTTTTGTCCCAAAGCATTCACAGCTAATTAAGTACTTTAGATGTGTGGTCACTAATGTAGGGAAACGCAGCTGCCAATTGGCGCATAACAAGGCCCACAGCAATAAGATAAACAACCAGTTAATCGGTTTTTGGTGATGTTGATTGAGTGAGTGATAAATGTTGACCACGACATTGTGATAAGTCTCCTATTCTTCGAATAATGCTGTGGGATCTTTCATATCCACCTAAGAGGACAGGTTTAACGTCTCATCTGAAAGATGGCACTACAACAGTGCAGCACTCTTTGCTGCTCTGAATGGTCAGCCTAGATTATGTGCTCATCTCTGGAGTAGGGCTTGAACCCACGGCGTTCTGACTCGTGGGTAAGTGTGCGACCACTTGGCCAAGGCTGATGCCTCGAGCACCGTTTCTAATGATTGCCACAGTTCCACTGCAGCAGAAATACAACTGAGAGCCATGTGATTATTTACAGATATGGAAACTTTTGTGTTTAACATTCTTGGAGGAACAAGAAAACCAGTTAGAACAGTAGCTGTGCAAGTCTTGCCCCATCGTTACCAACTCAGTCATGGCATCTTGCTTCTTCAGCGCCAGCCAGAGATATTCACTCTGGATGAAGTCGTTTGAGTCAGAAGAGTTTTCACAAGCTGAAGCACTGAGCACAAGTGAACATGAGGACCTGGGAGTGGACGAAGGGGAATGAGCTGTTCCTTCATGGAGGGTGGAGAAATAGCTGCCCTTGGTTGAAGAGACTAGGTTTTAGGGGTCTAGTCTTTATTATCAATCTCGTGCAGACAGTGAAGATGGTTTCCCACACATGGTTCAGATGATGGATAGGTGGGAGGAGTTCAATACACTCACCTGCAACACTTATCTGCTCTCTTTTGCATGGGCTTCATTCTATTTGTTCTCCCACTCTGCAGATGTTGTACTGGAGGGATTAGTCATGACTGCAGAGGATATACTAGGTCAACCATCCTGATGCATGATTTTGAGTAATTAAGACTGGTATGGTGGATTGTTGCATGATAAAAGCATCATGATAGCTTCTTGGGTAATGGGTGTTAACATGCAAGACATGATTTGCATGACACACTAGCTGGATTAAAAACAGAAAATGCTGGAAATACTCAGCAGGTCAGGCAGCATCTGTGGAGAGAGAAACAGTTAACGTTTCAGGTCGATGACCCTTTGTCAGAACTAGCTGGATGTTGATAGAATGAAAGCCTTTTCTATTGATGAAATTGAGGGGATTGTTGTATGGTGCTTTGAAGGTCCTGTGTAAGAAAGACTTACATTTATATAGCGCCTTTCACGACCACCAGATGTCCCAAAGCGCGTTACAGCCAATGAAGTATTTTTGAAGTGTAATCACTTTTATAGTGTACCATAATTTCTGCCTGCTCCTGTGGGAATCCTGCCAGTCTATATTGAATTGAATTGCTTGCTCCCTTTGTTTTTGCAAGTTCCATTGAGAAGGTAATGAACTGCAAGGCCCACTAGAAAATATCAGTGATTTTTTTTTTTATACAGTGGTAAACTGCATCCTGGAAAGATCCAGTGGTCATTTTCTCTGCTGCAGATAATGCTGTGCTCTACATTGAAGGGGGATTGCAGTCTTCAGCCAGCAACTGGCCTAACCCCACAATCGTGTCCAGGGAAGAGCAACCTTCTGATAAATTGTACAGCAGGGAAAGCTAATTAAGACCTTCCCTGTGAGTAGGTATCGCCGTGTTGCAAACAAGTGTCTTCTATGATGCTTCACGTTCTTCTAATGCAACCTCTTCCATTTCTTCGTCCTCCTCCTTGTAACACAGGAAGAAAGGAATTCCATTTCCCCAGTCCACGATACAAATTAGTCCAGTATTCACTTGAATCATCAAGAGAACTCTTAAGTGAAACTCCAGAATGCTTAGCAACAAAATTGATGCCTCAGTAAAGTTCTACAAACTAGCAAAAGCTTCAGCAACAATGGCATCCTCCATGAGATATCTGCCTCTGGGATACTGCCATGCTGCTCAAATCACTTGTGTAGTGGCAGTGTTTCCTAACATCTGGTTAGGGGAGTCATTTGGGGGAAATTGTGGGATTGTTTGGCTATCCCCACCTGCCTCCATTTCTATGGGGTGGGCGGGCAGTCAAGACTGGTGGGGGTTTTTTTTGTTGAAGAGAAGACGTTTGGTGGCCATTTCTTGCAGTGGGATTGTAGCAGCATACTACACCGTTGCATGCTACTCACTATTGTGCCTCAGAATCGCCCAAAAATGGGTGGTTGTCCAGAGGAAAATCCAGCCCACAGTTTTTAATGGCGTTTTGTATCTGGATATCATCAAAGAATTTTACATTGTATAATCCACCCCTCCTAATAACAAATCACATCCTCTGACTTATGAGCAGCACCATGAGAGATTTTCCAGTATAAATGGTAAATCTTGCAACGTGTGTGCACATTATCTTAAATAGGAATGTCATATATATATATATATATATATATATATATATATATATATATATATATATATATATATATATATATATATATATATATATATATTTGGATTTTCAGACTTAAATGGTTCGCATAAATGACTGGGATCTGTTCAGTTAACAATTCTGATTTACTCAAAACTGTTACCACGACAGGAGCAAGGACCCGGCTATCATGATACCAAACAATTAATACTCTCACTCCTTTCCCTCCCTCCCAGAACCACAATAGAATTCTCCTTGTCCTCACCTTTCACTCCATCAGCCTCCACATTCAACGGATCATCCACCGCCACCTCCAGCGTGATCCCACCACCAAACATATCTTCCCTCCCCTCCTCTTTCAGCATTCCGAAGGGACCGCTCCCTCCGCGACACCCTGGTCCACTCAGTCACACCCTCACCTTCCCATGCAAGTGCAGGAGATGCTACACCTGCCCTTTTACCTCCTCTCTTCCCAGGGCCCCAAACACTCCTTCCAGGTGAAACAGCGATTTACTTGTACTTCTTGCAGTTTAGTATACTGTATTCGCTGCACACAAAGCAGTCTCCTCTACATTTGGGGAGACCAAACTCAGATTGGGTGACCACTTTGCGGAACACCTCCGTTCAGTCCGTAAGCGTGACCCTGAGCTTCCGGTCGCCTGTCACTTTAATTCTCCGCTCCACTCCCACTCTGACCTTTCCATCCTCGGCCTCTTGCACTGTTCTGACGAAGCTCAAGGAACAGCACCTCATCTTTCGATTAGGCACTTTACAACCTTCTGGACTCAACATCGAGTTCAACAATTTCAGACCATAACTTCTGCCCTTATTCTTTCACATGGCAGCTGTTGATGATTCTGCCATTCCCATTTACAACTCTTCTAGACTCCTTGTTTTGTTTTTACATGTCCCATCACCATCTCCTTTTGCGTTGTACTTTTGTACTTTTTGTCATTTAATCACTTCTCCTTTCCACCCTATCACAGACCTTCCCTTTTGTTCTTTCTTCCCCTCCCCTCTTTCCCTGCCCCTGCACTTGTTTAAAATTTGTTCTATCTTTTTCCAGTTCTGACGAAAGGTTGTTGACCTGAAACATTAACTCTGTTTCTCTCTCCACAGATGCTGTCTGACCTGCTGAGTATTTCCAGCATTTTCTGTTTTTATTTCAGATTTCCAGCATCTGCAGTATTTTACTTTTGTAATACATTTTCCATGACCATGCTGTTCAAACCAAACGCTCCTATGTAACAAACACATTTACAAAAGAAAAACCAAAAGGATCACACAAAATCTTAACGTACAAGACTGCCCATACTTAGTTATGATCTATTCCTTAAACCAGCAGTTTAATGCAGAACAGTCACTGCTCTAGGGCAGTGGGGTTGCAGCTGCTTCTGGATAAGCATGCATTACCTGTGCACAATGCCATGCAAGATGTATTAGTTTGTATTGAATTTTGTGAATGTAAAACCTGGGATGAATATTGTTTGTTTCAGGATCCTGACAGCAACCACCAGCAAGAAAATGATGAATTGAGTTTTGCTGAAGTGTGGAAATCAGAGGTGAGATGGGCCACAGTATAAATAGATTGGCTGGCTTGAAGACTGATATGCCCAATTGGTGCAGATGTTGATGATAAACCACAGAAGTGAAGCTTACAATATTGACAGCTTCTGACCTGCAAGATCATGCAACAGCTTAGTAACACATCATTTTAACTTCTATATATGCTTATAATTGTGCAAGTCCTAGTTTCTATTTAAACTGTGATCTGAGCATTCTCACAATGCAACTTAGATGGTAGTACAATCACTGAGACACCAATGACCCTGGTGAGATGGTTGTCTGCCCACAGTAGGGTGAGAAGTGTAGTTACTATGGGAAAAGATAATGTGCACTATTTATAGCAAATGTTGTCATTGTATTAAGAGTGCGCTTGATTCTGCTGTAGTGGGGAGCGAACATCTACCTGCAACGTAGTTTATACTGGTGGTGGTTTTTATGTCAGGGTTTTGGAAAATTGGGTTATTTCTTCTTGCAACCAAAGAGTGGTTATATTTTTTAGACTTCATCCAGATATTACTCCACCCCAGAGACCACTCCCTTAAGTGAGACCTTGGTCCGAATGAACCAGAGTATGACCTTACCAAGTGTTAACTTGGCTTAATGGCAGTACTCTTGCCTCTGAATCAGAAGATTGTAAGTTCAGTCCCACATTGGATTTCATGTAATTTGGGCCAGTACATCAGTGCAACCTTGTTAGAGGGCACTATCTTCTGGATGATATGCTAATTAATGTCTCTTTTGCTTGCTTTGGAGGATGTAAAAGAAATAGTGGTGCTATGTGGGGGTGGGGGTGGAAGCAAGCAACTTCTTTAGGTATCCTGATCAATATTCCTTCTTCAACCACCATGACCAAAACTGATTAATTGGCTATTAGTTGACTAGCTGTGTGTGGACCTTCCTATGTGCAATTTGGCTGTCATGTTTCCCTACATAAATATAGTAACTACACTTGCAATATATTGGTTGTAAAGAACTTTTAGATGGCCTGAGAATGTGATAAGCTACTATATAAATGTGTTCTCTCTTTTTCCTTCCTATGCGTAATATCTGGTGATGTAACGTTGCTCAGATGTGGAACAAAAATCATTGCTATTGTAAATGGATCATTGAATTGACATGGTCCCTCATGTTTTTTAGTCTTCAGATAGCAGAAAAATAAACAGTCCTATCAAACCCTATGATTGAGTGTTATAAACTACAAGTCATGTTTATTAAAATTCACTGGAATATAGAATGTTTAATTTACAACTCCTCGGATATACAAAAAATAAATAAGAGCTAACACTTTTCTATCTCTCTTGGAATCTGGACCAGCATAGCATAAAACCTATACATGACATTTTATCTAAACAACACAGAGCCTTTAGGTGTGCGACTCTATCTTGCTGAAACCTGGAGAGACGGTTGTATCTACATGTCATTAATCAATCACTTTCTCTTGGAGGCGATGGGGGAACCAGGTGCCAGTTTAGGTCAGCAAGGACAGGAGGGGATGGGTGAGTGGGACTTGGTGTGGAATAGGATAGGAGCCGCAGGACGTTGAATGAGCGGAGGCGGTCTTTGTGCTGGACAGGATATGGGGTTGGAAGTTCAGCACTGGGTCACATATATCACTGAGGTATCGAACAGTTGGCTTCAACCTGAGACAGTGGCCGGGTGAGGGTACAGTGTTTGTTTGTGGTGGGAGTCAAAGTCAATGCTTTCCAATGTTTAATTGGAGGATATTACACAAAAGCAAAATACTGCAGATGCTGGAAATCTGAAATAAAAACAGGAAATGCTAGAAATACTCAGCCGGTCAGGTACCATCTGTGGGGAGAGAAACAGAGTTACGTTTCAGGTCGATGACCTTTCGTCAGAATCCAATTCTGATCCACTGGGCTGGATTTTGATACTGGGGCGGGTTGGGGTCGTGTCATCCACTTTTCGTGTTATCCACCTGACTACAATTGGATGTGGGAGATTGATGCAATTTTCACCTAATTGGGCAATTGAGTTCCAGCATGTGGGAACCCATGAACCAATTAGTGTTTTCAGTCTGAAAGTCGCCTCTGATGATGTCATCATTGCTGCTGCATTTAAGGTCTTCAGAGACTGCCTGGCCTTTGCTGTGAGAGGACCTGGATGCAAAATGAGCAGCAGCAGTCCTAAGTCTGCTCGCAGATATTTTTACACCACCACTCCCAGATATGGCTCCTCTCCATCCATCCATATATACATCATCCACATAGCCAGCCAGCCCCAAATGTGCTCCCGCCAGGTTTCACAATCGTGGTTCAGAACAGACGTGCTTCACGTAGAACAAGGGTTAAAATCACAAAGGCCTTTCAAAATGGCATTATAGAGGCAATTCAGTGCTTGTTAAGGGCCTTAACAGCCTATCCCGCTTCTTACAGGCAGGACGGAGTCGGGACCAGCAAACACGATTTAATGAAAATTGCGTGGAGGCGGGATGGAGGTGGGCTTATGCCCGCCCGCCAGTTTTCGCTATTTTAACCCCCCACACGCCTCCAAACCCGCCTCCATGGGTCAATGAAAATCCAGCCCACTATCTTAATTGACTAACTTCAGAACAAAGCAAACATCCTGTCTACCCTAAGTCTATTGGAGGGCTTGCTTCTCCGTAATAGGTTTTGCCTCCACCAGACCACATTCTAAATGGAGTTAAATGTGGATTCATAAAAGCGACTTAAACACAGTCGCAACAGAGAAGGGCTTTGCAATTGGGACTTCCGTCCAACAGTCCCCTGCCGTAAAATACAGGAGCAGATCACTTGAATATCAATTGGCATTGCTGGAGTGAAACTCTCATGTAACATGGGTGCTTTGTGCTGGAGGGAGGAGGTAGAAATTTCAGGTGCAGCATTTAGAAACTGGGATTTACAGAAGAGTGGAGCAGCAGGTGCGTAGTGAACATTCTACCAGGGTGAATTTAAAATCATTATTAATAATTAGCTTCTTGGAGGTTTTATGAAACTTTTAAGGAATGTCTTCAACTGGAGAAGCAGCCAGAGGGACCCAAAGATGGGAGCAGTCCATTGGAAGGATGCAGAAAACAACTTATATTTATATAGCACCTTTAACCTAATAAAACATCCCAAGGCACTTCACAGGAGCGTTATCAAAAAAACTCACAAAACATCACTGAGTATAACCTTCAGACGCTTATAGGTGAACAGTAGCAAAGGAGAGAAAGACTGCTGGTGCTCTTGGGAAGAAACCTCAAAGTGTCTTGCATGCCATGTGCAGGGAGGCAGTGGTGTCCCCCCCCCCACCAACCCAGAACTGCAGACCAGTGCGGGGGAAAAGCTCAATGACCTGATGAGAGCAGGCAAGGTAGCACTCTGGCCAATGTCTCTCTTCTTTCTGGGACTCCATGGGCACCACACTATTGCGCACCCACTAATATTTACTGCTCAAGTCTTCCTTCACACTGCACTGTGGTTCAGGGGTTCACTAACACTTCCTCCTGCAATATATGTTGCTATCTTCTCTTACCACAATAGTTTGCTTGCAGCAGCTTAAAAACCCATCCTCTACTTCAACAGGATTATTCCAGCAGATCTTTAATATCAGCTATCCATCACCTCTTAGGGGGCATCCATAATGTGTGAATCTTCATCTCATGCATTCACTATTGTTACAGATGAAAAACAGTTGACTGGAGGAAGAATACTGCACATTAGAGAGCTAATGATGGTGCTGTGATGTGTACTATATTGAAGGAATTGGACTTGACCTTAAGGCAAGGAAAAGGAAGTAAGGACGGTGGTGAAAAGGAGAGACAGTTAAATGGACTTAATTGATTAATTGCATTCCAATTTCCCCCTTGGAGCCAGTACTGAGGAATCCTTTTGAGTGACAATCTTCCTGATATTCCACTCCATGCTTCTCTGCCTCCAAAGCAGTTGGGGCCACCTCCCCAGGAATCTCCATGTCCAGGCCATTTTAGGTGGCAAAGCACATCAAGCTATCACTATGTGTAGTTAATAGAGCATATTGCAGAGCCCCTCCTGATCAATGTAGACAATGAAAGCTCGCCCCCCCCCCCTTAAGACTCCTAGAGTTCACTCAAACGACAAGTCTAGTAGAAGCATATGTCTTGTTATAGTGCTCCTCAGCTTCTGTTCTTGCAACTCACCAAGGGATCATTATCCATGGCAGAAAGGGGTATGCCTCATCACCCAAAAGCCTGCATTGCTTCACTTTTCTTGAACAGATCAGGGAAGCTGAAATTGCTGAGGACGAAGGCATTGTGACCATGTCCGGCAAATTTGGCATTCATGTGGAGAATTCTTTGTCGTTGGTCACACATTCCCTGAATGTTCAATAAGTGGACTCTTTCTATTCAGAAAGTTCAGAGGGTTTACTGTAGGAGCTCAAATGCAACAAGCATACCTGATATTTCATTATACACTCTGGGAAAACCAGCACCATGATAAAACTGTGGCACCATCATGCTGCCACCTTGTTGTCATGCCAAATTAAATGAACTCCTCAACTCTCCTTAAAAATACTTGTCAATGACTGGATGAATGCATGTCTGTATAGCACCTGGGTAATTTTATACAGGCCTCATGAGCCCACGTGGCTGCTTGAAAGGAGCCAGTGGCAGAGAAATTTTGTGGTGGTAACTTTTTGGGCAAAACCTGGCATATTTTGTGAACTGTTCGCTTCTCGTACAATGTTCCTCACTGAGATCTCCATGAGATCTGCGTGGTCTGTAAATTCCATGGGAAGGGAGGGATGATATCTTGTGGAATACATACTTCTCAAATGCTGCCTCGGTCTCCTTTCCTCTGTTCTGTATTGCTGCTCCTCCATTAATATAGTGAAAGGGGATCCAAATTAGGAATCCTATAATGCGGACTCAACATCTTCCTGTGGGTGGGAACAAAACAGTTCCACAAGCATCAGCCACCCTCCTGTGCCTTATCCATGTGGCCGTACTTCACACAATCAGCTCAGCAGATATCCCACTATATCGAACATCACAACCCAGTCTGATTTTTTTTTTCATCAAGGGTCACTTGGCAATACTGAGAAGCCTAATTCATTATCTTTCTCTATCCAAGGACACTGAGGGCTCTAACACCCTAACTTGGCATTGAGAGCATACTTTTCGTAGGTTCTACAGCTCATTATCACACTGGACAGTAATTCACCCAGAGCCAACAGGGAATATTGGTGATCATTCTCTATATGCAGATCTGGGCAGTAAGTGTTGGTAAGCTATTTGACTGTAGCATCACAATCAGCCTGCTCTTGTTATTCTTTAATGTCCAGAAATATTCCAGTAACAATCAGAAGTGGGAACCCTGGTTATTCCTCTCTCAGCTCAGGAAAACCAGGAAGAATAGTAGAACTCCACTGCCGGCCAACTGAGTTTGGCTAATTAAACCTGGAACCTTTATGGTTTGCATGGTACCACATCAGGTGATGAATTTACCCACTGAACCAATGGGACAGCTCCAAAGGAACTCGTGATGGATGTTGACATCACTGAAATTAATCTACGGTCTCATGGCAGAGTAATCTCTAGCTTTAAACCTGCAGCTTACCTTACTGAATGCATCAGAGCCACTGTTTACACCTACATATTGCTGAATGTTTAGCTTTTGAAGGAAAATGATGCCATATGACTATAGCTGTTGGCCAAGAACTGGGTGGGCAACAGATGCTGTAAATAATGCAACATTACTCATCAATTTAATTAAACAAGTACACTTGCCATCTGTTTGATTTACAACTGGAACAAGGTCACCCTGACATGCAGCTAACGCTGAAGCAGTAAATGAAGTGCTTTTAATTGTATGTATGTATGATAATACACTCTAACGCATATGCCATGGCATGCCTTGCCTACCAGTGCAAGCTAGGACTATTGAATAACCCCATCTTGGTCACGTTATACTGGTTGTACACAAATGGCCTATATGGTTTCTTCTGTGCTACTGCCCATCCGCAATGAATTTTGAAGGCATCCAGATTGACCATTGTAAGTAAGGTAGTAGCATTCCTGCACTCATGCCAGAAGGAGTATAACCAGTTAATTGGAGAGTGCCCTATCTTGCATAGGAATAAAAGCCAGTTTAATTTACTGCTTCAACACTAGGTGCAATCTGGGGTCACATTGGTTTAGGCAAAATACAAAACTCCAGATGGAAGCTACTTTTTTTTATTAGATTGACAAAGAGTGTTGTATTATCCAGCTTCTGTGGTTCTTCCAGTTATTGGCCAACATCTAGAACTCTGTGGAGCATTTACCCACAAAGCTAACTTCAGCAGTGAAAGGACGCCCATAACACCACTTTTGATCACTTAAACTTGTTCTAATAGGGCTATATTTTGCTCCATTTGCTAATTTTAGCAAAAGATTAGATGTGAATATAGGATGGTCTTTCCCACTTTATAGTCACATCTACATTTTTGCTAAAATTAATAAATAGAGGAAATTATAGCCCACAGTGGGGAATTTGAGTTACTTGTTTGGAATAATCTACCCAGAATAATTATGCTTTGGACTTCTCGTGAAATTATACTCTTCCCCTCATTCCCCCCCCCCCCCACCGCCACCCCCTTCCAGGATGTTTGATTATCTTGGCTGATATATAGACCATTTATAAGTTTGAATAAAGTCCTTCAGAAAGAATTCTCACATCTTCCTAAACATGAGGAGTGCTATAGAATTACTAGTTAATGCGCTTTCCTTCTTTCTCCCTCCCACCAACAGCTGTTCTGCTCTGTGTCCAAAAGGGCTGAACTGCTCAGTAGAATTCAATTTTGCTGCTATTGCAACACTCCTGCTGTACTAAAGTAGTAATTTGCTTGATATCTTTCTAATCTCTAAAACCTAATGCAGCATCTGAAAGATAATCTCACCACCGTCCTTATTTTCCAGGAAAAATAACTGGGTTTTAGAGTATTATGGAAAATGTAGTATTTTGACCTATGTGCTTGTTTTACCATTTGTTTTTGCCCTAGAGATTTCTATTTAGTTCTGTTTTAGGTACAGCTATTAACAGAACCTAATTGTAGAAATGGTGCCTATGGTGAATTTGCCTCATGCAGCACCTATTTTAAATATAATCTGGAATTACAGTACAAAATTAGTAGGTCCTTTCCATTGAAATGATGGAGCAGAGATTTTCACTAACCTCAGATGATGAATAGTGGCAGGTGCAAGGGTTTCAAATAACTAGCTGCACTTAACTTGAGTCATATGTAGCAACGCCAACTGTGTTGACGGTAGTTATTTGCTGTACACATTTTATAGACTCTGTGATCTTTGAAGTAAAACGAAATGAAATCCACTGAAGCTTTGAAAACCAGATTTCTGCCGCCTGAGAATATTTGGCCGCTGTGTTGGAGATTACATACTTGTGTAGTTCTGGTTATGTATTTCAGCTGAAATTGAAGGGGGAGGAAAATCTGTTAGTCATTGTAGACAATCGTTGATTTTGTTAAATTTATTTTTTTCAGTTATGTGCCTTTGGTTTATTTACGGCAGGGGTTCTCAGTCACACTTTGGCAGGCCTTAAACTAATTATAAAAAGCACCCAGGGAGTCACCACCAGAGAGTCTGAGAGAATCCGGCAGGGGTCCATCACAGTTGTATATTACAACAGTCCATCGGTGTAGGGTTTCTTACAATTAGTGTAAGTGCAGTGATGTAATAATGTGTGTGGGAGATTGCAAAAATAAAGAAGCAATTCACGATGCGTCCTGGCAGCTGAGGCTATGTAATAAAATGCACAAGTAAATGGAAACTGTGAGGTCAACCCAGATTTCCTGGAAAACTTAGGCATAGTAAAAAAAATACTGACTGACTTCAGAGCAGTGGAAGAGTATGGTGTGCATTAATTTGAGATTTGTTCTAATTGAAGAATAGAAATAAATCACATTTTGTTGCTAAGCAGTCATTCTTAAAGTGTTAATGCTCAAAGCATTTTATTTCATCCTCAATGTCAGTCTTCCAAAAACTTCTTTTTCTCCCTCGAGAGCTCGGGTAGATGATCTTGTCCAAGCTGGTGCAACTAGCCACATGGGAGCAGCCAGAGGTAACTTCTCCAAGCTCTTTCTCTCTCTCTCTCTCTCTCTCTCTTTCTGGAAGCACCTGCCTCTGATAATGAGTTCTGAACAATGTTTTTACAATTAAAAACTGGCATTGCTGTGCACTGGACATCTCACAGTGTGAAACACTACAAACACCAACACAACTGAGAGAAAAATTGCCTGATCTCAGTATTTCTTAGCCACTTTTGTACTGGTGACAGGCATCCATAAACTAGCTCCTTGCCTTTACCAAATTAGCTTCCTTTTCCTAGCAGCAGAATTGTAGACCCAGTTTTTCATTTGATCTATACTATTGCTACTGGAATAATTGAGTTGGTATGAAGAATATAAGAACATAAGAATTAGGAGCAGGAGTAGGCCATATGGCCCCTCGAGCCTGCTCCGCCATTCCATAAGATTATGGCTGATCTTTGACCTCCACTCAACTTTCCTGCCCGATTCCCATATTCCTTGATTCCCCTAGAGTCCAAAAAAAAGTCCAAAAATATTTTTAACTCCGCCTTGAATATACTCAATGACTCAGTCTCCACAACCCTTTGGGGTAGAAAATTCCAAAGATTCACAACCCTCTGAGTGAAGAAATTTCTCCTCATCTCAGTCTTAATTGGCAGACCTCTTATCCAGAGACTATGACCCCTAGTTCTAGACTCTCCAGCCAGGGGAAACAGCCTCTCAGCATCTACCCTGTGAAGCCCTCTCAGAATCTTATATGTTTCAATGAGATCACCTCTTATTCTTCTAAACTCCAGATAATATAGGCCCAATCTACTCAATCTCTCCTCATAGGGTAGGCTGACCATACGTCCCCGTTTTCTGGGGTAGTCTCTGGATTAGGTACTGTGTCACCGGGCAAACAATGTCCCCGGAAGAGTCCCTGGTTCAGAAAACTCACCCCGTATAGAGGCTTTGTTTTTTTAAACGCGAATGTACAGAAACGCCGGGGGCAGATTCTCGGCCCTTTCCCGCCCGCTTTGAGCTCTGGAATGGATTCCAGGAGCCGGTTGAATGGAGGCGACGATGGCGGCCCCGCCTTCCCACAAGAAAAGGCCCCATTGATAGCTCGGGCCGCAATGCACTCTGGGGGATTGAGTCACCTGACCTGTGTTTCGGCCAATAGTGACTGGCTGGAGAGTAGAACCTCTGAAATGCACGGGAGAAGCCGAGGGTGCGGTGAGAGCTGGTGGGTGAGTGGATTTACTTTACCTCAGATCAGTATGGTGCATCGTGTTTTTTTATTGAATAAGGCAAGCTCTAAATTCTCCCACTGGGAAGAGGTTTCTGAAACCTTCTGAGACAGAGAGTGTTTCACACCTTATATGGAAAATCTCAGTCTGTTTGGAACAGATTTAAAATTGAGAAATTAGAAGTTAGGGTATTCGGGGACGAGTATAGATGGTATAGAACTATTACTAGAACACGCAAGATTCGAGATTCGGTGTAAAGTGAAAATGGAGCTGTCTCTACACATATTCCACTAGCAGAAGCAACAAAGTCGTCATGCCGGTTTTCTTGAAACGCGTGCTGGCTACTTTGCTGTGCTCCCACCCTGTGTGTCCCCGGATTCGGTTTAGAAAATATGGTCACCCTCTCATCCCAGGAATCAATCTAGTGAACCTTTGTTGCACCCCCTCTAAGGCAAGTATGTCCTTCCTTAGGTACGGAGACCAAAACTGTACACAGTACTCCAGGTGTGGTCTCATCAAAGCGCTGTACAATTGCAGCAAGACTTCCTCACTCTTGTACTCCAACCCTCTTGCAATAAAGGCCAACATACCATTTGCCTTCCTAATTGCTTGCTGTACCTGCATGCTAACTCTCTGTGTTTTGTGTACAGTCCCTTTGAACACCAACATTTAATAGTTTCTCACCATTTAAAAAATATTCTGTTTTTCTATTCTTCCTACCAACGTAAATAACCTCACATTTCCCCACATTACATTCCATCTGCCATGTTTTTGCCCACTCACTTAACCTGTCTATATCCCTTTGCAGACTCTTCGGGCTGGATTTTACCTGCTGAGATGAGTTGGGGGCGGGACTGCTGCCTTCCAGGTTCTAGTCCCGCCCCCAGCGACGTCCGACGCACAGACGCTATTTTCCCCTGATTGGCCTTGTTAAGCCTGCCCCGCGGGCTTGCTGGATAATTAAGGGAAAGCCGGTGTCAGATGATGTCAGTTGATGAAGCTTCATCTGTCGGCTTTCTTAAAGTGACAACCTTTTATTTTTGACAGATGATCTGTCATTGAGGTGCCGTCAAACACTGACAATCACTGTACAACGGTGAGCCCTTGCCCCATGGCTCTCCAATGACTCTCTCCTTAGGATAAAACAGATGGCAGCTGTAGGTGAGAGTACAGAAGTGATCTGTCACTTCTCCCAATGAGGTGAGGCCATACAAACACTTCAAAGCTTGTCACCTACAGAAAAATCTAAACACATTAAAAATGACTTTCCCAACATTTCCTTCCTCTGATACTCACCAGTGTCCCATTGCATCCTTCACACCACTTCTGCAGCTGTCATCTATACACAAACATAACAACAGACCCACATCACGCCTCACTTACCCTGGTGGGGTTCCCTGACGTCGGGAAGCCCGCAGCAGAAGTCTCAAAATTGGAAAAAGCCTCTTAACTGCCTGTTAACAGGCAGTTAAGTGACTATAATCCTCTTCCCGCCACTAGGAGTCGGGTCCCTGCGCAAATCGGGTACCCGACTCCCGGGAAGATTGGTTGGGAGCGGGTTCGGGACCCGCTCCCATTTTTTTTGATTTTCCCAGCAGTCCCGCCTCCAGACCCGCCTCCTCAGGGCTGGTAAAATCCAGCCCTTTGTGTCCTCCTCATAGCTTACTTTCCCACCTAGCTATGTATCGTCAACAAAATTGGATACGCTGCACTCGGTCCCTTCATCTAAGTCATTAATATAGATTGTAAATAGCTGGGGCCCAAGCACTGATCCTTGCGGCACCCAACTAGTTCCAGCCTGCCAACCTGAAAATAACCTGTTTATTCCTACTCTGTTTTCTGCCCTTTAAGCAATCCTCTATCCATGCTAACCTCTTACCCCCAACCCTATGAGCCCTTATTAGTGGCAACAGTGGGAGCTTGTTCACAGATTTCAATCTACTGGAATCTGGCCTAAACAGGCACATATAAAAGTAGTTTTGTCGCCTGAAGCGTTTAAAAGTTTTGCCAAAATCTAGGTAATATAAGATTATTTTGTGATTAGAGTGCATTAGCATGCAGCACTGCAGCACTCTCGGATGTAGCTGGCATTTCCCACCCTGTTGAGTTTAACCCAATCCCAGCTACAGTGATGTACGTGGAGGAGACAAGTCATCTCCTGGTGAGGGGATGAAGAAAGCTGAAACAAATACCTGAACTTACAACACCATATCATGTTGAAACGGCTCAAAGCATTTCACGCAACAAATTAATTTTGGAGTTTAGTGACTTAGGTAGCCAAAAGGACCATTGGACTGCTCTCATATGTCTCCTGCTGGCTGGGCTGAAAAAAGCATTGGTTGCCTGGAACAAGCCATTTACTGCTCCTGTTGGATGTGAGGGGAAGCACCAAAGGGAGAAGATGAAAAAAGTGTGCACGCCCTGAAAAAAATTGTGATGAGGTATTTAAATTAAGGATGTCGCATATATTAGTGAGTATGCAAAAATCTTGACTCATAGGCACCCGAGTACATGAAGGCATTTCTCCTGAGTGGGTGTTTGTCTCGAAATCCTAGCAAGATATCCACAGGCAAGCCATCCCAAGGAAGCAAATGGCATTGGTCAAAAATGGGGGAAGGCCTAAATATAATTTTATTTTAAAAATAGTCCATTTCCACAAAATCCATTTGGATATCATAAAGTTGCACAGCAATGACAGCTTTTTAATTTTAAACATTTGTCTCGACTCATTGCATAGAAAATACTAACATAGGAAGAGATTTGTCAGTTTTGGAAGCATTAGTTGACAACAGTAATCATTGATTCTGCTCATATTATAAATCTTTTGGTCATTTTTTTTGAAGATCTGCCCAGCACACCAGCATTAGAATAGAATCACAGACTCTTACAGCACAGAAGGAGGCTATTCGGCCCGTTGTGCCTGTGCCAGCTCTTTGAAAGAGCTGTCCAATTTAGCCCCACACCCCAGCTTTTTCCCTATAACCCTGCAAATTAGTCCTCTTCAAGTACATGTCCAATTACCCTTTAAAAATTCCTATGAAATCTGATTCCCTTTCAGGTAGTGCGTTCCAGATCTTAACAACTGAAGAAATTTCTCCTCGTTTCGCCTCTAGTTCTTTTGTCAGTTCTTTTAAATCTATGACCTCTGGTTACTGACCCACTTGCCAGAGGAAACAGTTTCTCCCTACTTTCTCTATCAAAACCCCTCATAATTTTGAATACCTCTATAAGGTCTCCCCTTCTCGGCTCTAAGGAGAACAATCCCAGCTTCTCCAATGTCTCCACATAATTGAAGTCACTCATTGCTGGTATCATCCTGGCAAACCTCCTCTGTAGCCTCTCCAGGGCCTTGACATCCTTCCTAAAGAGTGCTGCCCACAATTGCACACGATACACAAGCTGAGGTCCAACCAGAGATTTATAAAGGTTTAGCATGACTTCCTTGCTTTTGTATTCAAAGACCCTATTTACAAAGCCAAGTATGCCATTCGCTTTCTTAACCGCTTTCTCAACTTGCCCTGCCACCTTCAAAGATTTGTGAATATGCACCCCCCCCAGGTCCCTCTGTTTTTGCAACTCCCTAAAATAGTACAATTTAGATTATATTGCCTCTCATCAGTTCACCCATTTCACCAGTCTGTCTATGTCTTCCTGAAGTCTGCTACTATCCTGCTCACTGTTTGCTACATTGCCAAATTTTGTTTTGTCTGCAAACTTCAAAATTGTACTCCCTATTTGCTATAATTCACATAGGTGTTGATTCTTGTCCATGTTTTCGCGATTATTATTTCTTCCCCCACCTTCTCCCATCACCTTTTTTCCCCAGTTATATTCCCCTTCTTTTGGTCCACAGCCAAGTTTCCAGCCAAGATAATATGTAACTGGCATGCTTTGGAATCTGCCTCTAACACTCTGCAACCAGCTGTTAAGAATAGAAGATAAGCAAAAACTTGCTGTGTCATTTGGCCCATATTCAGATCCTGCACTGACTTACTTTCATCTCCCTAGCATAGGAAATATAAAAGGGAATCCTCCCCCTTCACTCGCCCCACTGTCAATTTCGGATTTGCCTCTGCCCAAAGACTTCTTCCTGATGACCCAGTTGAAATCAGGAATTCATTGTGAGACAAATCATAGGTATAAATTTATTCTACTATTCCGTGATGTAGCACATCAGTTCACCAATGCTCTGTGCCCTAAAAACTATTGCAAATTTGTTTTTATTTTTTGGTGGCTTACAACGGTGCTCAGCGTGAGCAGTGCAGATGCTCATGGATACCTTTTATATCAAAATCAAGACCAGCGCACAGCATCCTTCCCCCCCCGTCCCTATCCTTTTCCCCATTCTAATCCTGCAACTCTGCCTTTTTGAGGTTTCTCCCCATCTCTCCTCCTGCCCTCCAAATGTATCTCATCCACGAGATCCACCTCTTGCTGTTAGGATCTACTCCACAGAGATCTATTCAACTCCTAATCACTCAACTCCCTTTCCTAGCCCCCATACTAATTGATATCAGCAGTTCTTTACTTTTTTCAGGCACTGTCTCTTTTAAAACCACTACCATCTCTTCCCCACCCCCACTCCCCCACAACTCCCCACTCCTCTTAATTTACTGTCCCATCTCCAACTTCCCTTTCTTCTTTTAAATGTTGTTGCCTTCCAACTCCATGACCCTCTCTCCCAAAGCTCCTGTTTGATCCCACCCAGTTTCCAACCCTCTTAGCATCACAACGACACTCGTAGAAGCCATGAATCACATGCTCTGTGACTGTGATCATGGTGCATTAGAAAGAAAGAATGAACCAACTTGAATTTATATAGTACCTATAATGTCCTACTAGGGAAGGAAACAATTTTTTTCTGTAGTTAAGAACGAACATACTTGCATTTATATATCGCCTTTCACAGTCTCACAATGTCCCAGAGCATTTTATAGTCAATAAATTACTTTTTGAACTTTAGTCACTGCTGTTATATAGGCTAACGTGGCAACCAATTTGCACACAGCAAGGTCCCACAAACGACATTGAGCTGAATGACCAATTAATGGGTTAGTTGAGCGATGAATATTGACCAGGACACTGTGCAAACTCTTTACTCTTTTTTGAAAAATTCTGCTGTTGTTTTGCCTCCCCTTGAACAGATACATAGGACCCCAGTTTATCATCTCATCTGAAAGACATTCCCTCTACAATGCAGCACTCCTTCAGTGCCCTGAAGTGTCAGCCAAGATTGCAAGCAGAGGAAATAGAGTACTTTTTTTCATTCAGAAGGTTAATAATGTAAAAGTACAAACACTGTACTGTGCACTAATCAATGCATTTAATTTGTTTCTCTTGTACAGTTCATGGGTCAAGCAAATTTGCACATATTTGAAGACTGGTGTGGTGGCTCTGTTGATCAGCTCAGGAAAAATATTCACTTCCCTCTGTTTCCACATGTGAGTATCTACTGTAGTTAAGCTGGTATGAAGAAGTTGGGATCAATCATTATATTTGCAGTCATTTGGAATCGTTGGAATCTTTTCATGTTATTTATTGCTTGCTGCAATTTCTTTTTTGACACTACATTGATACTAGTAACTGTTTGGAAGAATTCAGAAGTGGTAGACCCAGGTTTTACTGCCAGCGCCACATCATTCTTCAGTTAGGCAAAGCAGAGCTCTGTGCATTTGCGGCAATGCTGGTTCAGTTTTAATGTTCGTGAAGAGCTGACAGGATATTTAAATGTTTCAAATGAAGTGTGAAATGTTGTATTGAATAGCCCGGGGATTATTTTAAACCTGGCTTTGCACCAGTGGTCTTGCATCACTTGCTAAAATAAGAAATGTTCTTAGATCAGCAACCCTACACCAAAGTACACTGAAATCATTTTGGATTAGTGCAATATATGTTGTGTAAATGGCTTATTAGAGTAAATTATGCAATTGGAATTGTTTTGGGGTGGGGCTGAAATTATTAATCTCACATGAAGACTTGATTCAGAGTATCTTAAAAAGCTGTAATATAATCAAGGGTTGTAACAATACCCAGAATGTCAGTGGCTGGGTACACTGCCGTGAGTGACTCACCTCTTGACTCCCCAAAGCCTTTCCACCACCTACAAGGCACAAGTCAGGAGTGTGATGGAATACTCTCCACTTGCTTGGATGAGTGCAGCTCCAACAACACTCAAGAAACTCGACACCATCCAGGACAAAGCAGCCCACTTGATTAGCACCCCATCCACCACCTTAAACATTCACTCCCTCCACCACCGGCACACCGTGGCTGCAGTGTGTACCATCTACAAGATGCACTGTAGCAACTCGCCAAGGCTTCTTCGACAGCACCTCCCAAACCTGTGACCTCTACTGCCTAGAAGGACAAGGACAGCAGGCGCATGGGAACACCACCACCTCCAAATTCCCCTCCAAGTCACACAACATCCTTCATCGTCGCTGGGTCAAAACTCCCTACCTAACAGCACTGTGGGAGTACCTTCACCGCACAGACTGCAAGAAGGCAGCTCACCCCCACCTTCTTGAGGGCAATTAGGGATGGGCAATAAATGCTGACCTTGACATCAACCCTCACATCCCTTAAATGAATAAAAATAAAAAATAAATTGCAGCAGCAAAGCTTGAGCAACAGTTGCAGTAATTAGAACTCAAGGCTATGTTCCAGCTACTGCACACTCCCAGATGTTGTTTTATATTGTATGATTGAGTACGTATGAAACCATAAATAAATTTGTTTTTAACAGTTTACACTACATGCATTGTTTAATACAACATATTTACCATCTGATCTGTTAACTCTGGAAAGAATATTATTCCACAAAACATGCAAAATTGGCAGACTGCACAGCAAAACCATTTGTAGTATGTAATTCCATGGTTGTTTGGGCAGGGGTGGTGAGGAGAGTGTTAATCCCCTGAAAATGCAAGTGTCTTTTCTTCCCCTGGATTGCTTACGGCTTTAATTTCAGGTAGACAAGATAGGGGAAAGAAGTCAAAATTAATTGGAATGATAATAGTCATGTGGCTATTGTCCTTTTGACTAATTCAGAATGTGCAATTACCCAGTGCACTACAGATTTACCTGTTATTTGGCAAAATACTGTGCTTGCAACACTGACCCGCACAGACCACTTTACCTGATTTAATATTCCTGTTTTGTAAA
Source organism: Squalus acanthias (assembly GCA_030390025.1). Taxonomy (NCBI): domain Eukaryota; kingdom Metazoa; phylum Chordata; class Chondrichthyes; order Squaliformes; family Squalidae; genus Squalus; species Squalus acanthias. The sequence continues at coordinate 85,257,606 of CM059435.1, forward strand.
TGTCAAAACAGGAATAATTGTGTAAAGTCGTATATGGGGAGGAACTAAGAGAAGCTAAATATTATTTGATTGCTGCTTTCATTGCGATTAATAAAACTTTTCTAGACACGGACTGTGGTCAAGAAGTTGGCGGTGGCACCAAGATGGACTAACTACGGGCTCAGGATATTTGGCTATATCCATCCCTACGCTGATAGTAAGTGGCTTTCTCTGTTTAGCTTTGTTGGTTCTCACCCCACCACCATAATAATAATCTCATTTCCTGAAGTCAGCATTGTTTTTTCATAAACATTGGCCCAGAAATTGATCTCGCTCTGTTCCCGCGGGGGTAAGCCTTCCCCGCGATGTCTCACCTCGCTTGTGCTTTTTCAGATCCAGCTCGCACGAACTTGATGTTCCAGACATCAGCTGTGCTGGGCTTGCGTATCCCAGCGGCGTAGTGAATTAGTGCGAGCTGTGGGATCACGTGACTCAGTTAGAGCCAATGGCAGCACACCATCTTCCATTCATAAGTTTCACAGACCTGCGGTGAAATCTATGAATCTTACACCCCCCCAAAATAACAGCTAAACCTCAATTAAATTTAAGAAAAAAACCATCACATTAATAAAATAAGTATAGTTAATTAAATTAACCATTTTAAATAAAAAATTAAATTTTTTCAAAACTTTAAAATCTTTTAAAAAGTTATAAAAATAAACTTACCTGTCTTTAAAGTCTCTAAAAAAGATATACCTGTAAAAAAAAATTCAAAAAAATACTTAATTCACTACTTACCTTCTTAAAAGCGGGTCTTACTCCTCCTTTTTACATTTCCAAAATCTTCCCTACTTACCTGCGCGTCCAAAGCATGAAGTGCACAGCGTGCGCGCAGCCTGTAGCGCGCACGCGATGCACCGAAGACCCGCCCCCTTTTCAGAAGAGCAATTGCCGGTTTTCAGCGCATGCGCAGGGCATGCAGAAAACCGGCAATTGGAGTGGGAATACGCGAGAGTACGCAGTGCGTACTCTCGCGTCCCGGGATCAATTTTCGGCCCATTATACTGCGTTGCCACTTGCAATGTGCAGAAAGTGAATTGTTTTTAAATAAAAGAATACAGAGGGAATGGGTTTGGCCTTCCACTGACCTATGTTGTACTCCTTAAATAACACATTAGTAATGCAGGAAGAACACCGTGCTGTAAGACTATCTGATTGTAGTAATTTTGAGCTTCTATTCTGAGTATCACAGCAGCACAAGGGGCTTGACTCTTAATCAGTAGGCATTGAAATCTTCTGACCTTTAGGACAAGTGCGGCTAGGAAGCAAAGCAGGCTTGGAAAGGTGGTGGGGGCGTACAGAGAGAATTCTACATAATCTGCTGTGCTGCACTTGAACTATATTTCCAACAACTACCTGCTTAGTGAAATAAAAACACAAAATGCTGGAGATACTCAGCAGGTCAGGCAGCATCTGTGAAGAGAGAAACAGAGTTAACGTTTCAGGTCGATGACCTTTCGTCAGAACGGGAATAAAGCAGGAAATGGAACAGATTTTTAAGCAAGGGTAGGGGCTGGGAAATGGGGGAGGGGATGAAAGAACAAAAGGGAAGGTCTGTGATAGGATAGAAGGCAGGAGAAGTTAAGAGGCATTAAGAGATATTCAAGGCAAAAGGAGATGGTAATGGGACAGGTTAAGAAACAAAGGATGGCTCTGGATTGAAGTGTAAATTGCGCTGGCAGAATGAAAGACAGCTGCCATGTGGGAGAGAAGAAAAGACACAGACAAAAAGTGTGGATAAAAAATATATATATGATAGGGGCCGAGGTTATGGTCTGAAATTGTTGAACTCTATGTTGAGTCCAGAAGGCTGTAAAGTGCCTAATCGAAAGATGAGGTGCTGTTCCTCGAGCTTACGCTGAGCTTCCGTGGAACAATGCAAGAGGCCGAGGACGGTGAGGTCTGAGTGGGAGTGGAGCGGTGAATTAAAGTGACAGATGACCGGAAGCTCGGGGTCCCCCTTACGGACTGAACGGAGGTGTTCCGCAAAGCGGTCACCCAATCTGCGTTTGGTCTGCTTAGTGAGATGGGTTGTGATGAAGTTGGCAGCCAAGCTGTCCTGTCCCCCTCAGATTGATCAGGATACATTAAGGTGAATAGAGAGGAGAAAATGAACGACGTCAGTTTGATGGGTAAAAGAGGATACAGAATATAGAAATGAAACAGATTCTATTTTTATGGATGAAAAAGGACCTAATAACTTACGAGTGACTCGAGCACATTGCTGTCCTTGAATAAAAATTGTATAATTCTTTACTCTTTTTGGGCCATCAGTTGAAATCAAAAATCTTTAATAATAATAATGTAGTCTAAATATAATCTTTTTAAATTGTTAACTTATTAAGTGGATTACTTTTTAACTCTTTTTAACATTGGGATGATCCACATGGTTATTCCATTTGCGCAGCATGATGTTAATCAGTCTGAACTGGATTCAAATGGCAGTCTCAAACAAAATAACACCATGCTACCTGAAACTTGTTTGAAAATTCTTAAGCAGAAAAGTTGGAAGATTTCCTGCTGTCAAATAGATGTTTTGCTTGGTTATTATGAGTAATATAATTTAAGTTACAGACTGGCAAACCATAGTAGTGAAATCTTGATTAGCATAAAAGCACTCTTGGCTAATTATGGGTTAGTGGTATCCCCGAAATATTTTGTTCAGGCCTCTTCTGTGAAACCTATGTGGCTACTTTGATTTAAAGAGTCATCTCTTAAACAGGCAGCTTTTTGAGAGACATTGCTGGCAAAGAATGACTGGTGTGTTTGTCTGTACAAGAACAGCCACTGCATTTCAAAAGAAAAGTAATTCAGTGTATGAAGGGTAGTGAGATATTATAAAGTGCTTCTTTTTATTCCTTCACTTAACTAAATTGTTCACAGACTAAAGGAAACCATCTGCTGCTTCCACGGTAAGGAAACATTTAAATAACAAACAACCCCACAATGAATAGAGTCAGCAGTGCCTTTTATTAGGAGACAGCCAATTTACCTCTCGGAGCAAACTAATTCCTGACTGATGTGTAAACTATCCTCTCCCTGATGGCAGTACGCTCTGAAGTGAAATGATTTTGAGCAGTCTTGGTCCTGATGTTGGTAGTTCTGAGTCTACAGTACAAAATGTGCCTGTAGTTCACTATATGTTGGTGTTTCTACTCAGAGATATCTTGTAGGTGACTGCGGTTAATGTTTTCGGGGGGAGCAAAGCATCCTGCATCTGATTGATACTATTCCTCCTCTTGATTGACACTATTCTTCATGCTGGAGTGTTTGGTGCTGACACTGGGATAAAATATAAAAGCTTTTTCCATTCCTGGCCTTGACACAGGAGAAAAGAAAATCTGTACTCCACAAAAATGTGTTTTTTATTCCTGTATATGTTGATATTTTGAAAGAAGAAGGAACTTTCATTTACACAGTGCCTCATCATGTCCTGAAGTGATCTCAAACCAAAGGATTACTTTTGATGTGCAGAAGTTGTTGTTACATAGTAAAGGCAACAGCCAATTTGTGCCAGTAGGGTCCCACAAACCGCAGTGAATGAATGCAGCTCTCTCTTGGTACTGCACTGAAATGTTAGCCCAGATTACATGCTCAAGACTATAATTATGAAAAGTTTTGATAGAGTAGACACCGAGAGAGTGTTTCCACTTGTGGGGAAGAGCAAAACTAGAGGCCATCAATGTAAGATAGTCACCAAGATATCAAATAGGGAATTCAGAAGAAACTTCTTTACCCAGAGAGTGGTGAGCATGTGGAACTTGCTACCACAGGGAGTGGTTGAGGCGACTAGTATAGATGCATTTAAAGGGAGGCTAGATAAGCACATGAGGGAGAAGGAAATAGAGGGTTATGCTGATAGTTAGATGAGGAAGAATGGGAGGAGGTTTGAGTGAAGCATAAACACCGGTATGGACTGGTTGGGCCGAATGGCCTGTTTCTGTGCCGTATATTCTATGTAATTCTATACTCGGGTCTGAACTCAGGACCTTCTGGCTCAAAAGAAGATGCTACCAACTGAGCTAAGGTGACACTCCAGTAATAAACTCAGATAATAATACATATGTTACAAAACTATCATCTTGGAACTGATCAATTTTTGCAAAACAAAATGAAATACACTGGCATTATACATTAGTGCTCCAAGGTGCTGTACCATATGATGGTAGAATGTGGGTTTGTGCCTATGATTTACCACACAGTGAGTTTGAGTCTTGGCTATGCCCCAGGAGTGAGAGCTAGGTACTTCTCCACAGGAAGGGAAAGGAAATAACTGGAATTGCCATGGATCTTTTTTGCACACCGTCTCACAATCAGCAGAAAAGTGGCATTGGCAAAGGCTTGGGGACAAGTTATTTGACTTCCCTATTAGTAGGGGTATGTCCTAAGAGATCTATAGAGGAGAAATAAAATGCTTTCAAAAAATATTGAGAGTTGCCTCTCCAAGGACTCGGTGAATGCATGCACCATATAGTGTGGTATTGGGCCTATAGACCATGATAGTCTCAAGATCATGCTGATTGGTGCACAGTGATCTGTTCCTAGCGTAGGGACATTACAGTTGGTCACAGTATCTCTATGCTAGGGAGAAGTGTTCCTGATCACAAGCAAATGACCTGCGCTGTGTGTGTAAGTATGCACATGAGGGGGTAAGGAAAGGATTGGATCCACTGTGGTAACTTCCTCTCCTCCCCAAGTCAAACAGCCTGCATACACTTACTGTCTAGGTTCTAGATTCATATGTAAAAAGGGACCACTTTGCCAAGGTGCCTGAGAGTTGATTCCACCTGTGGAATCACACCTAGCATAAGTGAATGCCTTCAAGAGAGAAGGGGAAAAAATTCAGGGGTCAGTAAGTGTTTCCAGAAAACTAATTAATTATTTTGCCATGTTTCAGGTGAATTTCAGTTTGCAGTGGCCTCCGATGATAATTCTGAGTTCTGGCTGAGTACGAATGACAACCCTTCAAATGTCACACTTCTGGCTAGAGTTGGAAAGGTACGATATCAATGTATGTTCCCAGGCCGAGATTAAGCGCTTGTTTAGCCCCAGGCAGAGAATGAAATTGAGCTGTCTACGTTTATCCATATTGGTGTCTTGACGGCCTGTACATTAACCAGCCAACAGACACTAGTGATGTGTTGACATCAGGGAGTGGTAACCATACACACTGCCTTGGTCCATTTGCAGCACTGGAGACGTAAACCGCTTTGGCTCTTCACATAATGTCCCCTGCAGGATTGTCTTTGCTGTGCTACAAATGTTGTGGCAAAGCTGCAATGTAGAAAAATATTTACAGGAAGCTTCATTTGCAGTATACCTCCTTTCCCTCAAAACACAAAGACCCGCAAAAGGGAAAAAGTACATCTCTCTCACACATGCACACAAGTCCAAAACTAGCCACAGCATCTACTGCTAATTTAATTTCTTAGCTGCATTGCTGTGCACTATAATAATACGAAACTAAGAACTGCAAAATAAAATTCAACACAAACCAAATTCCGAGTTAGAAATAGCAAATAACAATGTAAATGCCGCCAAAAGGGTTCTTTTAAGTTAATGAAAAACTTGCTGGGTGTTGGGGCAGGGTTTATGGGAGACATTGATGCAGGGGGCCATGGTAGTGCATCAGAGAGTAGAGGCATCAATATCAGGCTTGGGCCATGGGAGTCATCAGTAGTGTGGTAGGAAGCCATGGGAGATCTGATCAGAGGGGATGATGGCAAAGCACCACAGCACTGGGCAGCATCTGATAAGGACACTGCTGAAACTGATGCTGCAAAAAAACATGCTCAGTTAAATCTAAATAGCAAAATCTCGTGAGATTTTCTACGTCATGAGATTGCGACTTTTGCGAGGCGATTTTGGCGCCCTATGTGTGTGCCCAGGTTATCCAGTCCATGCAGTTCACCATTGCAAATCAGGAAATTCTAAACAGTCTACACTTTCTTTGTGTGAATGGATTTTATGTTCAGCTAAGCAAGAATGCCATATCATAGAATCATAGAAGTTTACGGCACAGAAGGAGGCCATTTGGCCCATCGTGTCTGTGCCGGCAAATAGTGTCCCATTTACATTGAAACAATGTGAATGCAAACAGAAACCAAGTTAACATTCTCCTGTTTTCCAATGTAGACTGGTAAGGAGTGGACAGCCCCAGGAGAATTTGGAAAATTTCACAGTCAAGTCTCCAAGCCCACACAGTAGGTGTATTATTATTCAACTGGTTAAATCATTTCTCTCCTATTGTTGCTGCCTAAGAATATTTATTTTTTCAGAAACCAGACAACCAATTTCTTTTACAGTGCTGCTGTCCTTTCACAGGCTGCATTTTAAAATAATATTTTGCTACTTACCATAACAGAAATGTTGTACGGTTAATTGGCTTTTGCCAGCACAGGTTATTTTACAGTAATAGCAGTTTACAAACTGTAAAATGGTATAATTAAAATGATGAGATGTAAAGGTTGTTGGAATTTTTGTTACATAATTGTTGTTTCTGCTCTGTAAATCCATATAATATATTATTCTTAATTAAATCAGTTTTTAAAAGAATTCTAACAAAGGATGGTTTGATAGCAGCACTTGGAGAATGTGGGCGTCCCAACTGTGAGAGTTAAGTTTGAATCAAACTCTTGAGTGAGAGTGACGCTCTGAGTTCCCCAAAAGGGAGACTTTCATCACTGTTGGTTGCATTGTTGGGGTCTTGAAAACATATACACCCACATTGTTAAATTTGACACCTTGGAGGGGCAATCAGAGTGTTACATTGACTGAAGGATAGACTATCCCAGCTGCCTAATCAAGCGTGGGAGGAAAACAGTTGATTAAAAAAAAACTTGTTCTAATAAATCTTGGTTCATGTGTATGTCAGTCTTGTTGACATTTCTGTTTATAATGTTAATCAATATCTTAATTTGGCCCCACCTGAAGTACTGTGTAAATTCTAATCACTGTACTTTGAGAAAGGTATTTGGACATTGGCGTGGGTGCAGTGCATTACATTGATAGCTGGGAATGATGTCAGGCACCCGGGTTATAAGGGGAGGCTATAGAAGCTGGGAATGTTTAGACAGAAGAGAAGACTCTGGGGTAATCTTAAAGAAGTATTCAAGATTCTAAAGGATATAGTCAAGATCAACATCAATATGTTTAACATAGTCACAGATTCCACAAGAGACCATAGCCATAGATTTAGAAGAGGAAATGTGAAAAAACAGTTTAGATTGAACAACTTTACACAGAGGACAGTGAATGTATGGAATAGACTGCTAATGGAGGAAGTGGCAGTTGATTGTATAGTAAATTCAAGAGAGAGTTGGATAAGTACCTGGAAAAAAAATTGACAGATAGATAGGACAGGTATCCCAGAAAATGGGATTGGCCAGATGAACCAGAGCGACCTTTTCCAGTCCTGTACATTCATATTCTCCTACGTGTGATATTTCTGTTAGTTGAAAAACAATGTTATGTTGGGAGTGCAGTGACGCAGCAGAAATGCACAGCACCACATGGGACATAGATTCCTACCTGCAATCCCACAGGTGTTGAATGCCTGCTCTCAGCCCATTACAGACCAAGGGCATTCCCAAAGGGATGTCATCTTCCAGATTTACCATTCTATACGTTCCAGTAGCTAGTTTTTGAATAACGTCAGCAAAGGCCAAGGTACAGATAATTCACCTGCCAGCTCAGCCTTAGATAGTGTGTGGGGCAGGAAGATTGGAGAAAAAGTGAAATTAGAGAGCCTAACCCTTAAAAAAAATACTACCCTTGTTTACTTTAATGAAAAGCGGCCATGCTTGCTGTGCTGGTGGCTCTACATTTGTGAATTTATTTACCTGAAATAGTTTGAAATATATGTGGATGGCATATTTCGCAATATTGCTTTATTGCTTTACAATACAATATTTTCACATAAATGTTGCACACGGTATATCTCGGGTATGAAAACGTCCAAAATCGACAGAGGTTATATTTGAAAGAGGATTACCTGGCCCTTGAATGCAGAAGACTGGCCCGCTTCAATTTCCATATAGTAAGCTGTGAAGTCTTGACAAAATTGGTGCCGTTGACCAGAGCAGTCGTTAAGCACTTGCCAAACCCATGGTCATGATGTTTTTGCCGAAGTATGGGGCAGGGCAGCAGCCTGCCAATAACTATTATACACTGCAATAATTTGATAAACTGCTCATTTTAAACCTCTGCTGCACTGAATTGCTGAGTAGCATCTGTACTTGTCTGATCTACAGCAGAATCGAAGGGGGCGATTTTGTGAATGGAGGCGCGTTGGAGGCGGGACTGCTGCTTGTCGGGTTTCAGCCCCGCCTCCATCGATTTGTGGCCAAGCCATGCTATTTTCCTTTGATTGACCTTGTTAAACCCGCCCAGCGGGCTTAGCAGGCCAATTAAGGGAAAGCTGGTTGCAGAGAACGTCGACGTATGACGTATCATCTGTCAAAGATTTTTGGCAGCTCTGTGAAGCTGTCAAACAGTGACAATCTCTGCAGTTTGATGAGGTCTTGTATGCAAGACCTCATCAACCTTCTTTCTTTTACAGAATTGAGATGTTTGTTGCATCTGAGAATGCAATAGCCATCTCTCATCTGCAACACGGAGATGCGAGACTCTTCGCATAGAAACCGACTGAAGCCTGCAGGAAGAAACAAAGGTAAGTACACTTTTAAAAACACTTAGGACTTACCTCAGATACTCACCCCTCCATACTTGCACCCATCACTTACCTTCACACCACACTTTTGCACCCCCCCCCCCCGACCCCCGCAGACCCAGTGCTCGCCTCGCTGAGCTGGCGGGTTTTGGAGCCGTCGGGAAGCCCGCACTTGTGAGGGCAAAAAGGGGATAATCTTATTTTCTGCCTGTTAACTACCTGTTAACAGGCAGTTAATAGGCTTTAATCCCTTCCCGCCTCCAAGGAGACGGGACCCGGTGCGGGACGGCAACCCGCCTCCTGGGAAGATGGCATGGAGGTGGGTTGGGGGCAGGTTTGCTACCCGCCCCCAAATTCTGCCATTTTCCCGGCAGTCCCGCCTCCATACCCGCCTCCACAGGGCTGGCAAAATTGCCCCCTAAGTTACTCTGCAAAGGCTCAGCAATATTCTCAATCTACCAGGTATCAGGGCACAGGACTTGCAAGCACATTGTTGCCACAGAAATCATGGGACATAGAATGTTCTAGCACAGAAACAGGCCAATTGGCCCATCAGGTCTGAATCATGGGATTCATTCTGACCTCCCTCTGACTCAGTATACTTTGGCGGGGTCAACGCTGGAGATCACTGCAGGCGGATCCCAGCACTTACACTGAGCTCGATAGTCCACAGGTTTTCAGCCCCTTTATCTGGCCACCTCTAATAGGCCCAATCACCATATCCCAAATGTTTGCTTGTTGTGGAGAATTAAGCCCTTGTGTGCTGAACTTCACTTAATAGCAACATCTTGGTGTAAATTAACTCAAATTTAACCTTCTTAGGCCAAATAGATAAAAATGTTAAAATCTGACCATGTTGTTAACTATAAGGGGCTGTATTTTGTGACCCCTATGGGTGTGTACGAGGTGTGTATGTGCCCGTAGGGGCCGTGCAAGTTCCGGGTTCAGGCATGCGAAGCACGTGAGCTAAAACACGGAACTTGAGAACTGTCAAGAATCCTCTTGATAGATCCTCCGCATCCCCGGGAGAGGGGCCTCTGCGGGTGGAGAGTTGCGTTATTTGCCCAACTTCCGCCTGCTGAATGCCCGTGAAATTCTTACAGCTGGTAAAAGCAGGCGTAAGACCTGCTTTTACCAGCATAAGAGTTTTTAAAAAATAGAAAAATAAAATGTTATCACTCGTTTATACATTAAAAACCCTGTCCAATAAGGTGAGTTTATTTTTAGCCCCGTTAAAACATATACATTTTTTTCAAAAAATTAAACTTTCGTTTAAAATATTTAATTAAATGACATTTTATTTAATTTTAAATATGTAATTAAAAAAAATTATTTCATGTGTTTGTGTATTTTTTTAAGTGATCCCCATTCATAATTATGGGAGTTCCATACGTATGAATGGGGATTCCCTTCTTTTATTGGTTGGGCCGGCCCACGTGATCCCAGGGGCGCTTGCGAACCGCAAGCAACCCTGGGAGACGTGGGCCTCTGCCCGTGCGGACCCGGAGAGGCCCAGGATCACGAGTCTCCATACCTCCCGGGCCACCAGGTAAACAGGTAGATTGTTTGCTGGTCGGAAGCCTCCGATCGCAAATTTTGGGCCAATATTGTTGGATTTGAGTAAAAGATACAGGTGGAGGAGTGGAGAATGGTTGGCTGGGTCGGAAGGCTCCAAGAGTGGCCTTGGCTGGGACTCCCAAAATCCTACGGCTGGTTTTGGAATTGACAATACAAAACCATGATTGAACGAGGTATGAGGAGAAAACGACTGTAATTGGACCGTGTAAAATGACAATGCTTTAAAGCATGTTGTACAGAAGAAGAAGTTTACTAATTTAATGAGATTCTGTCCCTAGAGGATAATGGTTAATAAAGGGTCTACAGCTGAGCATTAAAATGTCTGTTCTCTCTACAGATGCTGACTGACCTGTTCAGTGTTTTTAGCATTTTCTGTTTTTGTTTCCGATTTCCAGCACCTGTTTTTTTTGCTATCCTTGCAGTTTTAAAACTATGATATAGCTCGATTAGGGAGCGAGGAAGTGAATAATGCTGCTCAAGTGCTATTTGTAGCTCGTAGGAGAATAGCAGCTTCTCGTGAATAGTTATTGTACAGAGTGACGAGAATTGGTTTCTCCTATGAAAAACATTGAGTTCATCCAAATAAATTGTTTTACCATAGACTCTAAAAGCACTTAAGATCGCTTTCAAATTGAATTCTGACCAGGTTTAAACAAGTAATCAATGGAGAATATAATTATATGCTGATAGATTAATCTAATGGCAGTGCTTGTCTGCTGCTAGTGATTCTAGGAGATAGCACAACTTGAGTGGTATAAAATGGGGAATAGCTTGATAAATGATCTGTTGAGATACAGTAGTACATCTATGTAAAGTAATGTATTTAAAATCAGCACAAACATTTAATGCTGGTGTACAAAGTAAGCCAGAGTCCTCTGCATGTAAATTGCCTATAAATACCTTTCTATTTTTATGTTTATTTATAAAGAGTGTATGTGTGTACGCGCAAGATGGAATGAGTTAACCAGCTTTGTTAAGTACAACCTAACTACATGACTGTTCTAACAGTGCATCTGTATGGACTTCAGCTGTGGACGTATGACCTGCTGACACATTTTGTCCAGGTTCAGAAATGGAAAATTGCTGCTCCACTGGATACCATGGAGCTTACCCCAATTTGAGTCATAGCCTTCAATAGAGGAGAAAAGATCCCCATGTTGTGATTTACTGAAGAAGTTAGCAATCAATTACTGTATAACTTTAAAGGATTAACATACAATGTGCTAGTATCAATACTCAGAACAGTTATTTGCTTGTTGGAGTTTTTTATTTTTGGTTTGTGGCTATAGAGTCATGTATTCTTTTCTATTTCCTATCTGCAGGTTGTTATCCTCCAAGAAATATTACTTTGAGGTACTGCACAAGCAAAATGCCCAGGGAACAGACCATGTCGAAGTTGCTGTAAGTGTTTGTTATTTAGTCATTCACTCAACTTTGAAAAAATCGTTGTCTTTTACATTATAATTTGTAATAGTTTCCTTGCTATACTTAATATCTGTAATAGTATTGAATTTGAAGCTTTGATGCAAAGTCGGGGCTTGTGCAGTACAACACAGCTTCCTGCTTGGTTGATTATTGAAATGTTTGAGATTAATGAAATGTCCATTTAAACATGGCTGTTAATCACAATTCTTTGCTTTACATTTTCTAAGTATTTGTGCTTAAAATAAGATTGAAATATTATGAAAAAAAAAACTTCCAGGTGATTATAAATCAAATCCGTTTGCCCTGGGCAACCAATGAATCCTGCAAGCCTGCCCCACTGCAGGTGGAAGGCACAGTTTAGGTCTCCTGCTGTGCTGTGCCTCTCCCCTTCCCTGGGATCCATTGTAATGTTCTCATGTGTACATTACCATGTATACTTTTCCCATAGAACTATACTTGAGAGAAGTTTTCTGCCCTTTTTCCATTCCCACCGCCCTTTGAGACTCCAATTTGCAACCCATGAGATAAATGCCCTCCCAAAAGTTTGATGGTGTGGTTGAGTGGGATTGATTTTGGCCTTTTGGCAATGTGCACAGACCTGCTGGGTGACTGTGGTGGGTAGTTTCTTGGAGTGCCATTCTGCTGACTGGAGGGTTAGGTGCTGATTGTGCCATTATGGGAGTGTGCTTTAAGCTGGTCATAGTGGTGATGAGTTAACGTTCTCTTTAGTCCTTGAGATGGTTCCTGGGTGTGTTTCTTCTTCCCTCTTAGGGTTGTCATTGCCACCTAATAGTAGGATGGGTGGGAAAGAGGGTTCCCTGGGCAACAGGACTAGTACGTTCCTGCTTTGTAGGAAGTCATGGATCGACTCTGGGTGTTGGATAGGATTTTCATGCCATCCATCGGGATTTTGTGCCTGCAGGATATGTCATCTTTTACTTGATACCTTGGTTTCAGAGGACAAGTTTGATATTGTCAGAGGCTTTACATTAGTGTGGGATTTGATGGACAGGTCTGCAAAGGTTGAGATCTGTTGGATTTGGAAGCATATTTCACTCGTGGCTCTGGTCCAGGAACATTATCAACCCTTCTCTGCAAGTTGAGGACATGGATTACAGAGGACCTAGGGCAACCTAGATCTCTGCCCATTTGGGCTTGTGTATTAGAATGTTCTTGTGTCAGGTCCTCCCTATTGTCCAAGCCCAGGAGGGATCAGAGGGTCTCCTGAATGGAGTGGATTGGTCCATTCCTCTCCAGGCCTTATGGACTACCAAAGATCTGGATATTATTGTGACGCCCCCAGTTGTTGAGGTCCATGATTTTTGGGGCCTTCTCCCCATCCTTTTCTCGTTGGTAGGCAATTTGGGTTTGCATTGTCATTATCTTATCATCTTTGAAGACATGGGTCTCTAGTTTCTTGATTTGCTGTTCTGCTTGGGCGTCTGCATTGTGGAGCTCTGTGCAAACGTCTGGATGGCTGTGAGGAAGTTTTCAATTAGTTTTGTGACTTCTGCCCTTGGGTCCCTGCCCTTGGGTCCCTGAGGTAGGGGTGGGTGGGCTCATGTTAGGCTTGTCTTATCATTGTCTCAAGATTTAGCTTGCTTGAAGGTTGTAGAGCTAGTCCTCTAAGGATGGAGTTGGAATTTGTGCTGCAGTGATTCCAGGGCAGGCATCAGGTAGTCTGATTTTGTTGAGAGTCTTGGGGCCTGTACTCAGACAGCAGGGTCTTATACTGGGGCCTTTTGGTCTCCCAAGGGAAAGTAGTTACATTTGCTGGGAGCAGTCTTTGTTCTCCTATTCGTTCAGTAGGGGTGCAGGGGCACCTCCTCAGCTGTTCAGGAAGAAAGGTCCTTGGTCTTCCAATGAAGGAGCAGTTCACATGCTTCATTTTGAAGGGACTCCCTGGAGCTCCCAGTTGGATTTTCAGATGTAAGCATATTTCAGCACTAATGCTTACCTCTTAAGTGTGAGGCTCCCAGTGTCGTTCAGATGGCTGGGAGCACAGAAAACAGCTGTAGCAATCGGCTTGGCAGGCAGAGTCTGCCCTTCAGTCAGCCTTCCTGCTGAGAATTTTGCTGGTATCTCCAACAGCAAGTTTCAATGGCCAGAAGCCAGCGAATCAGCTGTAACAGTACTTGCTGATCCTGCCAGCGTGCATCAAGAGAGTCAGTGCACTCACATTTTCTCCTTGCACAGGGTTATTGGGGGAAGCTGTAGCAGGCATCTCTGGGCTGTCTGTTGGATTCCCTGGGTAGGGTCACAATGGACCACGGGCGAAGAGGCAGGGAGGGAAGGGAGTGGTGGTTCCTGGGTCCTAGCTCAGTATTTGTTGGGTTGTGGGGGGGGGGGGGCGGGGGGGCAGTGGGTGGCTATTTAGTGATTTTCTAGCCACTCTCCTAAGGTCCATGGTCCACAGGCTGTTGCTACGCTGCCCAGTGATTTTCTGAGCTCCACTGGGGCGACTCCTGCCAGGAACTGACACTGGGGTCCAGAGCTACTTTAGGCTCCCACATTAGTCATGACGCCACTGGATGTCAGGGCTGGCGCTCTAAGTTTATAGGAACAGATTCGTTTTCAGATATATTTTGGGTACACTGTCTGCCATTAAACATGCTAAATGGAACAAAGTTTTTAAATTTTGGTTATGAGCCTAAATTGTTTTGTAAGTGGTATGATTGTTGCAACTTGGTAACAGAGCATTATGTAAGACTTTGAGTTTACTGTTTAAGGGAATTGGATAAATACTTGAAAAGGAAAAAATTGCACGGCTATGGGGAAAGAGCAGGGGAGTGGGACTAATTGGACAGTTCCAACAAAGAGCCGGTACAGGCACGATGGGCCGAATGACCTCCTTCTGTACTGTATGATTCTATGCTTTGACACCTGGCCATGCTCCACCACGATGATGTATGGTTAGCTACAGAAGCACCAGTCACCTGCTGAAATTTAAGAATAGTGGCCTAATGGGAGAGGAGCCCCAGTACCAGGAGCCGGCTTTACAGGCCCCATTGAATGTGGCTGTTGAGAAGCCGTGGTGGTACAGTAGCATTCGGGTAATGGGGAGCACAGGTTTGTTTCCTGTGGGGAGATACTAAACAGAGACTAGCCACTACCCCGAGGTGGGAAAGTAGGAAAATCAGCAAGTTGTGCACCTTTCTGGCAGGCAGCTCAATACAGCAGAGGCAGGCTGGGCTGAATTCAATAATATTCAATACTGAATTTGGAGGGGGAAATAAAAAGTCAAAGTGCCATTTGTCACTGATGTAATTATCACATCTATTTTTTTTTCTCTTAGTGGCGACTCCACAGTACTGGCCTTAAATTCAGCATTATTGATTCTAAGTATATTTCACTTTATATTAGTAAGTTACACACTTTACTTATGCTTATATTTGTATTATTTAGTATTTTTATAG
The DNA here is from genome assembly GCA_030390025.1 of Squalus acanthias. Lineage (NCBI taxonomy): Eukaryota > Metazoa > Chordata > Chondrichthyes > Squaliformes > Squalidae > Squalus > Squalus acanthias. The sequence goes on from CM059435.1 coordinate 85,272,735, forward strand.
ATTATTAGAACGAGTAGAGGATGTAAGGAAGGCAACAATGAAGGGAATATTATATAAAAGGAGACCAAAACCTCAAAATGTGCCCCATAGCCTGACTTGAGATCTATAGAAATAAATTGTGACTGCTTTTACACACCTGGCAATTCTTCAGTTTTATCCAGAAAATAACTGTTTAAACTATGAATGGGAGTTGAAATGAATTCTTAAAATGAAGTATACTGGTTTGTTATTGGTAATGAACAGATTTGTGCTTGCTTATTTTACTGTTTTAAATAGTCCATACAGGCCATTACTCTGCTCTCACTGTTACCATTTGCAGAGTTAACATTCTAAGGAAATTTCAACAAATGGCAGTAAGCTAGATTAGTCGATTATTTAGTGCTTTTTAAATAAAGGAGAAACGAAAGCTTGGGCATTGTGCTACTTTTTTTTAAACAGGAATTCTTTTGTGAAGTTTAAAAAAAAGTCTTCTCTTTCCATTCCAGATGAGTCGTTACTAAAACTAAACGAGGTGCAGCACATTCCACAGTCTGTAGCAAGCTATAAAAAGAATGATGGTTACACACGCCCAGACCGAGACCATCCAGCAGAAATGCTGAAGCACGACCCTCGTGACAGCTTTTTTCAATGTAAGATTTCTCTACAGACGTTGTTGTTGGTAAGGCAGGCACGTTATCCTGACCACATTGCTGGACTAATAGAAAAGGTACCTGGTGCTGTCTGGAGATCAATGAAATCTAGTTGGAAGCAATAAAATGTTGTTTAACAGCAGGCTTTCAAAATGGTGACAGTGCTTAAGCATGTTCCTTAATGCAGATAAAAGCCCTCTATAATCTCTCGAGTTATCTAGGGTTTTCACCTGTGTTAAGGAACAGTTGCATTAATAGTCTTAATTGACTATCCCAGCTTAAGTCCAGCATGTTATGCCAGTCAAAATGGTAGCATTTCTTATGAAGTCATAGAGTGGCTTTACCTATACCAATGGATCTTGAAATTTGTGCACAGCCAGTTCCCCATCACATAATGAGTAAAACCATGGTGGCATTCCAGTTTTTATCGAGGGCTGGAGGTGTGTGCATTGCAGCTGCCTGGACCAGCAGGTCAGATCTCTCATCACCTCCCCACAGACGAACACCTCACCTTTAGAAAACCCGTGATCTATATTGAACATGGATAAGGACTTTCACAAGCTAGTGCATAATATTAAAAATGTACTACCATTGTGAAAAAGTGTTTGGCAAACCACTTTGGTTGGTAATGGAGTAGAGCCATATGTCATTTTTGTTATAATGACAGCATACACAAGTGATGCGATAAGATTTGGTGCAGTTTATGTTCAATTGCGTGTTTGCAGCCAAATGAGGAAATGTTTACCAAATGCTTTTTTGTGAAGGTGAAATCTCTCTAAAGTTGCTGTGCAACCCGAGGAGCATTTTTATTTTCAGTTTTCTCCCATCCGCTTCTAAAGACAGTGACGTGCTGGGATACAGTTCCAAGGACATTTGCAGTCCAAGGTATCTTGATCAGGTGGCAGTTACTCCTCTGTGAGTTTGGACCATGAGTGCAGTAGGCTGTTTATCCGTGAGGAACATCACATCCGCTCCCAATTCAATCCTTGCCAGATGTCCATATGTGTGCGATTTCCAACAGGATTCATTAAATTGTGATCAGGAGTGGAAAAGATTCAGTTCCCCCCTTCACACTCACTCACACCAAGTAGGACTGGCTTGTATCAAACATAAAGATGCACCCACTCAGGTGCATGCAAGCGGTTTTAAGTGTAGTTTTGGTCTCATATATTTGTATACATCATTTTTAAATGCAAATCAATTTTTTCTGTTAAGATATAATACATATTTACTAAATTTAGGCTCCAACATCAAATACTGGTCATTCCTGTTTTTCATAGCGTGAACAAGTCATTCTTTCAATGTGTTCAAAATCATTTTCCAAACAAGGACCTTTTATGTAAGCAAAGACAAATCTCAAATAAATATGTACAAAGCACCTGCTTCAGCCAAAATATCAAATTGTACTCTCTGTACTTATCTGAGCACAGGAGGTGCTCACTACTGTCTAATTTGGGGCTGATCATTCTTTCATTTAAATTCAAATTAACTTGCTTTTCTGGATTGTTTCATTTGAAACCTTTCCAAAGAGTACTATAAAATGATGGCCTCTGGTAGGCATACCGTAATTAGTGGAGGTATGCACCAATGATATAACATGTTTTCTATGATGATTTATAAAGATCAAAAATAATTCTTGCAAATCCACTTGTATTTCACGTAATCACTTGTAAAAAAGAATCACCAAGTGTCATACACAACTCCTGCTCTTAATAGTTATGCTTGAGTGAGATTGATGCCATAAACAACCTTCAGCTTGTTAGTCATCCAGTTGTGTTAGTTCATGGCATATGTATTATAAACCACCAGTGTGTTCCTCTATCGGAGAGGTTAAAAGGTACTTTGACTGTTTTCAGTTAACTAATTTCTCTTATCCTGTGTGTTTTTCGTCCAGGTCAAAACACTTGTGCGATACAATTAAGTACGTGGATTTCTATTGTGAAAGAAGAAATTAATATTTAGTTTTTACATTTTATATCTACTGATGCAGCATCTTTTTATTGATTAAGTTAAAACAGTGAACCTCAAGTTTGGGGGGAAAAAAGGATAAATGAATTAATCATGACAGAATGCCTGTTTTAAATTCGCTGAGGATTTTATTAAGACTTGCGTACTAATAAGATCATAGCCCTGTTTTTAGCAGAGAACAACACAGAGCTTGTTGTGTAACATCTGCCTCACCTTTTTTTTTGTTAATTCTTGTTTCAGTACCTCTAATTGATGAGTCCCATGTGCACCAAGTGCTGCCTGATTGTGTCTACAGACCCAGCTATATAATTAAGGGGTTCCCGCTGCTCCGTTACCAGGGATTACAGTTTGTAAGCATCTTTTTCTGTTTCTTTAGGCAGAGTTAATGAAGATGTACTAGGTCAGTAATGCTAACCATTTGGTTGTGTTTTTTTCTAACATGAGCAATCAGCTTCAGATCACATTAATCCAGAACTAATTTGTTCTTAACCACTGTGCTGTTTATATTGCAGTTTAGTCTAAGCCAGTTTGCTAATCATGCTGTTACCCAATTATGTCCTGTTGGACGTGCTGGGGATTACTGAAGGCAAAACAGTGTATTCAGATCAGACTGTTAACATCCAGTTTCAAATCCAATTATTTCAGACCTGATTTCAATTCAGAACAGCTTGCCAGTTGAAAACAAATCTCACTACACAGCTACAGTTTCATTGAGAATTCTAAAAGAGAGCCGGAATTAATCTCTATGCATTAAACATGTAAACCAGCATCCTGAGGTCATCCAAATATCACAGGGTAGACACTCTCATTGCATACATTTGCATGTGTGCTTGTGCTCAGGCACACTAGCTGCTAAGTTGACCACATCTTAGTTTTTAAACTGAATCAACCATTTGGTCATCTGAAATGTAGAACTGTGAATCACCAAACAAATTAGCTTTTGTATTTCCCAAACTGGCTTTTGCTCATTAATATTTAAGAAGGAACAACATCCTTATCTCTTTTTTTTCTTTGGTTTTCTCCTATTTTTCTGCTCTCCTGAAAGCAGTGACTTATGCTGCAGCATAGCTCCGCAAATGCCAGCCACGCTCCAGTACTTTGTGGCCATCTTTATGTTTGAGCTTAGGCAGTGTTTGCAGGCAATTCGCCCTTTGGGCATCATAGTTGAACCCACTCCTGCCCTCATCTAACATCCACACAGGCACTTTCCTTCAGGAGTTACTCAATAGCAATCAGGAGTGGAAACTCTGGATGATTTATTTTCTCTCCCTATGCAAGGACACTGAGGCAAATATATATATATATATAATAATATATATAATAGGCTAACACTTCTGGGTTTCTATTGCTCCTTTTTGCACTGTATCCCAACCAAGCCAGAATTGAAAATTGAATAAATATGGGTCACTTTTTAGTTTCTAAATGCTCAGCAACATTGTTCTCTATAGTGCCAGCCATTCCTCTGCCAACAGTATATTTCAAACTTGGATTTTGTCAGCCTCTTCATCCCTTTTTCTAATCAAGCCAAGTGCCTTAGTCAAAAGTCTTCAGGACATTATTTTTTAGTATTGAGATGATATATTAATAAGATTAATCAAAAGGCCAATTTTTGTTTTGCTCATTCACGAGATGTGGGTGTCGCTGGCAATGCCAGCATTTATTGCCCATCCCTAGTTGCCCTTGAGAAGGTGGTGGTCAACCGCCGCCTTGAACCGCTGCAGTCCATGTGGTGAAGGTACTCCCACAGTGCTGTTAGTGAGGGTGTTCCAGGATTTTGACCCAGTGACTATGAAGGAACGGCGATATATTTCCAAGTCAGGATGGTGTGTGACTTGGAGGGGAACTTGGAGGTGGTGGTGTTCCCATGCGCCTGCTGCCCTTGTCCTTCTAGGTGGAAGAGGTCGCGGGTTTGGGAGGTGCTGCTGAAGAAGCCTTGGCGAGTTGCTGCAGTGCATCTTGTAGATGGTACACACTGCAGCCACGGTATGCCGGTGGTGGAGGGAGTGAATGTTTAAGGTGGTGGATGAGCTGCCAATCAAGTGGACTGCTTTGTCCTGGATGGTGTCGAGCTTCCTTGGTGTTGTTGGAGCTGCACTCATCCAGGCAAGTGGAGTATTCCATCACACTCCTGACTTGTGCCTTGTAGATGGTGGAAAGGCTTTGTGGGGGGGAGTCAGGAGGTGAGTAACTCGCCACAGAATACCCAGCATCTGACCTGCTCTTGTAATCACAGTATTTATGTGGCTGGTCCAGTTAAGTTTCTGGTCAGTGGTGACCCCCCCAGGATGTTGCTGGTGGGGGATTCAACAACGGCAATGCCATTGAACGTCATGGGGAGGTGGACAGACACTCTCTTGTTGGAGATGGTCATTGCCTGGCACTTGCATGGCTCGAATGTTACCTGCCACTTTAGCCCAAGTCTGGATGTTGTCCAGGTCTTGCTGCATGCGGGCACGGACTGCTTCATTATCTGAGGAATTGCAAATGGAACTGAATACTGTGCAATCATCGGCAAACATCCCCACTTCTGACCTTATGATGGAGGGAAGGTTATTAATGAAGCAGCTGAAGATGGTTGGGCCTAGGACACTGCCCTGAGGAATTCTTGCAGCGATGTCCTGAGGCTGAGATGATTGACCTCCAACATCCACAACCATCTTCCTTTGTGCTAGGTATGACTCCAGTCAGTGGAGAGTTTTCCCCCGATTTCCTATTGACTTCAATTTTACTAGGGTTCCTAGGTGCCACACTCGGTCAAATGCTGCCTTGATGTCACCTCACCTCTGGAATTCAGCTCTTCTGTCCATGTTTGGGCGAAGGTTGTAATGAGGTTTGGAGCCAAGTGGTCCTGGCGGAACCCAAGCTGAGCATCGGTGAGCAGGTTATTGGTGAGTACGTGCTCCTTGATAACACTGTTGACGACACCTTCCATCACTTTGCTGATGATTGAGAGTAGACTGATGGGGTGGTAATTGGTCGGTTTGCATTTGTCCTGCTTTTTGTAGGCAGGCATACCTGGGCAAATTTTCAATTTGTCAGGTAGATGTCAGTGTTTTAGCTGTACTGGAACAGCTTGGCTATAGGCACGGCTAGTTCTGAAGCATAAGTCTTCAGCACTATAACCGGGATGTTGTCGGAGCCCATAGCCTGTGCTGTATCCAGTGCGCTCAGCCGTTTCTTGATACCATGTGGAGTGAATCAAATTGGCTGAAGACTGGGTTCTGTGATGGTGGGGACCTCAGGAGGAGGCCGAGATGGATTATCCACTTGGCACTTCTAGCTGAAGATGGTTGCGAACTCTTCAATCTTATCTTTTTCACTCACGTGCTAGGCTCCGCCATCATTGAGGATGGAGCCTGCTCATCCTGTTAGTTGTTTAATTGTCCACCACTATTCATGCCTGGATGTGGCAGGATGGCAGAGCTTTGATCTGATCTATTGGTTGTGGGATTGCTTGGTTCTGTCTATAGCATGCTGTTTCCACTGTTTAGCATGCACATGTTGTAGCTTCACCAGGTTGGCACCTCATTTTATAGTATGTTGGGTGCTGCTCCTGGCATGCTTTTCTACACTCCTCATTGGTCCCCTGGCTTGATGGTAATGTTAGAGTGAGGGATATGCTGGGCCATGAGGTTACAGATTGTGGTGGAATACAATTCTGCTGCTGCGGATGGCCCACAGTGCCTGGATGCCCAGTTTTAAGCTGCTAGATCTGTTCTGACTCTACCCTATTTAGCACGGTGGTAGTGCCACACAACACAATGGAGGTTGGCACAATGGAGTCTGTTCTCAGTGTGAAGACAGCACTTCATCTCCACAACGACGGTGTGGTGGTCACTTCTACCAATATTGTCATGGACAGATGTATTTGCGACAGGCAGATTGGTGAGGATGATGTCAAGTAGGTTTTTCCCTCGCGTTGGTTTTGTCACCACCTGCCGCAAGCCCAGTCTGGCAGCTATGTCCTTCAGGGCTCGGCCAGCTCAGTCAGTAGTGGTGCTACTGAGCCACTCTTGGTGATGGACATTGAAGTACCCACCCCAGAGTACATTCTGTGCCCTTGCTACCCTCAGTGCTTCTTCCAAGTGGTGTTCAATATGGATGAGTACAGATTCATCAATTGAGGGAGGGCAGGAGGTTTCCTTTCCCATATTTAACCTGATGCCATGAGACTTCATGGGGTCCAGAGTCCATGTTGAGGACTCCCTGGGCCACTCCCTCTCTCCCATATACCACTGAGCCGCCACCTCCAGTGGGTCTGTCCTAATGATGGGACAGGACATACCCAGGGATGGTGATGGAGGACTCCAGGACGTTGGCTGATGGGTATGATTCTGTGAGCATGACTATGTCAGGCTGTAGCTTGACGAGTCTGTGAGACAGCTCTCCCAATTTTGGTACAAGACCCCAGAAGTTAGTGAAGAGGACTTTGCAGGGTCGGCTCTCTGAATATGAATGTGCCTTTGTCCAAATCCGATGCCTAGGTCAATGCCGAGTGGTCTGTCTGGTTGCATTGTAATTTTTTTGTAGTGGTTTGATACAACTGACTGACTTGCTAGGTCATTTCAGAGGCAGTTAAGAGTCAACCACATTGCTGTGGGTCTGGAGTCACATATAAGCCAGACCAGGTAAGGTCGGCAGGTTTCCTTCCTTAAAGGAAATGAGTGAACCAGTTGGGTTTTTATGACAATCCAATGACTTCATGGTCACATTACTGATACCAGCTTTTTGTTTCTCGTTTAATTAACTGAATTCAACTTCACCAACTCCCATGGTGGGATTTGAACTCGCGTCTCCAGATTATTAGTCCAGGCCTCTGGATTACTAGTCCAGTAACATAACCACGATAATACCGTTCCCCTGTTATTTTCCCAGGTTGTCAAACTGAATCGTGATATTCAAAAACTGTTACATTGGTTTCTATAACAAAGTATTGAAACCTTTTAGCATATTATTGCAAATGATAAATGTAGTACTTTTTACCTGGCACACATCACCTGAATCAGAATGGATCAAGGAAAAGCCTGCTTTTATCTCCCAAGAATGTTGGCTTTCAGTTCTGTGGCTAGATCTCAAAGCAGCATAAGTTCTGTTTAATTTCAACAACTGTGCCCTGTATTGTCACTTTTTTTGCTTGAAATCTATCCTGTGGCTGCTGGTCTTTATTCCATCCATTCCTGCATGCTGCACATGTGTCCCGGTCACAAAATGACAGTCTTGTACAACCCCAAGTCAAAACATTTCCGAAGCAACTTAAAATTGTGCTTCAGAAAATTTGTTGATAGTCACTCTGTGAATAGTTTCCTGGTTTGGCACCAGCAGCACAATGGAAACCATCCAAAAGAGATTTAAGGTAGTTACTGTTGGCACTGCTACCACTGGTCGCCAGAACACTGGTTATCGAACAAAAGTGCTGGCAAGACTCACGTGGACATTAACAATCTTAGCAATGCATCATAGAAATCACAGTGGATAATGCATATTGCAGTCCACACTGATGAGGTGAAAATTATATTGCTCTGCTAACGGAGTTAAATTGAAGCACAAGGTGCCTATAATTCATTACAGATTGATAATTTCAAATCAGAAGTCACGCTGACCCCTGGGCAGATAGCAGGAGTATGTCTTGTGGGAACAGGGGGAACTTTGCATGATTTACTCATAAATTTTATGAAATGAGGAATTTTAGAGACAGTAATGCCAATCGGGGCATTTTCATTTAATAGTTTATTTACAGTTGGCCGAGCTCCTCATTGGCAATATATGCGGGTGCTTGGTACAGAGCTCCTCACACTGTTCACTGTTCTATAACTTGTCCCTGATCTCGGCACACCAGGCTAGGAAGGGGAAAATCATCCAGGATTCCCATTCTCATTGTTGTCAATTTGACTCCTTTGGTAGCCCTTTTGTGTCCGAGTCAGAAGATCATGACTTCAAGTTTCAACTCGGGACTTGAGCACATATCAGAGGCTGGCACTCCTGTGCAGTACTTTGCAGAATACTGTGTGGTACGATTTCATAGGTACTCACTGCCCTCTGGTTCCTCACCCTAGTGACTGTGTACGAATCTAGGCAGTGAGCCCTGATGGACTTTTCAACTATGATGAGTCTGATTGTGCCCTCACTCACAAACACACTTTCTGGCTGGAGTTACAAAATGGTAACCAAACAAAAGAACAACATGCATTTTAAAGTGCCTTATCATGGCTTTCAGAAACTTCAGAAAGCTTTGTATACAGTGAATTACTTTGCTGTACAATGACTGTTATTAATTCGGTAAAGGTGATAGCCTATACACAGCGACGATCCCAACAAACAGGCATGCGATAAATAATTAGTTAATTTTTTGGGGGTATTGGACGAAGGAGAAATGTTGGTTCAGACACTGGGAGAATCGAGCCAGAGGATCTTTAACACCCAAATGAACCACGTGAAAAGGCAAATTTGTCATTGGTGTAGTGGTTCATCTGTCGGACAGTACCTCTGGAAAAACTCATAATTGCCCACTTGGGTGAGGTACTGGATGACAGCAAGTCAGAACCTTCAAGAGAAGAAGGAAGGAATTTGGAAGAAAAAAACTTGGGCATGATAGTGTTATGTAATTCTTTGGCGTGGTCATAGTCTGCCTGGTATGCAAACGTTTGCCGTGGCTGCAGTAACTCTGAACAGGAAAGGAGGCTCGAGTTTAGTTTATGGTCTGACTGCAGGTGAAGTGCTGTGTCTATCTTGTCAAGCGCCTTCCCAAAGCCAATTTTTTCACCAAATGATGCAGTTACGTAGCCACAAGCCTGACAGCCTGGACAGCTAGGGTTGCTAGCTCTACCACTCGAGGATCCAGACTACATCTGTGCTAAGACCAAGAAAATTCTCTCGACAACTATAGAATGCCACATCTCGTGCATCAGATGTTCAAATGCTTCGGCAGAGTGGAAGATTGGCTAACTAAAAGAATGAGGACACTTAACTCCCTACCAAATGGTTTTCTGGAAAAAACCTTGCTATTAGCATGAGAGGTACCAATTCAAGGACTGTAAAGACAGTAAAATCTGTTTCCAACATTAAGCCCAACCCCATTGTCCCTTTTTTTAAGAAGAGGAGGCACATTGAGAATAAATGGGTTTGTACCTCTGCTAAAGTAACAGAAAGAATTTCATACAAATGTATTGAGTGATCAGGAGCTACTATTCAAAGTGCCTAATTTTAAGGCACATTTTTGCGAAAAGGACATCTGCAATTGAAGGTTCCATCAGCAGACCACTCAACTGCATCAAGAACTGGCACAATACTGTTAAGCGAGTCCTTCAAATTCTTAATTGTGAAGAAGCAGCTGGCCTTGTTGGTGGAAGTGCTCAGTTTTTCAAAGCCTGATCCAAGATACCAGCTGCTCCTCTGACTCGGTAGTTTCAGTTTCTGAGTGGAAAGCACTAAACATCATGACTAAGAAATCAAAGTCATGTTCCAGTAACTGCAGATAGTATTCTAACTGCCAACTTTGTGGAAAATATAGTGAAAGAAAACTGTTGGAGCATCTCTATTATCTGGTCAATCAGTGTGGCTTCAGAGCAAATCAGTCACCACGTGAGATGCTTTTACTCCCCTGGTCTCGAAATTAAGTGATTCTCTGGATGCTCAGCACAAAGTGGAATAGACCCTTCAGCAGTGTATGTCATCCTGGCCTCATTAAGAGATTAGCTTCTCTTGGCATATTGGTGAACTAGATAAACAACTTTATTAGAGGATGCAAATAACGTGTCATGGTAAATCGGCCTTCATTATCACAACACCTGAGCAGGATTCTCTCGGGAGGAAGTATTTTTGTCCTAAGTCTGTTTTTGTATTTTTCAGTGAACTGGTGTATATCATCAAAATGATACGTTGTTTTAGCTGATCACATCACCCCTTGCAGAATTTTTATTTCCCACCTAAAAGACGAGTGACAGTTCAATTATTGCAGGCCGTTAAAGGCAATGACTAACACGTCGTGAGTTATAGTACCTTCAACACTAAGACAATCAAATCAATAACTGTTGAGAAAGATTGTTTGTGATGCTCATTCATCTATGTAAGAGTTGCAAGCATTCAGCTCATTGATTTGGTAATTACTTCTGGTCTATGCTGGGATAAATTAATGGTGAAGATGACTGGAGGAGCATGTTTTTAAAAAAAATGGAAATCCTCAAGAAAGCTTGGCCTGATGCTGAAGTCTCTGAAAGTGTCATGTTCAAATTCAGAATTAACTGTCATTTACTGGTTTTAGAAGATCAAATTTGAATTGTTGCTACCCACTATGTTTTCTCCAAATCTTTGCTTCTGGCAGTTACCATGGTCAGATTTGTGTAATTTCTGTTCTTATCGCAGCCGTCTGTGGCTGCAAATTGCTTTTATTTTTATTTTTTCTATAGAAATTGATTCGAGTCAATATGGTAGTTGGCAGCAAAACATAACACTCCCATCTTGTGGCTACCTTGTGTAATACATCCACAATTATTTCTGAAATGAGAAAGTTGCAAGATTCATAACGTACTTACAGATGAAGAAGCCCATTTGGCCCACCTTAATTTATCCATCTGCAACAACCCTACATCGCAGTAATTAATTTCGTCATCCAGTCCTGGATGAGCTGAAATTTCCTTCAATTAAACATTGAGAAGACTGAAGCCATTGTCTTCAGCACCCGCCATAAATTTCATTCCCTAGCCACTGATTCCATCCCCCTCCCTGGCCACTGTCTCAGGCTGAACCAGACTGTGGCTTGCAGTAAAGTATGCAAATTATAATTCTAACACTTTAAAAAAAAAAATGTTTTGTTCTAATTTCCACCTCACCCCAATTTCCTCCCCTTTTTCTGTCCAGCCTGTCTGTAGACTGTGACTCATGCTGGGTTATACTTCCCCAGGTGCTGGTAACCCTGTCGTGGCTCACCCCAGTAGCCATTCTTCACAAATGATGGGGCTTACCAGATTTGGTAGGGGTCTTGCACAGAAAATCATGATCTCCCACTCTACTGCCAGAGGATCTTGATCTCCTAGAGATATACACTGTGGCAGTCCTTGGCACCTTTCTTGCTGGAGACTAGAAGAAAACAAAAGATTGTTATGGGAGTGGGGCTGTCCTAGTCCGTCAGCAAGAAGCAACACTTGCAAATTCCACAGCCAGAGTGGCTATGAAGTGAGAAAGAGAAATACCTAAAATGGAAATGCAGAAAGAGAGAAACAGAAGTGAACGACAAGCGAAAGAGGAGAAAGGTGTACATGTTTTGCTTGTCTCCTGCAGTCATTTGATTGTCTCCCTGTGGCCTATGTGATGCGTAGAGCTTTCCACTTTGAGGCATTTTTATGTTTTGGTGCAAGTAGATGGAACTTATCACCATGTCTATGGATAGTGAACAGGACAGGAACCATGACTGACCTTCCCCACTGAAGACATTGAGGTCAACTGTAGCATCCTTGTTAGTGCAACTCAGTGGTACCTAACTGCCCATCTTGGTGGTATAACCACAACATTGGTGATTCTACCAGCACCAGCTGCCGTTAAGAAGCAATGGGGGTAATTGCTAACTTCACCGGCTGGGCAGAAATCTGACTGAGCAGATCATCCACCCGTTGTAGAACCCGCCTGATTTTTAACCATTGATTTCAGGTGATCCCCTCAGCCAGGTTACCAGCCAGGTGGTAAAGTTGAAAATTACCCTCAATGTTCCTTTAATTTTGTGGAACATACACAAGTGAATATGAATGTATACCGAAATTACTGCGAGCAAGAATCAATTCAATGCATTTTCTGTTTGAGAGATAAAACATTCTGAGTGCAAGGTACATTCGTGCAGTTTGCTGTTTAAACCAATAGTACTCACTACTAAATCCAATAGGAAATTCAGGAGCAACTTCATCCCCAGAGAGTGGTTCGAATGTGGAACTCGTTACCGCAGGGAGTAATTGAGGCAAATAGCATAGTTGCATTTAAGGGAAAGCTACATAAATACATGAAGAAGAAAAGAAAAGAAGGATATGCTGATAGGATGAGATGAAGAGGGTAGGAGGAGACTCATGTGGAGCATAAACACTGGCATGGACCAGTTGGGCCGAATGGTTTGTTTCTGTGCTGTACATTCTATTTAGTAACGTTTTAACATTTTTAAATTCAAGGTTCATCTGACTTACGTATACCCCAATGATTATACAAGGCTAACACACATGGAGTCAGAAAACAAATGCTTTTATTATGAGAATGCCTATTACTTGGAGAGGTAAGGACGTACAACACTATGTATTAGGGAGATAGCTCAATAAATGAAGAATTAAATGTAATGAAAATATAGGTGGGAATTTTTGTGATGAAAATGTAATTCAGGGATTTGGCTGTTGCTTTGTGTCAGTGGATGAGAACGTACATTCTGATTTATTTGTTTTCCCATCCTCCTCTACCCAGAAGCTGCCTTCAGGCCTTAGGACTAATTTTCAGGATCCTTTGGGTTTCTATCTTCTGGGGTTGGGAGAAAATTCACAGAATTTCTTGGAGGTTTCCCCAGTTGGATTTCTCCTTTTGGAGTTTGAGTGGGTTGAGTGGAATCCATAACAGGCCAAATTGTAGATGATCTGAGCAGGGAATGAGACTCGAAGGACAGTAATTTATGTTGTAGGCACTATTGAGCATAATGATAAAATCAAAAGTGAATAATATATATAAAAATGCCTGGGGCAGGTCTATTAGAAATAATTGGAACCATTAATGAAATGACAGTAAAAGGGTATCAACTATGGCTTTGTTTAGTAATCTTAATATTCTAAATAATGAATAGAAAACTTGTCCATATTCTAATAACATACTTAAAACCATTAAGAGCACATTAAAAAGTCATTGATTTCACTTAACTGTCTTATGGTTTAATGTTATAATTAATGCTATGTCTGCCAACAGATTTGGATTCTATAGATACATGAAAATGGATACACCACAAAAAGCCAACAAAGAAAAGTATGAAAATCCTTTCTGGATAGGAGCAGGTGAAGGTAACCCTATATTGTTTGATCTGTGACTCCGTGTGCTGTGAGTAATGCCAACATAGTTGTTGGAATTTTACTCAACACTACTCGTTTCCATTACTTTTTACTGGTATTTATGAATCTACAACCAGAAAAATTAAAATTTCCACAAAATTAATTTACAGCAACAGTGAAATGCCCATCAAAAATGTAAAACCACTGGATAGGTTCTAAAAAAATAAAATACAGATATCCCCTGAGATTGCTTCACAGACACGTGAGTTCCTGGGACCCCAGTTTGAAATCCTATGCAGTAAGCCATTCCTGCAGCAGCTACATTTATGGTGACCATCAGTAACCAAGTTGTACAGGAAACTTTCGTTTATCCGGCACCCAAATATCCGGAATTCTCGCTTAACCGGCAAAAATCATCCTCCGAAAACTCCTCTCAAATAACCGGCAATGTTGCCGAGTCGCAGTCGAGTCTCCGCGAACGCCGAGTGCTCCGAAAACTCCTCTCAAATAACCGGCAATGTTGCCGATCCCGAGTCCGCGAACGCCGATTTAGTCAGTAGGGGTACTTTTCAAAAGTGCCACTACTCGGCCACCTGGCGCTGTCGGAAGTCCGAAACACTGCAGTAGCAGGATTTGATTCTCCCGCGCTGCCTGGAGTCTCTTTGTTAAAAATAGCCTCGGTAGATATAACTCTCTGTTATCCGGTACTTTCGATAAACCGGCACCACGCCGGTCCCGTCGATGCCGGATAAACGAAAGTTTCCTGTAGTATGATAACAAGAACTTGCATTTATATAGCGCCTTTAACATAGGAAAATGTCCCGAGGTGCTTCACAGGAGTGTAATCAGGCAAAAAATAACACTGAGCCAAAGAAGGAGACATTAGGAGGGGTGACTAAAAGCTTGGTCAAAGAGGTAGGAATTAAGGAGGGTCTTTATGGAATGGGGGATGCGTATGAGGTCAGAGTTGGACGAAAGCAGAGCTCTTGGAGGGTTGTATGGCTGGAGGACGTTGCAGAACTAGGGAGGGGTGAGGCTATGAAGGGATTTGAATAAAAGGATGAGAATTTAAAATTTGAGGTATTGGTGACTGTGAGCACTGGGGTGATGGGTAAGTGAGACTTGGTGTGGGTTCGGACACAGCAGTAGAGTTTTGGATGAGCCCAAGTTTATGGAGGGTGGTAGATGGGAGGCCATCCCGGAGAGCAGTGGAATAGTCGAATCTGGTGGTAATAAAAGCATGGGTGAGGGTTTCAGCAGCAGGGCTGAGGCAAGGGTGGATATGGGTGATGTTACAGAGATGGAAATAGTCAGTCATTGCGATAGAGAGGATATGGGGTCAGAAACCCAGCTTGGGGTCAAAGTTTGTGACTGGGGCCAAAGACAATGGCTTTGGTCTTTGCAATGTTTAATTGGAGGAAATTGTGGCTCATCCAGGATTGGATCTCAGACAAGCAGTGTGACAATACAGGCCCAGAAATTCTGGTTGGAGATTTCCCGCGGGTGCAAGCCCCCTACCTGCACTTACATAACACGCCTGCCGTTGTGCTGTGGGCCCACGTGGGATTCCGATCCTGGGCCTCCTCCAGCTGCCGGTGTGCAGTGCTCGCGTATCCCAGGGGCGCAACTAGTTCGCAGCGTCCCCTGGGATCACGTGGGCCATGGGGAGCCAATCGGAGCAGGGAATCTCCATTCATAGATTTGACAGGAAGACCTGTCAAATCTATGAATAGAGATCGGCCCCAAAACCTAAGTAAAACTTCAAATATTTTTTTTTTTTAAATCACATTTTTAAAATAACTATAAATTACATAAATTAACTATTTTAAACAAAAATTTAAATTTTTGAAAAAATTAATTAAGTTTTTAACGGGGCTAAAAATAAACTTACCTTTCTTTAAAGTATTTAAAAATGATAAACCTGTGGAAAAAATGTTTCAATTTTACTTAATTCACCTCTTACCTTGTTAAAAGCAGGCCTTGCGCCTGCTTTTTCCACACGCAGCTGCTAGGGACTTAGCGGCACGGAGAAACCTGTATAAAAAAATTTTAAAAAGCGGAAGTTCCAGGTCTACGCGCTGCCTCTCTGGCGCACGCGTTTGACCTGTGAACCCCTTCCTTCAAGGGAACGGAAGTTCCGGTTTCCAGCGCATGCACAGTGCATGCGCGAAACCGGCACTTTCGTTGGCCTTACGGGTGAGTACACAGCGCGTACTCACCCGTGGGGACCCGAATTTCTGGGCCTGAGAGGCAGTGGAGGTGAGGTAGAGCTGAGTATCGTCAGTTTATGTGTGGAACTGATGCCATGTCTTTGGATGATGTTGCTGAGGGGCAGCATTTAGATAAAAAATAAGAGGGGGTTAAGGATATATATCTTGGGGGACTCTAGAACTAATGGTGTGCGGGCAGGAAGAGAAGGCATTGCAGGAGATTCTCTGGCTACGACTGGATAGGTAAGAGCGGAATCCGGAGAGGGCAGTCCTACTCGGCTGGGCAATGTAGGAGATGGCGTGGTCGACCATGTCAAAAGCTGCAGAGAGGATGAGGAGGGATAAACGCCACGGTTACAAGTTACAGAGCATGTTATTCACCATGGAGTTGCAGGAAAGATTGTCATGGATTTGGGAGGCGACAACAATGTCAAGGACTTTGCAGAAGAAATGGAGGTTGAAGATGAGGTAGTAGTTTGCAAGGACAGAGGGGGTCAACGGTGTGTTTTTTGGGATGATGGCAACAGATTTGAAAGGAAGGAGGACAGTACCTGAGGAGGGGGAAACATTTACAATGTCAGCTAGCATGGGGGCCGGGAAGGATATTTTGGTGGTCAATAGTTTAGTGGGTATAGAGTTGAGAGAGAGCAGTACGTGGGTTTCATGGACAAGATAAGCTCAGAGAGCCCATAAGGGAAGATGGAAGAGAAACAAGAGAAAAATGCGGGTTCAGGGCTAGGACAGGTGAAAATCTTGGGGGAAGCTTGGCTTGGTGGGAAAGAGGAAGGGAGGAATGCAGCATTGTCAGCTAAAGCTTAGTGATGAAGAAGTCCATGAGCTCCTCACAGTTAGGCCAGAATTTTCTCCAGGTAGACGGGTTGGGGGCGGGAAACCTGGGAGGCCGGGCTTCAGTCGGCAGGCCCTGATTTGCATATGAGGCCTCTGGATTCCCACCCGCAGCCAGCCAGATTTAGGGGCTGGCTGCGGGCGGGCGGGTAGGCCTCAGTTGCAGAGAGAGAGCAAGGGGTCGGTCTGGGTGAGGGATCGCGGGGGGGGGGAGGTGGTGTCCGGGATCGGCTGGCTTGGTCGTGGTTCGGTGGGGAGGGGGGCGGGGATCGGCAGGGGAGGATCACGGGAGGGTGGATTGGTGGGAGGTGATTGGGGGGGGATGTTGAACGGGGGGGGAGAAAGAGAGGTTCGGGGCCAGCCACCGGAGGATTGTGGCCGGCCTCAGCATCATTGGTGGGGTGGGGTGGGAGGCCCGGGGAGACGATCGGAGGCCTCAAGGCGGGGGGTCTCCGATCACAGAGGGTGGGTTAGGCAAGGTTCCTGGATCCAGGAGGTAGGTATAAAGCCACTTACCTCCTGGATGCAGCAGTCCCCACCTTGGTTTAACTGCCAGTTTCGCGAATTGTGTGAAACCCGTCCACATGCAGTTAAATTCAAAATGGAGGTGAAAAAAGAGGCTGCCAGCCTCATTATAATATTTAAATTGACGTTCCGCCCCCTGGGAGCGCGTTGGTCGCCCATCCCCGTCCCACCTCCGTTAAAACCAGAAGTGGGCGGGTTGAAGGCGGGATCAGGTCGGGAATCCCATTTTTAACACTTTAACTGCCTGCACACTCCTAACCCACCCTTCATTTAGGGAAAAATTCCGGCCTTATTGTTGGAGGTGAGGGTGGAGCAGGCAGGGGAGAGGGGTTTAAGGAGACAGTTGGCAATGGAGAAGCGGGAGGTTAACTTTGCATTCCAGGATGACCCTGGAGTAGAGCAATTTTGGCAAAGGAGAGCATGGCCCGATAGTGGTTGATGTGGACCAGCCAGATCTAGCGATGAATGACTAAACCGGTTGTGCGCCATATAGGTTCAAGTCTGCACCCCTTGGTCTTAAAGGAGTGAAGATGAGAGTTATTCTGGGAGGAACAGCCAGGGTGGGAGAGTGTAAGGGTTTTATGGGGACAAGGGTAATAAAGTCGGAGATGAGGGTGTGATTGAGCAGATCGACCGCTGCAGAAGTGTTGTGGAGAATGGAGGACCAAAGGCTAGACAATTGGGAGTTTGAAAGTGCGACACTAAGTGACTTGGGGGAAGAGTTTTTTCCAGGAGGCAGAGGAAGTGGGTTTGCAAGGGGGAAGGGGGGATGTGAGTGGTGAGGGATTCAATGACGTGATCAGAAATGGCCTTGTCTGTGATCCAGACGATGGGAAAGGAGAGACCATGAGATAGCAAGGTCAATGGTGGCGTGAATATGGCTAGGAGAGTATATTTGGAGGGCGAGGTTAAGGGAGGACAGTGAATTCAAAGGAGAGAGGGCAAGATGTAGATTGAAATCACTGAGGATGAGAAGTCGCTCAGTGCAGAGGCTGAGGGAGAAAAGGAGTGAGAATAACTCGGTGAGAAAGTCTGGGTGGGCCCTTGTGCCAGCAGTGAAGAATGAGGATTTTAAAGGAAACAAGGTGAGGTGCTCAAAGGAGGAGAAGGTGCCAGAGGGATAGGGGGAGAGACCAAGGTGAGATTTGGTGATAAGGGCCACACCACCGCCACGGTGCTTTGGGCAGGGCAGGTGGTATAAGGCATAGCCAGGCAGGGAGGCTTCAGTAGGGACCAAGGTGTCGTCACCCATGAGCCAAGTTTCTGACAGTACACATCGCTCTTCACTGGTCAAAGGCAAAATGCATTGACAGCTGGATATGATAACCTATTGATTGAAGCTATTTTGTTCCCAGGTTTAGATCCAGCATTTTGAACAGGCAAATGTTGCCCTTCTCGCAACCTCGCCCAACTGCAGCCCTCCTCTAAAAAAATATATATAACATATCCTGATTTTCTAAACATAACCAGCAGGGGCAGAAATAAATGGAGGATATTGCACCTGCTAAAGTGCTTTAATGGCACTATTAAATATAGTGGACTTGTCAATGTTCCACTCTTCTTACACAGTCTCCACTAATTATTAACCACGATCTCCTATATTTTCAATGGAATGTTAAAGAATGTAAGTGATAATAGTGAGATTCATTTCGATCAGGCAAAGTTCAATTATTATTCCTTAGCTACCTTGTTCATAGTTACCAAAAATCTGAAATTTATCACATTGCACTGAAGTCCCACTTTAGAACATAGTCTTGCTCAACAGCTTTAGACAGTAAAAATAATTAATAATTGTCCCCGTCATAGTTAGCAACTGAATTAATAAGCCAATTTATAGTTGCCTTTTTAAAAAAATAAATGAAAATCTTCATTGCGGTGTGCAAAGAGTTGCAATAAAATAAGCTGCTGTTGCTGATTTTTGCAGGAAAGTCAGATAAGCAGAATGAGAATAAAGAGGAAGGACTGGGGGACAATGCTGGAGTAGAAGAGGAAGAATATGACTATGAAGAGGAAGAACCAGTGGATCCAAAAGCTGCATTCCAGGAGCAAAACCAAAAGAATATTGAGGAAGTTGGAAGTCAAAAAAAACAGACATCCAACATCCAGGAGCCCAATCACTTCGCAAACTCACATGGCAGAGAGCAAGAAGTCACCGTAAAAGACTATGGAGATGATTACGATGACTATGCTTTTAAGAGGAGAAGAAAGTTGTTCTATGTTATGGAAAACAAACCTAGTGGTAATGCATTTGATCTTAATAAGACTGTAGACTCTAGACTAACTGAGAGAGCTCCGGAGCGCAAAGGAATGAAGGGCAGGAACAATGAAACTGTTTCTGTTGAAGAAAATGTACAGAGCACCCACTCGCCGAGTCAAAAAACAGCCAAGACCTCCCACAATTTTTCAAAACAGAAGTATGCAACATCAGATCATGGGTTAGGAAAACAATCAGCAAAATCCTTTGTGAGGCAAAAGGCTAAAGACAACAGCTTTGTTGCTCAGCATGTTTTTCAGGGAGAAAACCTAGATATTAACAAAAATATTGGTAGGCTTCAGTTTCCTGAGAGACAAATTCGTGGATTAATAGAGAAACAAGGAGAAATGGTTGTTCAAAAACCAAAGAGGAAAATGAATGCCCAACAACCATCTACCTTGTCAGGACAAAAAGTGAACAGAAATAATGGTACCTTTCTGAACAAAAAGGACAGTAAAAGGAGAACTGATTCGTTAAGGAATCGTAGAGAATTGGAGTCACTATCCAAGCTGAAAGAGCAAGTCCTTCATGCTGAAAAGCAAATCAAAGGCTCAAACAAATCTGTTCATGGTCAAAGTAATGAAATGTATAATGATGCGGAGAATCCAGGACCAACAATTCCCATGTATTTTCCGTCCATGAAGGAGGTGCAGCCAATCAAAATAAAAGAGCAGTCGGACAAAATTAGATCACTTGCAAATGAGGAGGGGGGAGAGAAAGAATACGACTATACTGAACAGAAAAATGTTGCCGTATTCGGAAGAACAAAGGGTAAAATCAAAGAAATGTTGAAAGAGTATGGGAAAAAGGGGGAAAAATGGAGACGTATCTCTCCGATGGATACAGTAACTAACAAGCTGGCAATAGAAGAGGAGGATGAAGAGGAACTATCAGAGGATATGACTTCTTATCAACATGTGTATGACAAAGCAGTCAGTTGGGAGCAGACCTTCACGGTAAACAATATGGACTTCCATGCCTTAAGGTCAGACTGGATTGATCTTCGGTGCAATGTGTCTGGAAACCTGCTGATGAAAGATCAAGAGGCTCTAGATGTAGTAGAAATGTATATAAGGAAGCTGAATGAGAAGCATAAAGGGTAAGTGATGACCTGCATTCTTGTTTTCATACATGAGTGTGATAATGACTGGTTGTTATATGAGAAACATTACGACTGTTCAAGAGAAAATCACTCCGGATATGCTCCAGAAGCCCTTCAGCAAATTTCTTTGCATCCTGCCCACTTTTTGCATAAAATATCACAATTACAGCCATGCAATTTTTCAGCAAATGTATAGAACTGAGATAATCTATGGCTCTGTACACCTCTAATTGTATTCAGTGTAACAATTGCAAAGTTAGTTTTTCATTAAAAATATATTGTCATCTGAAAAGGCTATCCTGTACTCAAGGGGGGTCATAGGAATCAATCAACCAAACGTAACATTATTTAAATAGAGGGTATTTATAACAAATCTAAACAGTATTTTCTTTCCCTATTCATGCTTCCAAAATATATTCCTCACATTTCTCCACAGTGAATGTCACATGCCATTTATCTGCCAGAGGAAATAGATAGGCGAGCAGGATGGGCAATTTTATGCAGTCCCTATCTCCATTTACCATACCCCCACCCCCATTTCATCAATATTTGATATTGTTCCTTCTATTCCTAAGATCAGATCATAATTTGTGTACAGTAAGAATGAGTGGGCCCAAATCAGACCCCTGTGGAACATCTTTCTAGTCTGAGAAACGACCTTTTACCCATATACTTTGCCTTCTGCCCTCCAACCAACTCTCTGCATTTGACCACATTCTCCTTAATTCCATGTCCCATTATCTTTGCCATACATTGCTTATGTGATAAACATTTATCAAATGCTCTTTGATCATCCATGTAAATTTCACCCACTGCATTTTCTTTATCCTCTGTTATTTTTTCAAAGAATTCTGTGAGGTTGGTCATGCATAGCCAGCATTATAGCAATCTGCTGACTGGTCCTGATTAATTTGTTTCTCCAAGTACTTAATAAATTTCATCCTGTATTATAGACTCTTAATAGTTTAAATGCTGACAACTGAAGTAAAACTAACTGGCTTATAATTTCCTGGCCTTATGTCTGTGTTTTTTCAAGAGAAGGTGCCACATTTGGCTACTTACAGACTTCTGGCACAGTTTTCCTTTCCAAAAAAGTTTGGAAAATTATTGTCAGAGCCTCCACTAATTCTTCCATAGCTTCCCTCAGGATCCTGCTAAATAAATCTGTATTCTTTATATTTGTCCTGGTGTTCAATTTTATTATCTGACCTGCAAGCTCTAAAAGCATGGAGCCCCAGCCTTTGATACATTCCCGTTTTCACTTACTGGGATATATTTGATTTGTACTCTTTCCTCTTCCTGTCGGAAAACTGATGAGATGGGGCCAGAAAGCCTGGGCTGTTAAGTAAAATTGTTAAATTTTTTTGTGTGCTTATTATGATACAAATTTGAATACTGAGCAGAGTAGCAAGTCAGTAATTAACATGGCCAATGAAAGTAGTTTGAAAAATTTCAGTAATTTGAACATTTGGTTTCCGATAGGGTGACCATATTTTCTAAACCAAATCCGGGGAGACACAGGCGCGATTTGCCGACCGAGGCCGGGGTCGGTGTCGCGGTCCCAGCCCGCTGCCTCCTGCAGCCCGCACTCTCCAAGTGATTTTTTTGGTTAATAGGGATCGTTAAGCCCGCCCTGCAAGGTTCCCAGCCAATTAATAGGAAGCGGGTCTGATGACGTCATTTGATGACACATCATCAGCCGGTTTCCTTAAAGGAGCCATGTCCAAATTGATTTTGACAGTTATGCTGTCAGTGTTCTACAACATTGAGGTGCTGCAAACACTGACAGTCACTGCACAAAGGTGCACGGCTGCACCCAGGCTCTCCCATGACTCCCTCCATTGCTTATGAAGGGAGTCGCAGCACGCAGGGAGGTTCTGTTCCCTTCCAATGGGCAGAAGACACTTTCCCAGGAGATCGACGCAGCCTGGTTGCACATTGCACAGGAGGGCACAAGCAGGGATGTGGTCAGGAGGACCTGGCTGCAGTGGCGCAAACCTTTCAATGATCTGAGCAGATCACAAAACGTTACTGCCAAGCCACACTCAACCTCATCCTGCTGTGCCACTCATCACATCCCCATCACTCTGCCTTCCCTACCCTACTCCTGCACATCCTTACTCACACCAACTTACCTTGCACCTCCACCCATCCCTCTCTACCTACATTATCACTTTCCCATCTCACTAGCCACCCCTCACACTCACCCTCAACCAACTGCAAGCATACGAACTAACAACACACAAGGGTAGGCACCTGTGTGGTTTAGCCAATGTTCATGTGAAGTTTCTGCTAATGTGTTGTCAAACATTGAAATCTATATTTTCAACAATTTACCTTATTGGACAGATCTGTGCTCACCTTTGGAAGTGTCTTAGTGAGTTCCAGTGAATGTTGAGACATAACTTCCCCGCACCCCCCCAATTGTGATGAGTGTGAAAGGAATGGCTTGGACATTGTAGGGATGCTTTATGGTGCTGGTGTCAACCTGGCACATCATGTGGCAGCCAGGGTGTACAGTGTCAAGTGAAGTAAATCTGGCCATGGTGATGCCATCACTGGCCTCCCAGGCAGCAATGTGGTCGGGTGCTGATGCCCTGTGTCCTGTGCAGCATCAGCTGATTGCGGAGAAGGTTGGTGTTGTTGTTGGTGTGCCCAGTGATGCTGGTGTTGGAGCTGATCATGGAGGGATTCAGAGGACCAAGGTGAGATTTTTTCAAGGGCACCGATGTTGCTGGAACAGATGGCAGCTGAAGTTGGGATGACAGAAGTGATCTGTCAATGGTGAGAGAGCTTGCTCCAAGGAGGTGACAGTGGATTGAGAGTTTACTCCAAACACTTCCAAACTGCATACAGCTCAAAAGTGTCTTCCAACTCCTGAAGGCTCAAGCTTCTGACATTGGAACATGAACAGCTGTGAAATGTTAGCTTTTATACCACTTTTGCAGCTGTCACCTATTCACAGCAATGAGGAGACATAGAGAACCCGACCTACTTACCTGACATGATCTCCGAACGACGTGAACCTCATTAAGAAAGTGGGAAAATAGAAATAGGCTGGCAAAATAGTAGTTAACAAGCATATATCTACCTTAAATGCCTCCCTCGCCGCTTGGTGTTGGATCTGTTCTGAAATCGCAGACCTAACACTTTGGAAACTTATGTGGAGACGGGTTCCTAAATCGCTGTCAATCATTTCAATTTTGACAGCGGACCCGACTCCGAACCCACTCTCTGAGCACCGGCAAAATCAAGGCCACAGGGTGGGAGCACAGCAAAGTAGCCAGGATGGAAAATGTAGGTTGTGCAGCGTAACGTGGCAATAATCTTTGTTGTTTTGATGCAAACTGAATCTGCAAAAAGCAGCGCCAGAACTTTCCGCCTGAATAATGCGGCCGCTGTTCACAACATCTGCCGGATGCAATCACCGGCTCCTCCCCCTCCTCACAGTCCGACACTCACCCACACCATCCGAGGCCCCAATCACCGGCTCCTCCCCCTCCTCACAGTCCGACACACACCCACACCATCCGAGGCCCCAATCACCGGCTCCTCACAGTCCGACACTCACCCACACCATCTGAGGCCCCAATCACCGGCTCCTCCCCCTCCTCACAGTCCGACACACACCCACACCATCCGAGGTCCCAATCACCGGCACCGCCCCCTCCTCACAGTCCGACACTCACCCACACCATCCGAGGCCCCAATCACTGGCTCCTCACAGTCCGACACTCACCCACACCATCCGAGGCCCCAATCACCGGCTCCTCACAGTCCGACACTCACCCACACCATCCGAGGCCCCAATCACCGGCTCCTCACAGTCCGACACTCACCCACACCATCCGAGGCCCCAATCACTGGCTCCTCACAGTCCGACACTCACCCACACCATCCGAGGCCCCAATCACCGGCTCCTCACAGTCCGACACTCACCCACACCATCCGAGGCCCCAATCACCGGCTCCTCCCCTTCCTCACAGTCCGACACTCACCCACACCATCCGAGGCCCCAATCACCGGCTCCTCCCCCTCCTCACAGTCCGACACTCACCCACACCATCCGAGACCCCAATCACTAGCTCCTCACAGTCCGACACTCACCCACACCATCCGAGGCCCCAATCACCGGATCCTCACAGTCTGACACTCACCCACACCATCCGAGGCCCCAATCATCGGCTCCTCCCCCTCCTCACAGTCCGACACTCACCCACACCATCTGAGGCCTCAATCACCGGCTCCTCCCCCTCCTCACAGTCCAACACTCACCCACACCATCCGAGGCCGCCGATTGCGCTCTGTTCCAGCTCCCGGGACATCCACACGGCCCGGCTCCAGCCGCCGCTCATTTGTATAGTTACCGGCGGCCCCCATTACTCGGACATTTTTGCTCCGGGGCCGATTTCTCTTCAACCGAATTTCACAGGACGGTCAGGGGATTCGGTTGGGGGAGGGGTGAATCACAGAATCCCCACAGTGCAGATAGAGGCCATTTCGGCCCATCGAGCCTGCACTGACACATATCCCACCCTATCCCCGTAACCCCACGTATTTAATCCCCCCTAACACTAAGGGTCAATTTATCATAGCCAAATCAACCTAACCCGCACATCTTTGGACTGTGGGAGGAAACCGGAGCACCCGGAGGAAACCCACGCAGACACGGGGAGAATGTGCAAACTCCACACAGACAGTCACCCGAGGCCGGATTCGAACCCGGGTCCCTGGCGCTGTGAGGCAACAGTGCTAACCACTATGCCACCGTGTGGTGGTGGGGTGGCGGAGCATACGTACTGCGGCCACAGAGCACGATCTCTGCATAAACTAAAGTTTCTCCGTGAGTTCACCTTTTCTACTGATTGAAAACAGGAGATTGACATCCCTCCCACCAATCAGAACCCGCCCCACCACACTTTATTGACCGATGCAGGGCAGCTCGGGGTCACGTCCCACATGATTTGAACCCGCGCATATTCGAGGAAGAGTTTCCTGAACTGGGGACTCTTCGGGACTTTGTTTGCCCGGGGACATAGTCCCTCATCCAGGTAGTTAACAGGCAGAAAATAGGATTATCCCCATTTTGTGCCCTGAAATGCGGGCTTCCCGACTTGGGGGTTCCGCGCCAGGGTATAAGAGGCGAACAGGGGGTCGGAGGGGTCTGAAAGTGCACTGTAGAGGTGAGTGATGGGTGCAAGTGTGGAGTGGTAAGTATGTGATATGAGTGTAAAGTGTCAGAAAATATTAACTTACCTTTGTTTCTTCCTGCAGCCTTCAGCCGCTGTGGAGCTGGAGTCCCGACATCTCCATTGTAGAGATCACAGACTGGCTGCTGCATCCTCCGATGCAACAGTCATCTGATTTCTGCAAAGTAGAAAGGTTTGATGAGTCTTGAACACAAGGACTCATCAAACCACACAGAATGTCAGTGTTTGACAGCTTCACGGAGCTGTCAAACGATGACATTTCTTCTTTCAAAAATTCTTGACAGATGACACATTATATGTTGATGTGCTCTGCAACCAGCTTCCCCCTAATTGGCCTACTAAGCCCGCCGGGCGGGTTTAACAAGGTCAATCAGGGGAAAATCCCTCTGGTTGGCCAGAAGCTGATGGAGGTGGGACTAAAACCTGACAAGTGGGAGTCCCGCCTCCAAAAGCTCCCCATTGGCAAAATCACCCCCCATATGACAAAAAAGCCAATCTTTAGGGTGTACATTTTTTGTGTTACAAACTTTTCCCACGCCCTACATAGACTTTTGAGGTGTGATGCCCTCTGGATAAACACTAAACATAGAATGTAATTATACAGATAAAAGTGTACAAAATATAAATTGTTACTGTTGTATTTGTTAATAGTGTTATTTTTAACTACTGATGCTTCTCAGATTGATAGTATAACTCAGTGAGGCCAGAAAGTTGCTGGTGTGGGAATTGGAACCATCAGGCTGGTGGACCTGGTCTAAAGTTAAGGTTAAGGTGCTAAACGTGGAAAATGTGCCACTTAAAATGCTGACATCTCTCGTGTTGAACTTAAAGTTGCTGCAATGTTGCAAGCCAATGAGCTGGAGGAAAGCTTAAATCTCTTTTTAACATGCCATTCTTGTTTCTATCTGTCCAGTAAGATGTAAGGGAAGCTTAAGTTAAAACATTAACAATATAATATGGAAGG
The DNA here is from genome assembly GCA_030390025.1 of Squalus acanthias. Taxonomy (NCBI): domain Eukaryota; kingdom Metazoa; phylum Chordata; class Chondrichthyes; order Squaliformes; family Squalidae; genus Squalus; species Squalus acanthias. The sequence continues at coordinate 85,299,440 of CM059435.1, forward strand.
TGGATAGCACAAGTAATTGGAAGTTAAATGAAGCATGTTTATAGTGTTCATTCTAAGAATTATTTATTTATTTGGTAACAGAATATATACACTTCATCAATTAGTCAGTATTGAAAAGCGCCTTGATCGCATACATGGAAGTCGATACCTCCTGGAGCTTGAACTGTTGGTGAATGAAAAAACACTTGTGCGATTATCGGAGTACATTTATAGCCTCAACAGAAATGGCTACTACATGGATGGTGATGATGAACGGAAGATGAGGAACATTTTCAGGCACAGAGGTCGGAAACTGAAGGAAAATCAAGAAAAGATTATGCTGTGTACACCAACTGGATTCAAATGGCAGCACAACGCTGTGGTACACTTTATAGTTCCAGGTAAAGTTGTATGTTAACATGTACATGTGGAGGAGGGGGTATCATTTTTAAGAGGGCTCTGATAGCAATTTTCAGAAATCAATAATGAGGACTATGGCTCTTAGCATCTCATTAGATTTTGAATCAACTAATATTTTAAATAGTTTAGTTAAATGTTATGGAGCAGTCACCCTTGATTTTAAAGGGAGGAATATTATGTAGGGCTACACCCACTGACTACTTAATATTAAAATGTATGCATTAATAGATTGACTTCAGCAACACTAAACCACATCACATGGCTACAGCTTTGCATTCTTGCACAGTTGTATGTTGCACAATATGCTGAGAAAATAGCCGTATTCAGATTATTTATTTCAGGTGCAAGGAAGGAATGTGGCTCTCATTTTTTAAATAACGCCAATAATATTGGCGCAATTAATACTATTTATTATCCAACTGGCCATTAACCAACCTGACTGAACCTCCCAGCATGCCGCGTGTTTTATCATACTATATACCAGTATCCTGTTGAATTTATATTGTTCAAACAGTAGAACATTTGACATGATACCCAATCAGCGCCACAAATGATTTACTTATCCAAACAAGACTGTTTCTCAAATGGTTTGGATACCTCATTTTAACTTAATATGCACAAGTGTAATATAAGAACTCTATAATCACCTGCACTTGTTGTTCTATCCCTTTTCTTCCCCTCCCCAAATTGCCATTGTTAAACTAATGACCGTAGTGTAATTGGTAGTGTGTTCCAATTCTTCAGTGAAAGAGGCAGTATTGTACAAAACCAGGACTAGCAACCCATCAAAAGTGTGTGATATATAGCTGTTTATGAAGCAATATAAACTTGGTTTTTCTTAGCTTAGAGTTGAATTTGGGGAAATGGAGTTGGGCCAAAAATTCGGCACTTGCTCGGTGAGTACGCGCTCTGTACTCATCCGTAAGGCCCCCTGAAATGCCGGTTTCCTGCATGCGCGGGAAACCGGAACTTCCGGTCTTGTGAAGGGAGGGGTTCAGAGGTGAACTGCGTGTGCGGTAGAGGCTGCGCGCACGCAGCGAACTTAGGTTTTTTTTCAGGTTTCTCAGGGAGGGTAAGTATGGAAGAAGCTGCGCTTTTAAAAAGGAGGCGCAGGACCCGTTTTCAACAAGGTAAGTGGTTAATTAATTACAATTTTAAAAAATTTTCAACAAGTTTATCTTTTTTAGATATTTTAAAGGAAGGTAAGTTTATTTTTAGCACTGTTAAAAAGTATTTTAATTTTTTCAAAAATTTAAATTTTTGTTTAAAGTAGTTAATTTATTTAACTTATAGTTATTTTAAAAATGTGATGGTTTTTTTTTAAATTTATTTGAAGTTTAGGTGTTGTTTTGGGGCCGATTTCAATTCATAGATTTGACAGGTCTTCCTGTCAAATCTATGAATGAAAGATGGTCTGCTGCCATTGGCTCTCCATGGCCCACGTGATCCCAGGGGACGCATCGCACTAACTGCGCCCCTGGGATACACAAGCACTGCGCGCTGGCAGTTGGGGGAGGCCCAGGAGCTGAAGTCCCCGTGGGCCCAGAGGTCAACGGCAGGCGCGGTAGGTAGGTGCGCGCGGGATCCTTGCACCCGCGGGAAGCCAGGGAGCCCAATTTCTGGGTTTTCAGAACTACTTTTGATCACGCAACAGCCTATCGTAATTATGTAAAAGGTCTCAGTGCTTTGCTGTTAAGTCCGTTTTGAAGATTTCTTATTCCACTAATGATAATTAGGGCTGTCCAGTAGCACCCAAGTTTGTGCAGGGCAGGGTGATGAGCATGTGGTTTTTCCTCACCATTCCATCACAGTAAGTTCAGGATTTAAATACACACCAAGTGGAGGGATGGAAAATGGACAATGAGTCAACATGTACCAGCTCAAGGGGATTAACAGAGGTCTTGAATGGGGACATATCCTTGCCTCTTAGTTGAGGGATAGACTGACACACAGGAAGGCGGTAGGTTAAAATGCATGGGGAACGACACAAATTGAAAATTATGTGATGATTTTGCTAATATTCCAACTGAAGTATGTCTAGTTTGTTTTGGCAACACTGGTATTCAGTTTCAGTATATATTTTTTTCAAATCTAAATATAGGTTTGGCATTGAAAAGGTTCAAGTGTTTAATGTTCCAGGAGACCAGTAAAAGAGGGTAAAAAATGGTTTGAGAGTGGGGAGGGGCATTGGAGGTTGAGAAGTGAATATTAGAAACATAGAAGATAGGAGCAGGAGTAGGCCATTCGGCCCCTCGAGCCTGCTCCGCCATTCAATGAGATCATGGCTGACCATCCAAATTCAGTACCCTGTCCCGGCCTTTTCCCCATATCCCTTGATCCCTTTAGCCTTAAGAAATATATCTAACTCCTTCTTGAATATATTTAATGAATTGGCCTCAACTGCCTTCTGTGGTAGAGAATTCCACAGGTTCACCACTCTCTGGGTGAAGAAATTCCTCCTCATCTCAGTCCTTATCCTTAGACTGTGACCCCTGGTTCTGGACTCCCCGACCATCGGGAACATCCTTCCTGCATCTAGTCTGTCTAGTCCTGTTAGAATTTTATAAGTTTCAATGAGATCCCCTCTCATTCTTCTAAACTCCAGCGAGTATAAGCCCAATCGACCCAATCTCTCCTCATATGTCATTCCTGCCATCCCAGGTATCAGCCTGGTGAATCTTCGCTGCACTCCCTCCATGGCAAGAACATCCTTCCTCAGATAAGGCGACCAAAACTGCACACAATACTCAAGGTGTGGTCTCACCAAGGCCCTGTACAACTGCAGCAAGACATCCTTGTTCCTGTATTCGAACCCTCTCGCTACGAAGGCCAACATACCATTTGCCTTCTTAACCACCTGCTACACCTGCATGCTTACCTTCAGCGACTGGTGCACAAGGACACCCAGGTCTCGTTGCACTTCCCCTTTTCCCAATCTATTGCCATTCAGATAATAATCTGCCTTCCCGTTTTTGACACCAAAGTGGATAACCTCGCATTTATCCACATTATAATGCATCTGCCATGATTCTGCCCAATCACCCAACCTGTCCAAATCATACTGGAGTTTTTCGGCATCCTCCTCACAGCACACACGCCCACCCAGCTTTGTGTCGTCTGTAAACTTGGAGATATTACATCTAGTTCCCTCGTCTAGATCATTAATATATATTGTGAATAGCTGGGGTCCGGTACCCCACTAGTCACTGCCTGCCACTCGGAAAAAGACCCGTTTATTCCAACTCTTTGCCTTCTGTCTGCCAACCAGTTCTCTATCCAAGTCAATACCTTGCCCCCAATCCCATGTGCCTTAACTTTACATGCTAATCTCTTATGCGGGACCTTATCGAAAGCCTTCTGAAAGTCCAAATACACCACATCCACTGGTTCTCCCTTATCTATTTTACCAGTTACATCTTCAAAAAATTCCAGTAGATTGGTCAAGCATGATTTACCTTTTGTAAATCCATGTTGACTTTGTCCGATCCTGTCACTGTTTTCCAAGTGCTCTGCTATTACATCTTTTATAATGGACTCTAGCATTTTCCCCACTACCGATGTCAGGCTTACCGGTCTATAATTCCCTGTTTTCTCTCTACCACCTTTTTTGAATAGTGGGGTAACATTAGCTACCCTCCAATCCATGGGTACTGTTCCAGAATCTATCGAATTTTGGTAGATGACCAGCAATGCATCTACTATTTCTAGGGCCACTTCTTTAAGTACCCTAGGATGTAGATTATCAGGCCCTGGGGATTTATCGGCCTTCAATCCCGTCAATTTCGCTAACACCATTTCCCTACAAATACTGATTTCTTTCAGTTCCTCCCTCTCATTAGACCCTATGTTCCCCGACATCTCTGGGAGGTTATTTATGTCCTCCTTTGTGAAGACAGAACCAAAGTATGTATTTAATTGGTCTGCCATTTCTTTGTTCCCCATTATAAATTCCCCTGATTCTGACTGCAAGAGACCTACGTTTGACTTCACCAATCTTTTTCTCTTCACATATCTATAAATGCTTTTACAGTCAGTTTTTATGTTCCCTGCAAGTTTACTCTCATACTCTATTTTCCCTCTCTTAATTAATCCCTTTGTCCTCCTTTGCTGAATGCTAAACTGCTCCCAATCCTCAGGTTTACTGCTTTTTCTGGCCAAATTATATGTCCTCTCCTTGGATCTTATGCTATTCCTAATTTCCCTTGTTAGCCACGGTTGAGTCACCTTTTTTGTTTTATTTTTATGCCAAACTGGGATGAACAAATTCTGCAGTTCATCCATGCAATCTTTGAATATTTGCCATTGCCTATCCACCGTCAGCCCTTTGAGTAACATTCCCCAATCAATCCTACCCAACTCGCGCCTCATACCATCGTAGTTTCCTTTATTTAAATTCAGGACCCTAGTCTCCGAGTCAACTACTTCACTCTCCATTTTAATGAAGAATTCTATCGTATTATGATCACTCTGACCCAAGGGGCCTCGCACAACAAGATTGCTAATTAATCCTTTCTCATTACATAATACCCAGTCTAAGATGGCCTGATCTCTAGTTGGTCCCTCGACATATTGGTCCAGGAAACCATCCCGTATACACTCCAGGAATTCCTCCTCCACAGTACTGTTACTAATTTGGTTAGCTCAATCTATATGTAAATTAAAGTCACCCATGATAACTGCTGTGCCATTATTGCACGCTTCTCTAATTTCCCTTTTAATGCCATCCCCAACCTCCGCATTACTGTTTGGTGGTCTGTATACCACTCCCACTAACGTTTTCTGCCCCTTGGTATTTCTCAGTTCTACCCATACAGATTCCACATCATCAGAGCTAATATCCTTCCTTACAATTGTGTTAATCCCCTCTTTAACCAGCAATGCTACCCCACCTCCTTTTCCTTTTTGCCTATCTTTCCTGAATATTGAATACCCCTGGATGTTGAGTTCCCAGCCTTGGTCACCCTGGAGCCATGTTTCCGTAATCCCAATCATATCGTATTTGTTTACCTCTATTTGCGCAGCTAATTCATCCACCTTATTACGAATGCTCCTCGCATTCAGATACAAAGCCTTCAGGCTTGTTTTTTTAATGCTCTTAGACCTTTTAGAATTATTATTTACTGTGGCCATATTTGATTTAAACCCTTGATTTCTCTGACTGCCACCTTTGTTTTTCACCTTCCTGTCTTTTGCTTCTATCCTTGTTTCCCTTTCCTCTGTCTCCCTGCTCAGGTTCCCAACCCCCTGCCATTTTAGTTTAAATCCTCCCCCAGAGCACTAGCAAACACTCCCCCTAGGACATCGGTCCCGGTCCTGCTCAGGTGCAAACCGTCCGGTTTGTACTGGTCCCACCTCCCCCAGAACCGGTTCCAATGTCCCAGGAATTTGAATCCCTCCCCCTTGCACCATTCCTCTAGCCACGTATTCATCTGAAATATCCTTCTGTTTCTACTCTGACTAGCACGTGGCACTGGTAACAATCCTGAGATTACTATCTTTGAGGTCCTATTTTTTAATTTACCTCCTAACTCCCTATATTCAGCTTTTAGGACCTCATCCCGTTTTTTACCTATATCGTTGGTACCTATATGCAGCACGACAACTGGCTGTTCACCCTCCCCCTCCAGAATGTTCTGCAGCCGCTCTGAGACATCCTTGACCCTTGCACCATATTCTTGCCGTTATTGAACTTGGTGATATTTACCAGTAAATGTTTGCAATAATTTCTGCATTCTTCCTGCAGTGAAAAATCAAGCTCGGTGGGTGCAGCAATTTATCTTTGATATGGAAGAGTTGTATAGAGCCACTGGGGATGAGTACTTCAATGTCATCATCACTGATTACAGCAGTACAGACATGGATGTTGAAGAAGCCCTGAAACGTAGCATGCTGACCAGGTAGCTGTAGCTTTCACCCTCCTTACTTTTTCCTTAAAAACATGACGCAAAAAGCTTTGACTTTTTTGTTAAAATTGGAATAATGATATAAAAACTAGCTCTGCAGGTTGCCTACTAATTGAGTGATTATGACCTTATGGAATTAATAAATATTTTTATATGACTAATATGTAAACGGAGAACTACTTTACAGTCTCCTCTGTAAACACAGAGGGGAGCTCTGATTAGATTTACCACTAATGACTCCATCATACAACATTACTATGAAGTTCACTGTGCCACTTCTATAGTTTACTGTCCCTGTTATAATATAACTTATAATACATTTCCATCATGGATACTTGCTTCCTATTGGCTATTGCATTAACCATATGTGAACGTTATGCACTTTTATGCTTCCCATAAATTTTAATCTCCAAGCATTCCTACCAGAGGGGAACCGAGTGGAACAGTGGACCACAACATTGTTTCTTCACCTTTGGGACCCGGGTTTGATGTAGCCGATGCTCATGTGATGAAGCTCTTCTTTCTCTGCTAGCTGCAAGGTCCTGCACAAACTGAATCTGGACCAGCTGCTTCTTGGTGCAGATCCATGAGTTTGACACAACTCAATGTTAAATTGCTAATCTCATTCCCAGAAGCATGGCTGGTGTCACAAGTGGGGGGAAAAACACTTCAGTGTAACATAGGGCACTCCTTAGAGGTTGGGGTTAAGACACATTGTTGGAGCTTTACTCTGCATTTGGTTAATAACTAACCTTGGGGTGTGCTTGATTTTGATGCTACTTATCTGAAGTGAAGAAATGTTCCATTGTTCAGCACTGACATCGCTCAACTCAAGCAGCAACAAAATTCTCCTTATCTATATGACTCAATAAAGCCAACATCTTTTTTCTTGAACAAGTGTGTAGTTAAGCAAGAGCTGAAATGTGCACGCTTCTTGACACAAGTTCATGCTTTTGGACAGGTATCAATATGTGAAACTTGAGGGGAATTTTGAGCGCTCAGCTGGTCTGCAGGCTGGAATAGATCTAATAAAGGTAAGGAAGAATAACTTTCTTAAAATTTATCAAAATGTTGAAAGTGTTACTGTAGTCTGGTCAATGGTAGATAAACATGTGCCTGATCTGAACATCTATTCCAGTGTACCAAGCCACTTCCTATTGTATGAATTCCCTGAACCGAGCAAAATGCTCAAGTAACCTGTGTAAGATCTTCACCTATTTTCTCCCAAAAGTGGAATGCACAACACATTAGGCAATATTCATCCATTGTCAAATTTCATCTATAACAGCAAGATGTTGTAGAAATCAAATCACTTTATTTAAAAAATGTTCCTTTGTTGCAATTTCAGTTGCTGTCTGTCTTGCTCTCTATCACTTGTGGCCTCTCTGTGTTTGTCTCACTGTCAACTGGCCTCTCTTTATATTGAATTATTGAGCAAATAATTAAATGGATTGTAGTAATAAGTTGACTATTGCCTACAGTTTCTAGAAATCCTGATGCAAGCAAAACATTTCCTATCAAACTAAGAGTTTATCAGGGACATATATACCTACATGTTTTCAGGTATTATAAACGTAGCAAGCTTCATTATTTAAGTTCATGTTTTTTAAATTGTGTGTGGTTTTAAGACTTATAATTAGTGAAGGGGTTGGCATCCTCTGCCACAGATTCATTTTGCTTTTGTAAATTTGCAATTTTAAAATGTGAAATTGCAATATGGTGAAAGCTTTTTATAAGTAGGCAAACTGAATTGGAATTATGCTGATAGTTCTTTTACAATTGGCTGCAGTTGGAGTCAGTCATGACAAGCCCTTGCCCTCAGCATTCTCTCCCGCCTCATTTTGAAGTTTAGCTGGGCCACAGCCCCAAAGGCCCACTTCAGTCCCTTGCACTGTCCCAAACGGTCCGGCCCACTCCCTCTGCTACTAGTGTTGCCGCAATCACCCGGCAAAGAGATACAGGAGCTAAAAACCATCAGTTATGCCAGGAATGCCTCTACCGATGCCCCCCAGTGCTGGCCCGCCAGATTTGCAGGGTCAATTAGAGAGCATCTCATTTGCATGGGGCCGGCCAGTGCCTGCACCACTATGGGCACAACTCAAGTGCCCGTCTGCCCCATGCTGCTGGAAACCTTGGAGCCTGCCTGCTGTTGGGAATGAAGGTGCCCAAGCCCCGCCCAGCAAGAGACCCATTCCCTACCCACTTTGGTCCCCTGTCGCAGCCTAGGGAGTCCCTGCTCTGAACCTGGCCAATCTACCTCAATGGCCACGGAAGGGGTGGGCAGAGAGACAATCGGGCAATCCAGGTCAGCACCCAGTATATCAGGATCCCAGCCTTTTTCCAAACTCTTCCACCAGAGTTATTGAGGGGAGTCCAACAGAACGGCCGAGTAAATTCGGCCCCAATCAGTTTGAGTGAAGATCCATTCGGTGTAGAGATATGTACCTCCAATTCCTTGTAAAACATTTTTTATAAATGAACCCAGAGAATTTCTATTGGAATATGCACGCAACTTTCTGAAACTGCAGTGCTCGTGCAAGTGGTCCCACTATGAAGTGGGCCAGAGTATGTTCTGTATTGGATAGAGTAATTTTTCCAGTCAAATGAAACAGGCTAATGCTGTAGTTACTGAGGAACAGCCAGTCTCTCATTGAATAAGGTTCTGCTGCAATCACTAAAGTAAATGGGCAATCTCCTCGTTGTATTGGTGCATTATGCATAATTTGTAGTGCTTTTTGCTGACATGAGGTGATTAACCCTAATAAGTTTCAAGCTGGCAGAAATGACTTGTTCTGAACTAGTCTTTTGATAGTTGATGTGCTGTGACATAATAACAAATACCAAATCCAGTAGCAGAGATTGGAAATGGATGTTTATTCTCGCTCATAAAAGTGGCAAGTGTCCAGACATAAACTATTAGGGTCATAAGTGGAGGAACTGTTTATGCAAGCTGAATAATTAGCAAACATGTGGAAATACTGAAGTCTGCCTCCGAGGGCCCAGGGGACACAATCTAAATCATGTGCAAGAAGGTTGGATTTGAGAAGTTGCGTACAGTTGATGCCCAAAGTGTTACATTACTGCCAGAACTCTCCCTCTTTCAGTACTGCAAGACTTCCCGTTGATACTTTTACTTGTGCCTCATTAACCTCCTGTTATTGTGTTAATTATCTCATGAATTGACAGAGGGAGGGCATTTCAACAAACTTTCTCCAACTACAGACTGAAGTTCACATGCAGCAAAAGCTGTTTAGTTAAATAATTTCAGGGTGGGCAGAATTCTTGCTTTGTGCTGCGAGCCAGTGATTATTTTTCAAACCCGGTTGAGAATTTGATTGTGGAGTTTTAACTTTTTTCAGGATGGTATACTTAAGAATTGTTCCTATTTGGAACCAGTGGCATTTTCCTTCTCTTACTTACTCCAGCTGGAACACAGAAGAAAATTGTATGTGACACTACAATGGTTCTTAAACAATGTTCCTGTTTGATGTATTTATCACGCCGAGGGGGTGCAAGAAGATTATTCTGTAATATCAGTTCAATATATTCCACATGGCAAGCTGCCTGAAATATGTACAGGAGGAAGAGGAAGGGCAGCAGTCACGTGTAAAAATGGGTTGAAAGCGAAACATGCCATTTTCAATCATTTATAACTTCATAATGATGTGTCTCAAAGTATCCATAATGTTTCTATAATTTCAGCTGGCAATGCCACTTTAAATGGATGAGGACGTTCAGTAGCTCGCCCACGGGGCAGAATTATGCCTTTCTTTATGCACTGTATATTTTTTTTATATCAGTGAAGTGCAGAAGAAAAAGTAAGAAAGAGGAGGAAGAAAGACAAACCAGAAAAGAAGCAAGAGGGGAACCAGAAATTAGCAGAGACGAGCAGAAATGAGATCCGAGGACAGAGAGATATAAACAGCAGTAAAATTAGAAATATCCCCAAAATTGCAGGGACCAGATTGAGGAAAACAGCAAAAGTGACAAAGAAGTTATTAAGTTGTATGTACGTCAGTGTCTGTAGTGTAACTAATAAGGTTATAGGCTGCAGGCACAAATTTGCTACATGGGATTATGACGTGGTTGCATTAACAGAGACATGACTCAAACAAGGCCAGGAATGGGTTCTTAATATTCCTGGTTAACAAGTATTCAAGAATGATAGAGAAGGAAAAAGAGGAGGGGGCGTGACAGTTTTGATTAAGGATGGTGTTACAGTTCTAAATAGAAAGCATTTACTAGATGGTTCTAGGACTGAATCTATTTGGCATGAGTTGAGGAACAGAGGGAGAGCTGTTACATTGTTGGGAGTTTATTTATAGAGCTCCAAACAGTGAAAAGGAGCTAGATGAGCAAATTTGTCGGCAAATTTTAAAGGTGTGTAACAAAAATATAGTAACATTAGGAGACTTTAATTACTCTAACATAAACTGGGAAAAACATAGTGCTAAGAGTAGGGAAGGAGAGGAATTGCTGATATGTGCACAGGAGAACTTTCTCGATCAGTGTGTCTCCAGAGGACACAGATTTAAGGTGATTGGCAGAAGAACCAAAGGCGACATGAAGAAAAACCTTTTTACTCAGCGAGTGGTTAGGATCTGGAATGCAGTGCCTGAAGGGTGGTGGAGGCAGACTCAATCACGGCTTTCAAAAGGGAATTGGATAAGTACCTGAAGGAAAAAAATCTGCAGGGCTACAGGGAAAGTGCGGGGGAGTGGGACTAGCTGAAGTGCTCTTGCAGAGAGCCAGCATGGGATCGACGGGCCGAATGGCCACCTTCCGTGCTGTAACCATTCTATGATTCAGTCCAACACGGAAGGGAGCATTGTTGGATCTGGTTCTGGGAAATTAAGTAGGACAAGTGGAGTGTGTTACAGTAGGAGATCATCTAGCTAGCAGTGACCACAACATAATTCGGTTTAAAGTAATTATGGAAAGAGACCAGTAAATATCGAAGGTAAAAATGCTCAACTGGAGAAGAGCTAATTTCAGTGACTTAAGAAGGGATCTAGTACAGGTAGATTGGAAAAGGCGATTGCAGGGTAAAGCAGTAACGGAGCAATGGAGGGGTTTCAGGGAAGAGATAGTTCAGGTACAATGCATATTCCTTTGAAGGGAAACAGTGGAGCATCCAAAGCTATTACACCCTGGATGACAAAGGAAATAAAAGTTAAAATAAAGCAGAAAAAGGAGGCTTATGACAAATGTCAGGAGCAAGATTAAGTTAATAACCAGGAAGATTGTGGAAAATATAGGAGGGAATTGAAAACATTATTACAGGAGGCAAAGAGAGGTTACAAGCAAAGATTAGCAGGCAACATTAAATTGAACCCTAAAATATTTCATAAACATATAAAGGGTAAGTGGTTTGATGGGGCAAGAGTTGGGCCTATTAAGGACCCAAAGGGAAATCTTCATGTAGAGGCGGAGGACATGGCAAAAGTATTAAATGAGTACTTTGCATCAGTCTTCACAAATCAAACGGATGATGTGAAGGTTACACTGAAACAGGAGAGGGAAGTTATGGACAGGATATTAATAGACAGAGAAGTCATACTAAAAAATTAGCATTACTAAAAGTTTGTAAGTCACCTGGTCCAGGTTGCTGAAAGAAGCAAAGGTAGAAATAGCAGAGGCATTGGTCACAATCTTCCAATCCTCATTGGATACAGAAGTAGTGCCGGAGGACTGAAGGGTTACTAATGTTATACCACTATTCAAGAAAAGGGAGATGAATAAAGCAGGAAACTACAGGCCAGTCAGCCTAACAGTAAAATTAGGTGTGTCCACCCTGAAGTAATTTTAAAAGTGTAATTAATACTAGTTGATATCCTGTGATATTGCACACAGGACATCAATAGCAGACACCTACCCTCATACTTGTAATGTCATTGTTCCAGATAAATGTGATGTCAACTCTCTTTAAAATAGAGTACACCAGAATCCTGTTACGATGGGGATGGGAATATCCATAATGGGGCTGGGCAAATCTAAATAGGCAGTGCATTGTAACAGGTCTAAGGGGGGGGCGGGGGGCAGCAGGGAGAGAGGTCCACAACAAGGGTGGGGGAGGATCCATAATGTGGAGAAGTTCGACAACAAGAGGGGAAGATAGATCAGGCCAGGACCTGGGCTGACAAAGGCAGCAGGGCCGAATCATGCCACAATCTGGCCAGGACCAGAGTCTGGGTCTGGGCTGACAAAGACAGAAAACCATATTGGGCCGGGGCCTGAGTTGACGAAGACAATAAGACCATATTAGACCAGGGCCTGGCCTGATGGAAGCAACAGGGCAAATTGAAGACAATTGAAAACTGAAGTGGGGCAAAGCTGGAGACATATTGGGCTGCAGCCAGGGCTGACAGAAGCAGCGGGGTAGCAAGAAACACTACACAGGTGATTTAAAAGCAATTTTAAAGTTCAAGCACAAGCTAGAAATTAATTTTAACTTTGATAAATGGAAAACTTATCCAGAAGTAGAGTTTGTGTGAAGCAGAGGCTGCAGACTTGTTGAGGCATGTACAGACAAGGTGAGTAGCTGGGAGTGGCATGAGAGGAGTACTATAGCACCACCACTATTGGAATGCCGACAACTATATTGTGACTGGCTCGGAGAAAAGTCTACGGGCCGATCTGGCCAGCCCTGGGGAGGCGGGACTGCCAGGAAAATGGCAGAATTTGGGGCTGGGTGCCCAACCCACCTCCATGCTATCTTGCCAGGAGGCGGGTAGCCGTCCCACGCCGGGTCCCATCTCCTTGGAGGCGGTAAGGGGATTAGTGCCACTTAGTTTGTTAACAGGTAGTTAACAGGCAGATAAGAGGATTATCCCCATTTTACTCACAAAAGTGCAGGCTTCCTGAAGGCTCTGAACCCGCCAGGGTCACTGAGGCGAGTAGTGGGTCTGCGGGGGTCGGAGGGGTCCAAAAGTGTGCTGTGGAGGTAAGTGATGGGTGCAAGTGTGGAGAGGTGAGTATCTGAGGTAAGTGGAAAGTGTTAGAAAAAGTGTACTTATCTTTGTTTCTTCCTGCAGGCTTCAATCGGTGGGTATGCGGAGAGTCTCGCACCTCTGCGGTAGAGATTTCAGATGGCCGTTGCATTCTCCAATGCAACAACCATCTAATTTCTGCAAAAGAAAGAGGTTTGATGAGGTCTTGAATTCAAGAACTCATCAAACTACAGAGAATGTCAGTGTTTGACAGCTTCACAGAGCTGTCAAACAATCAATTCATTTGTCAAAAATTTTTGACAGATGAAATGTCATACGTTCTCTGTAACCGGCTTTCCCTTAATTGGCCTGCTAAACCCACTGGGCGGGCTTCACAAGGTCAATCAAGGGAAAATAGCGTGGGTTGGCCACAAATCGATGAAGGCGGGACATCAACCCACCAAGCAGCAGTCCCGCCTCCAACGCGCCCCCATTGGCAAAATCACCCCCTACATCTTTAGATAGGGAATATGGTTTCTCCATTATAAATGTTTACATAGGGAGTTTCAATGTTAATGTTGAAATAAAAAGTGTGACTCAAAAATGTGAGAGGAAATGAGTTTTTTGGACAGTGTTCATACTGTATGCAAAATATTTTAATAAAAAATATAATAATATAAATATTTTTCCCTTAAATGGTTATCAGCCTGGTATTATTCACGATCACAGGTGATTTAAATCAAATTAGATTTTGGGGATAGCACAGTGACAGCAAATTGAGTACCAGTGCATGGAAATAAGGATGATGAGATATGGGCATGGGCTCACTGTTCCCTACACACTGATTTATGGCTCTCAGGGTTGCTGACATGACGAGCAAAAATTAGGCATCTGCCTACGGGGAAGAGAAAGAGGGGAATTGATCACTCGTGGAGGTTGGATTTTTTGAGACACGAATGCCCTATGACATGGCAAGCACTGCTTAGTCCCTGAAGGCTCCATTTTTCTCCCTCCATGCCAAGGCAAGGTACTTTTAAAAAAATCCAACATGTAAGGGTAAAAGATTCAAAGATCTTCTGGCCCAAGTCTGGTGTTCAATTGGCTGAGCTGCTTGACATGACTTACAAGGGAAGAAGAGAGGGTAGATCATAAGGACAGTCACATCACACCACGCTCCAAAAAATGATTAACAAAATTTAAAAATTAACATTTTGTGGAAGTTAACAAAAATGAAGACACAGCCTGGTACCTCCTCTGACTCAGACAAAAACAGTAACGCAAAACCCTTCATCAACTCTTACAGGATTATCTACATCCCAATGCCCTTCTTGCATAATACTCTTAATTCATCATCTTGCATTGGTCCATCACTCCTGACAGACCTGTATCCACTGCTACTTCATCCTAATGTAGCTCAAAATGTTCCTTCTCAGTTTGGAAGGCAAAATCCCTTTGTGTTTGTGCGCCCATCGTGTTTTACTGAAATCTTGCTGGAAAAATGCCTTAAAACACAGCCGCATGACAGTTTCACATATCTGTATTTGGACTTTACTGAAATCCTAGTGACAATGTTGATGCTGTTCAGCCACAGTAAAGTGGATTATGGGGTAATTTTATACAAATTAGCGCTGGCAGTTCAGTGCTTCATGCGACGGGAATGTAAATCGGGAATTCGGGTGAAGGGAAGACTTTTTAATAATTTTAATGGATGGAAAATCTTGTGGGATATGCTGATCTTCGCAACCAAATTTCCAATATGCACACGAAGGTCTGCACCAGGAGTGCTTGTTTGTGAAATCTACCTTTGTGTCTGCATTGCTGGGTTAGAGTGAAGCTGAAGTCATCGGTGTTTCTTCAAGTCTTCCTTATTCTTCATTTCAGGATGACCACAGCATTGTTTTCCTGTGTGATCTGCACATATACTTTCCTCCAAGCATAATAGACAGCATCAGAAAACATTGTGTGGAAGGAAAGATGGCATTTGCCCCAATAGTAATGAGACTGAACTGTGGCTCTTCACCACAGGAACCTGATGGTAAGTGACAACAATAAGTAACTTCAGTTATTGCTTCGAAATTAATCTAGGATTTTGCTGGCTATTATGGGGTGTTCTCTTAACATTAAATTTTCAGATATGCTAATTGTAAGACCGAAAACCGATATTGGTACTATAATAGGCGGCAAAGTGATTACTAAGGATTTAAAAGAAGAACCTGTTCTCAGGTTGACAAACTAGATCATTCTCCTTTCTGAATTCTCAACTGGTTGATGGTTGGCATGTAGGATATATGTGCTTGATCATATCTGTGTGGTTCAGATAACAAATCAAGCAAGCAAGATTGGTCTAGAGTGTTTGATTTGTTAATTTTTGATCTTTTCCCAATGTGCAGATGCTAAAGTACACTTCAGACAAGTAGCATAAGTTGATGAAACAATTAATATTTGATTCACTTATAATCTCTAGGATACTGGGAAATGAATGGCTTTGGCTTGCTAGGAATCTACAAATCGGATCTTGTTGGGATTGGTGGGATGAATACGAAAGAATTCCGTGACCGTTGGGGAGGAGAAGACTGGGAACTGCTGGATAGGTAAAAGATTTGAAATCAAATAAAAATTATTACTGAGTGTTTGTAAGGATGGGCAGCAAAAAGCCACAGTTTTAATTTTATATTTCTCCTTTCATTTTATTTTCAGTTCTCCCCTCTTACCATCTTACACAAACTAGGGTTGTATTCCCTGGAATTTGGAAGATTAAGGGGTGATTTGATCGACGTTTTCAAGATATTAAGGGGAACTGATAGGGTAGATAGAGAGAAACTATTCCCACTGGTTAAGGAATCTCGGACTAGGGGACATAGCCTAAAATTTAGAGCCAGACCGTTCAGGAGTGAAGTAAGGAAGCACTTCTACACACAGAGGATGGTAGAAGTTTGGAACCCTCTTCCACAAATGGCAGTTGATGCTAGGTCAATTGTTCATTTTAAATCTGAGATTGATAGATTTTTGTTAACCTAAGGTATTATGGGATATGGGGCAAATGTGGGTATATGGAGTTAGGTCACAGATCAGCCATGATCTCACTGAATGGCGGAACAGGCTCGAGGGGCTCAATGGCCTACTCCTGTTCCTATGGGCGCGATCTTGCCAGCCCTGGGGAGGCGGGTATGGAGGCAGGACTGCCGGGAAAATGGCAGATTCTGGGGGTGGGTGCCCATCCCGCCCCCAACCCGCCTCCGTGCCATCTTCCCAGGAGGCGGGTAGCCGACCCGCGCCGGGTCCCGTCTCCTGGAGGCGGGAAGGGGATTACAGCCACTTAACTGCCTGTTAACAGGTAGTTAACAGGCAGTTAAGAGGATTATCCCCATTTTTCCACCAGAGGTGCGGGCTTCCCGACGTCGGGGAACCCCGCCAGGGTCACCGAGGCGAGCATTGGGTCTGTGGGGGTCGGAGGGGTGCAAAAGTGCACTGTGGAGGTAAGATGAGTGCAAGTGTGGAGGGGTAAGTATGTGAGATGAATGAAAAGTGATAGAAAATGTTTACTTACCTTTGTTTCTTCCTACAGGCTTCAAACGTTGGGGATGCGGAGAGTCTCGCAGCTCACCGGCAGAGATGACAGATGGCTGCTGCATTCTCCGATGCAACAACCATCTAATTTCTGCTAAAGAAAGAGGTTTGATGAGTCTTGAATACAAGGACTGATCAAACAACATAGAATGTCAGTGTTTGACAGCTTCACAGAGCTGTCAAATGATGACAATTTGACAGATGAAACGTCATACGCTGGGCGGGCTTAACAAGGTCAATCAAGGAAAAATAGTGTGGTTTGGCCACAAGTCGTTGGAGGCGGGACAACGACCAGACAAGCAGCAGTCCCGCCTCAAACGCGCCCCCATTGGCAAAATCGCCCCCTATGATCCTATGAAAGCTGAAAAAGTTAGTATTGGGCAGGCTCATTGAATGTGGGAGCTATGTTCCCTCTAAGATGCACTGATCTGTAAGGTCCCGTGCACTCAAATTCAAAGGCCTCACACAGTTGAGAGCTGCAGCTAGGAGAGGGGCCCAATAGCCAAAGGGCAAGTGGTTGCAGAGAGCCCAGGATAAAGTGCAGCTGTGGGTGGGGGGGGGGCAGAATTTCATTTGATTGGCTTTCAGCTCTTGCGTAGTGCAGTCAGTGTGTCTGGATTGGAGGAGGTGAATACGCTCTCGGTCATGGCCAGGTAGGAGTGTTGTGCTCCAGAAGCGTGGGCTTAGAGCAAATGGCTCTTTATGCAAATGTATAAAATGTAGACTGAAGGGAGCGAGGGAAAAGCCAGACGTTTTTACTGAGAACACTGCTGCCCAGAGAGCAGCCGCTTCGGCAGAAAGTGCTGGCAGTAAGTCTCAGGCTGCTCCTCCAACGCAAACCCAGCTCCCAATATCAGATTTTAAAACTCCATCAACTTTACAAACTATTTGTAATAGCTCTGTGGAAAAATTGTGACGACTGATTTAAATGGTGGAGGGTTTCAATCAGTGGAATTCTGATTTTTGCAGTGAGGTGAAAGGATTGTTTATAAAATCCCACTTTCCCCCCAAAAAACTTTAAAAAAAATTAAATACATGATTTTGGGTTTTTTTCTATAAGAAGAAATGGGAACAATATTTTTACCTGGTCGGTTAGTCCGAAACTACAACTGGGATAAATATTTGTGCAGCCGCACGGGATCTGCCGCTGACTCTGATCGCCTCGGGCAGTAAACATGGCTGAAACCCCCCGGCTCTGCAGATTCCCAGGGATTGCGCGGATTGTATGGGTTTTACTCTCAATCCCTCGCCCCCCCCCCACCCCCAACCTCTCTCTTTCCCCTCCTCTTCTCTCGCTCTCTTTCAGTAAGTCTCAGGCTGCTCCTCCAAAAAAGGATAATTTTTTTGCAGTTTTCTATAATAGCTGTGTTGGGACGTCTCAGCCACAAGATCAAATCCATTAAGTGCACTCGTTAATTTAGTGTCAAACCGCCTATTGCTACAAGCAGTGTGAGTAATGTTCAACAAAGTAAAATATCTCAATCAACAGCTTTGACGTTAACAAGACAAGCGTTCTGTAGTACACGAATCATTTTATAAATGTGCAACTTGTAATAGTTTTCTATTAATGGTGTAAAATCAGTTTTAATCCTGCAAGTCTTTGCATGGCTTGTGTAAAGTATTTGCTCCACCATGGTGTTCCCTATGAGTTTTAGAAACTGCTTTTGAGTATAAAGCTACAAAACAATGCAGTCTCCTTTTGTTGATGTGCCGCGGAGATAAGTACCACCTCATAAGAACATAAGAATCCAGAGCAGGAGTGGGCCAGACGGCCCCTCGAGCCTACTCCACCGTTCAATAAGATTATGGCTGATCATCGACCACAACTCCACTTTCCCGCCCCATCTCCATATCCCTTGATTCCCCTAGAGTCCGAAAATCTATCTATCTCAGCCTTGAATATACTGAAAGGCTCAGCATGCACAGCCCTCTGGGGCAGAGAATTCCAAAGATTCACAACCCTCTAAGTGAAGAAATTCCTCCTCATCTCAGTCTTAAATGGCCTACCCCTTATCCTGAGACTATGCCCCCTAGTTCTAGACACTTCAGCCAGGGGAAACAACCTCTCAGCATCTACCCTGTCAATCCCCTTCAGAATCTTGTATGTTTCAATGAGATCACCTCTCATTCTTCTAAACCAGCGGTTCCCAACCTTTTCCTTCATGCGGACCACCAGCCGTTTAAAAATTGCTTCTGCAGACCACCAGCCGTTTAAAATTTTTTTAACAGCCTATGGCTGACGGGAGTCAAACTTATATTTTTTTTTTCACGGACCACCTGCAGTACCCTCGCGGACCACAGGTTGGGAAACACTGTTCTAAACTCCAGAGAGTATAGGCCCATTCTACACGATTTCTCACCATAGGACAGCCCTCTCATCCCAGGAATCAATCTAGTGAACCTTCGTTGCACCGCCTCCAAAGCAAGTATATCCTTCTGTAAGACGTGCGGAATTACCCCTCGCCCCGTCCATCAGGTTATAGAGTTCAGACTTGAGACTTATCAGAAATTACACCAGACACACGGTTCTGTCTTTAACCTTTTATTGTTCCTAAGACAGATTCAAAACCCCAACCACTATTCGAGCAGTACACCAATAATATTACAAGAAATCATACATACAACCACCCACGGATGATCAGTCCAGTGTTGATTGTAGGTCCTCGTAAGTGTAAAGACTGGCCAGGCCCCTCCTTCCGACTGCAGCCTGATTCTCGTAGGCGAGTTGACTGGCCAAACCACCTTCTTCTGACTGCAGTGCTGATATTCTTTAGCCACTATGTTTTATACAGCTTTCCTTGCCTTTCGCAGTAAATCAATCATTCAGAGATAGTGAAATGTTCCTTTAATGTTGCTCTGAGCTGTTTGAGCCAGTCAAACGTTCACACTCACACATCCGGTGTGACTATCCATTAATTGTTCTTATCACAGCCCAAAATTGTTCATTCACTCCTAAAGTTTACAAAAGTGGCAGAAAACCACTTGGTTGCGGTCTGTGGGTTACGTTGTATTCGGTATTTCAAAACTTCAAAGGTATGACTTCGCCCCTTTAACCTCCGAAATGTCATCAGAGACACCATGTCTGCAAAACTAAGGGGGTTTGTTTATCTCTGTTGTCTATCAAAGCAAATCCCATGTCCCTTATCAGTGACAACTTTATTTCACTTTGGGGAAGAAAAACCTTTCGGCCTGGCAAAGCATTTCAGTATATATCGAAATTAAGAATTAAGGGTCTGTGTATGCCTACACTTCCTTCGATAAGGAGACCAAAACTGTGCACAGTACGCCAGGTGTGGTCTCACCAAGACCCTGTACAATTGTAGCAAGACTTCCTTACTCTTATACTCCAACCCCCTTGCAATAAAGGCCAACATGCCATTTGCCTTCCTTATTGCTTGCTGTACCTGCATGATAGCTTTCTGTGTTTCTTGCACGAGGACACCCTAATCTCTCTGAACACCAACGTTTGAAAGTTTCTCACCATTTAAAAAAATTCTGTTTTTCTATTCTTCCTACCAAAGTGAATATCCTCACATTTCCCTACATTATACTCCATCTGCCACCTTACTGCCCACTCACTTAGTCTATCTATATCCCTTTGCAGACTCTTTGTATTTTCCTCACAGTTTACTGTCCCACCTAGCTTTGTATCATCAGCAAACTTGGATACATTACACTCGGTCCCTTCATTTGCTTCATTAATATAGATTGTAAATAGCTGAGGCCCCAACACTGATCCTTGCAGCACCCCACTAGTTACAGCCTGCCAACCTGAAAAAGATCCGTTTATCCCTACTCTCTGTTTTCTGTCCGTTAACCAATCCTCTATCCATGCTACTATATTACCCCCAACCCCATGAGCCCTAATCTTGTGTAATAACCTTTTATGTGGCACCTTATCAATTGCCTTTTGGAAATCCAAATATACTACATCCACTGGTTCCCCTTTATCTACCCTGCTAGTTACATCCTCAAAAAACTCTAATAAATTTGTCAAACACAATTTCCCTTTCATAAAACCATGTTGACTCTGCCTAATCATGTTATGATTTTCTAAGTGACTTGATACCACTTCCTTAACAATGGATTCCAGCATTTTCCCGACGACTGATGTCAGGCTAACTGGCCTGTAGTTCCCTCTTATATTAATTACGTTAAGTTCCTCACCCTCATTAGACCCTTGGTTCCCCATCATTTTTGGTATGCTTTTTGTGTCTTCTACTGTGAAGACAGATACAAAATATTTGTTTAACGTTTCTGCCATTTCCTTATTCCCCATAATAATTTCTCCTGTCTCAGCCTCTAAAGGATCAACATTTACTTTTGCTACTCTTTTTTCCTTTTTACATACTTGTAGAAACTCTTACAATCTGCTTTTATATTTCTTGCTAGCTTTCTCTCATTCTATTTTATCCCTTTTTATCAATTTTTTGGTCAATCTTTGCTGGTTTCTGAAACTCTCCCAATCCTCAGGTTTACTATTATTCTTTGCAACATTATATACTTCTTCTTTCAATCTAATGCTATCCTTAACTTTTTTAGTTAGCCACGGTTGGATCACTTTTCCCGTGGAGTTTTTGTTTCTCAATGGAATGTATTTTTGTTGAGAATTATGAAATATTTCTTTAAATCTACCGCCATACCTTTTAATCTATTTTTCCAATCTACCTTAGCTAACTCGCCCCTCATACCTATGTAATTGGCTTTATTTAAGTTTAAGACTCTAGTTTCGGACTTAGGCAAGTCACTCTCAAAATTAACGTGGATCACTGTGCCCCAGAGGATCCTTTACTATGAGATTGCTAATTAACCCTGTCTCATTACACAATACAAGATCTAAAATAGCCTGTTGTCTGGTTGATTCCATGACATATTGTTCTAGGAAACTGTCCCAAATGTATTCCATGAACTCGTCCTCCAGACTACCTTTGCCAATTTGATTTGTCTAGTCTAAATGAAGATTAAAGTTTCCCAAGATTATTGTTGCAACCTTTGTTGCAAGCTCCTACTATTTCTTGATTAATATGCTGTCCAACGGTATAGCTACTGTTAGGGGGCCTATATACTACTCGTACCAGTGTTTTCTGCCCCTTGTTATTCCTTACCTCCACCCATACTGATTCTACTTCCTGATCTTCCGAGCCGAGATCCTTTCTTGCTACTGTCCTTATGTCATCCTTTATTATCAGGGTTACTCCCCCTCCTTTTCCATTCTGCCTGTCTTTTCGAAACTTCGAGTACCCTGGAATATTTAGTTCCCAACCTTGGCCACCTTGCAACCATGTCTCTGTAATGGCTATTAGATCAAACCCATTTATCTCTATTTGTGCCACTAGTTCGTCTATCTTGTTACGAATGCTTCGTGCATTATTCCCTGCTTTGACCTTATTCTCTGCTGCACAGCTACCATTAAACTCTCTGTCCCTTCCTGACCTTTCTCTTTAGACTTCTAAATTTCCTCTCACCTGACCCCTCCCCTCATCCCTTGCACATCCATCTTGTTGAAAATCCCTCTGCGCTTAATCGCTGCGGTTGGTTTGCCATCACTACAGTAACCCACGCTTTTCCTCGTCTGAATTTTTTAATTTTGTTCCTCTCGGTATTTTGCCTCTTAAGTTCCCAGCCTCGCTGTCATGAATCCCAGCTCGGCCTCACCTACACTGTGCTGTCCCGTTCCTCCACAATAACACAATATTGATGAGAGAGAATAAAAACAAACTCAAAAGTTGGAAATCTGAAATTGGAAATCGAAATTGGAAAACCGCACCAGTGTCTGAAAGAAAAAGACAGGTTAATGTTTCAGGCGAGTCCTTTCATCAGAGTTCTGAAGTTTTGTAGTGTGCAAGTACCAAATGTGTATTTTAACCAGGGACTAGTTCAATGGTCTATCATTTGCTGCAAATATTAGGAACATAGGAACAGGAGTAGGCTGTTCAGCCCCTTGAGCCTGCTCCGTCATTCAATTAGATCATGGCTGATCCATGCCTCACCTCCTTAGCTCCATATCCCTTGATACCCTTAGCTAACAAAAATCTATCAATCTCAGTCTTGAAAGCTCCCATTGACCCAGCATCCACAGCCTTCTGGAGCAAAAAATTTCAGATTTTCACTACCCTTTGTGTGAAAAAGTTCTTCCTGATTTCCCTCCTAAATGGCCTAGCTCTAATTTTAAGAATTAGGGAATTAGATAAATACTTGAAAGAGAAAAAAATTGCAGGGATATGGGAAATAGCGGGGGGAGTGGGATTAACTGGATTGCTTTTTGAAAGAGTCGGCGCAGACTCGATGGGCCGAATGGCCTCCTTCTGTGCTGTACTATTCTATTATTCAATATGTTGCTTTGTGGTGCAATTTAGAGAGGATTGAGCCAGAGACTTGAGTGACAGTTGTATCAGGGCAGAGTGGCAGCATCAGCAATGTCTGTGAATGTCTTTGAACCCTTCCCTAGCAGTCACGAGCTTGCTCAGGGCGTGCGCGGTTGCTAGGATATGGTTTAAACCATCCCAGACCCAACCCTTGGCTGTCCTGCTCGGGTTAAGTGCATGACAACTTCAACTCTCCCCAACCTGCACTTAAAACGCTTCACCCCTTTCAATCGATTTCCTTTTTTAAGCCAAAAAAAAAGTGGGGGAGTTGAAAGATTTGCTTAAAAGCCAAACACGGTAAATAAAACAAAATTGTACATTTAAAAACCAAGTGCGTGCCAAATCTTCTTGGGGAAACACGTTTTAAAAATAGTAAAACTGATTTGCAGGTACCTATTGCACAGAATGCATCCTAAGCCGATCCTGAAACCAAAAGGCAACGTTTCTCATAAATCTCAAAAATTGTTACTAAACTTGAATCTAACTTGAAGAACTGTGTGGTATTCTATTCCCACTGTCCTTTCTTAACAAGTAGAGCTGCCGATCGCTTCACAGTGACCTTACTTGTTCAGAAAAATGGGTTCTGCTATCTCCTTTCTGTTAATGCAGATAAGAGCAAGGAAGGCGTACGTGCGGCTAAAGGTGTACGCGATCTGTATCAATTTTGACTTCAGCAAGTTAGAATCAACAGTTTTTTAGTGAGGGAGACGCATTATGTGTGTAACAAAACCAAGCTTAAAGAGGCTGTTCCGATTACTAAACACTTAACAAGAGAAGTCACTGGTGCAGAATCATTTCATTTGGCTCAGGTAAATGAAAGTTGTTGTTGTAAACATTTGCCCGTGGACAAAAAAGTCACGCTCAGGAGTTCATGGCTCGCTCAGTGCAAATAAAAATTAGAGGGAACATTGTGTGGGAGCCATCTTGGCCAATCTTGACGTTACTCTTCTACAATGTCCACACATGCACATTTTCAGCAGTGCCCATTGGATACTGATCAGGAGTAGAGAGCCTGGCTATGTTTTTCCTCCCAGATCCAGGGATGCAAATAACAAAATGGTCCCAGCTCAAACTGGCTACCTCAAAGATCAGGGATCAAGCCTGGGACCTGCCTGATCTGTGTGGCTGAACTCCACATTAGAAATGTAATCACTAAGCCATCGAGGAAAGCTATAACTTTTACCTTTAGTTCCATCAAGAAGAAATGCACTATTTTTTGCAAAATATTGAATCGCTTCTTTCCCTAGTCCCCACTGGATATGAGAGAGAGGGCAAGGGAGAATGGGATTTTATTTTGGCATCATCTCTCTTTTAATGAACACCAACCTGTTTCGTCAATTTAAAAATATTTTGTTAGATTTCAGTCAGCTTTTATTATTGCCTTATCAGAGAAGAGTCCCTTTCAGAAATGGGCACACTCTGAATGGGCTGTGCATATCTGCAAGAAGTGATGTGTTGTCAGTAAATTGAATTCCGATTGAAATTTCATGAAACTGGGCAGGGGATTTGCTCTTGCTATTGTTTGGATTATTTTCTAACTGTATTTGCTATGCCTGCAAAGACTACTTCAACAATAAAATCTCTGCACTCACCAAAACCAAAACATCAGACTTTGTGATTTTTGCAAGCTTAATGCGATGTTGTTTACCTTTTATTATTCATAGGATTTTCCAGGCTGGGTTGGAAGTGGAGCGGTTATATATGAGGAACTTCTTTCATTACTACCACTCCAAACGTGGAATGTGGAATAGGAAACAAGTAAAAGTGACATAACAGTGACCGTAGGAAGTCCTGGCTCGCATGCACTTTATCCAGTCATAGGATTGAATGACCCTATCCAAAAACAAATGGAGTACAGTTCCCCTGTGCTGTCTTATGTAAATGTATCTGAAGACAATGGAATTGCTGCTCTAATTACTCAGGCTACTAAGCAATGGTTTTGTGATCTTCAACCTAGGAAAAATGTTATAAAGAACCTCTCAATACTTAAGTTTCTAAGTGGTGAAAAATTCCTAACAAAATGTTTTATATTTTTTTATTCAAAGAAATGCAATGATCCCGATATGTTAGGGTCTAAAACTAGAGTTATGCTATGGTACAATAAAGCAAAAATAGGCTGTGATTTTTCCGTAAGGCGGATATGTGAAGCCGTGTTAGACTAAAAACAATGGCAAAATTTTTGGGATTGTGCTGTGCTCAAATCTTACCCACCACATTAACAAGGTTATATAGCTGCGCAGTTTGATTTTGGCTCACTTGAAATACCTCATGAGCCTATCCGAGCCATCAGTTTTATTATCAGAGGCGAATAACTTGCTAACACCATGGAAGCTACGCCTTTCAATGGAATGGATTAAAATGTTGTGCATCAAGGTTCTAGGATGAGCTAAATTTTCCCTATTTGTGACCATCTCATTCTGGGGAGGGAAGGTTTAACAGTCAAATTTTAACTTTTTAATGCTCTTGGAAATACTTAAAATAAACAAGAGAAGATTCATCCTTCTCGATCAGTTTTATTACCAATTCAGTTGGTAAGGTTGGGCATATGATTTTTCTTTGTGTGCTTATTCCCAACATAAATATTATTGTTACAGTTTCCATTTTTAACACTTTGAAGAGTTTGCACCCACATATATATTTAGTGAAACCAGTATACCTTTTGATTGCATGGTGCTAGCAGTAGGACTACATTGATGCCTTATAGTATCTTGGCATGGTTGTGTTTGACAACTAAGTTACACAGCTGTGTTTTAGCCTCATTTTAGATGCAGGAACATCTTGAAGTAAATGTACATAAACTGCAATGAAGGGAGTTAATTCAGTTGTTTTTTTGGCATAGGACCGTGGAATCAAATGTTGCAACCTCGGGATAACTTTTTCACTTTTCCTCAGGTTTATTTGTGAAGTACAATACTAAACCTATAATACAATACTAAACCTATTTCTGACAGAATCATTTGCTGAGTTGATGCTATAGTTTGGTGCAGACTGTAATAGTGCACAAAATATCTTGTGTCTCCTTTTTTTCTTTTCTGTACAGAAGTAACTTAATACTTTGGATGCAAATTAACTGTGCACCTGTATTTATACTTGATTGAGTCTGCAGGATACACGGGCATTTTTGCTGCACTGTGTTTGTAGCCATGTACCTCAATTATGAGTCTTAAATATAGCTCACAAAACTCATCAGAATTTATTTTTCTATGAATGTAGATGTGAGAAAATTAAGTACTTTTCAAACACATTTTGGGTACTTAAATTATCTAGGAAGCCTGGAAGAACCATTACTGGTATCAGGATGCTTTCAATCAAAGCCCTTTCTAAAGGTGTAGACCTTTGTATTACTGTAGAATTTATTTGTTTTTAACTGTACCTGTACAGTGTAGTATTGTCTTTATTGATGCTGGGATGAAGGGGTTAATGATTTCTGTGAAATTGCTAAGTTGTGTATAATCATGATTTTTGGAAATAAAAGATTTTTTTTGAAATTTTAAATATATTGGTTATTAAAACTAATTTCTCACCCCCTCTTCACACTCTGTCTACTGGTTGGTGGTAATTCAGCTTCCTAACTAGGGGAAGAATTGCCCTCACCGCTATGTGTAGTTACACCTTTTTGAATGCATTTATGGTGTTAATCACAGCAATCAGAGCAATTCCTGCTAATCTAGCTAGTGACCTCTTTGAAATTATCTTTTACCTTTACCCTAGCACCTAGCAACTATGGATGGCCTTTTATTCTGGTAGAACTCATATCTGAGTTGGAAGGTCGTGGGTTCATGTTCACATTAGGACATTTAAAAAAATTTGTTGTCCGGATGTGGGTGATGCTGGCATGGCTGCATTTATTGCCCATCCCTAGTTGCCCTGACAAGATGGTGGTAGGCCTTCGCCTTGAACCACTGCAGTCCTTCTGGTAATGTTACTCCCATCATTGTGTTATTAGGGAATTCCAAGATTCTGACCCAGAGATGAATGAATTGTGAGATATGTCCAAATAAGGATGGTGTGTGACTTGAAGGGAAACTTGGAGGTGACTGTGTTCCCGCAACATTGCCATTTTTGTTCTTCTTGGCGGTAGAAGTCACAGAAGAGGAAGGTACTGTTGATGTAACCTTGGTTAGTTGCTGCAGTGCATCCTGTAGAAAATGCCTCCTGCAGCCACAGTGTGCCAGTGTTGGAGGGGTGGATATTGAGTCCAGTGTTGGGAGCACCATTCAAGCGAACTGCTCCATCCTGGATGGTGTCGAGCTTCTTGAGTTTTGTTCCAGCTGCACCCATCCAGGCGAGTATTTCATCAAACTCCTAACTTCAGCCTTGTAGATGGAGGAGAGGCTTTGAGGGGGTCAGGAGGTGAGCCGTGTGTCACAGTGTACCCGGGTTCTGTCCTTGTCTTGTAGCCACAGTGTTAATATGGATGGTCAGTGGTGGCCGCCAAGATGTGATGGTAGAAGACTCACCAATGACGGTGCCTTTGACGGTCAAGAGGACGTTGCTCAAGATGGCCCTTACCTGGCACTTAGGCGGTGCGAATGTTGCCTGCCACTTATCAGGCCAAGTCTGGATGTTATCCAGGTCTTGTTGTAGGTTAGTTATGTACTGCTTCATTATCAGAGGAGTTGTGAATAGAGCTGAATACTGTGGAATAATCAGCCAACAGCCCCATTCCTGACCTTATGACAGAAGGAAGGTCATTGATGAAGCAGCTGAGGACGGTTGGGCTGAGGATATTTCCCTGAGGAACTCCTGCAGTGATCTCCAGGGGCTGTGATTTCTGACTTCTAACACCAAAACGATCTTTCTTTGCCTCAGGTATGACTCCAGTTTAAAAATATTGAAAAATAATATATAAAGTGAAGATATTAATATCTGGAACCAGAAAACAAGGTGGCAACTGATTTGGGAGAAAGAGATTGGAAATTTGTGAGAGTGACATTCATTGGGAGTCATTCTGCACTGGGAAGGTACTAAAAGATTTGAAACAGGCCAATGTGGTGCCGATTATTCAAAATGGGTAACAAACAAACATAGGTGACTACAGACCCTCAGCCTTACTTCCATTCCAGGTAAAATAATGGAATCAATTATCAGGAGTAAACACGAAGAACATCTGTACAGCAATAACCCAGTTAAAAGCTGTCAGGATGGATTCTGAAAACCTAACCAAAATCCTCAACTTCTTTGAGAAAGTGACAACCCAAGTGGGACTGTGGGAAGCCCAATGACATGGTGCAGCTCGACTTGCAAAAAGGCTTTTGACAAAGTTCCACACAAATTAAGCCCTGGGAATGGATAAGAAACTGTCTGAAGGATGGGAAAGTATGACTATTCATTAGAGGAGTTATGTCAGATTGCGATTCAGTACTGAGTAGGGTGTCTCAGGCCGAGGACCGCTACTGTTACTAATTTACACGAATTCCATTGATTCAGAAAGTCAAAGTGGTCAAATTTACAGATGGTACTAAACTCGGAAGGACAGTGAAATCAGAAGAGACAGCTGAGAAATTACAGAATGAGTTGGATAAGATATGTAAGTGGGCAAAACAATGGCAGATGAAACTTTATTCAAATAAACGTACAGGGCTACACATGGAAAGAAATTAAATAGCTGAGGTGTGTATTACATAAATGCTGTTGAAATAGCTAAGGATGAAGCTGAAAGAGACCTGGGAGTCCTTGTAGACTGAGTGCTACACATGCCGAACAGCAATCAAAAGGATGTAGAACTACAGTATAATGTAAGTCAGAGGAGGGGGTGATCAAACTTTATAATGCTCTGGCCAGACTACACCTTGAAAATTGTCACCAGTTTGGGTCACCAAGAAGCAAGAGCGACATTCAAACATTGGAGGCAGTGCAGCGTTCTGAGGCTAATCCTCAGTGTCAGGTCTGAGGTATGAGAAAAGACTGGAGGAAATTGGACTTTTCAGCATCAAAAGGGGGCATCTGAAAGGTTGTTAAAGGTATCTTAAAAAAATAAATAAACCCAGAATAGAACTGGGCTATACAGGTTCAAACTACAGAAGGGTACTTTTAGGACAGATATCAGGAAATTCTTCTTCACACAGAGATTGATCAGTATGTGAAATAAACTTCTTGATAGAGCAGTGAAAGCGATAGCCCTGGAGCCATTTAAGAAACAATTAGATGCTAAGGTGGGGTGGGGGGGATTAAGATCTCTCTGGCTAGAAGAATTAAGATGGACCAAATGGCCTTCCTCACTTGTAATTATCTTGTGATTTTGTGAATTCAATACAAAGCCACTGACACCTGGGAATCCCTGGCCCAAGACCGCACAAAGTGGAGGAGAAGCATCCGGGAAGGCGCCGAACAATTCGAGTCTCTTCGCCGGGAGCAAGCGCAAGGAGCGCACGTCAACCCAAGCACCCCACCCACCCGCCCCTTCAACCACCGTCTGCCCCACCTGTGACAGAGACTGTAGGTCCCGCATTGGACTCATCAGTCACCGGAGAACTCATTTTTAATGTGGAAGCAAGTCATCCTCGGTTCCGAGGGACTGCCTAAGAAGAAGACGACAAAGCCACCCAGGTGCAGTTGCAATTGAGAGTTGAGACATTTAATGTAGAGCCACCTAGTGGGCAAAGGTGGAATTGTGATAATGGGAATTCAATGTTAAATATAAACAGGGAAATGTTGACACAAAAGAATGAAAAAAGCTGTGACGACAAGAACTAAGATTTTTGGAGAGGAAGTATATACCTTACGCAAGATTTTTAATAGATTATAGAGTAACGAGCTGTCCAGTTGAAACACCAGTGGTTCTTTAATGGTGTCAAATTGAAATATCAGCCATTCTTCAGACAGACTTGCTGTTTGTCAGGACCTGTATTAATAAACTCACCCAATCCTGAGATTTATCTTTAAATTTATTATTTGTACAGTCTACTTCTCGGAATTCAATGTTTCTTAATTAAAATGATCAAATAATTCAAATTTTTTAGCTTGCAATTTCCACTTTGTTGTTACGTTGTTTAGTTTGAATTGTTGGGTAATTTGATTTTTTAACACAAAAAAAAACTTTTATGTATCAGGAGTGCACTTTAGTTTGAAAACTCAAGTTAGTGTGGCCAAGTCTCCAGGTCTACTTTTGTTAGAAAAATACCAACTCACCAAATGTATTGTACAGGATGCCATGTGTTTAGTGGGAAAAGAATAACTTGGCTTTTCTTTACTGAGTTAGGTCTTAAAAAAAATAAGTATGATCAAATGATCACGTATTTTTCAGCAATGTTTTAGTCATTACAATTGCAAACCAAACAATTATTATTGAAAGTGGGAAGTGAGAATTAAGATGGAGACAGGGCCACTAAAGGATGAGTGAAATAAACTCACAGGAGATGAATGGCAGGGATACTGAATAGATACTTTGACTCAGTTTTCACTGAAGAGACCAACAAAGAGGAATTGACAACAGCAAAAGAAGTGAAAGAGGGCTGTTACACTAGTTAGGATAGAAAGAAAGGAGATACTAGACAAACTTGAGGAAGACGAGATCACAGGTCCAGATGGATTGTACCTGCAGATACTCAAAAGAAACTAGGGAGGAGACATCAGAGGCACCAGTATCCGTATATAAACATTCAATAGAAAACGGAATAGTAACAGGACTGGCGAACAGCAAATATAATTCCTGTCTTCAAATGAGCATGAGATAAATTCCACAGATACTATTGGTTTGTAGGAGTGCAAAAAACAAGTCAGAACCCTGTAATTCACCCCGACCATTCATTTATTTTTAGTATATTTGTATATTACTCCCCTTTCTGAAAGTTCCTCCTGCAACTCATCCTTTTGTACTTGGTAGGTCAGTTGCAGGCTACAGACTCTTCCATGTTTAAACTTAAACAATAAGAAACCTAATTGATGTGGGGTCAGATAATAAGTTGGCCTGAAATGTTCTGTTTTCCTTGATATCAAAGAAATATGTATAAAGCAGATTGGCTGAGAGGTAATGGATGGCAGAATTTATCAGTGATCAGTTCTGGGTTAGACCTCACATTCAGAATCACAGGTCTTAATCCTGTATCACAGGGTCATTAATTTTTTGGTAACTGTTTAAAAAGCAGCATTCAATGCTGGGATTTGCTATGAATTGCAATACTTGTTGGTCTTCTGCAATGATCTGGAGTACCATCTTTAGTTCCTCTTCCCCTTTATCTCAGTCCGTTTCTTTTATTTGCCCGAGCCCTCTGTCAGTCTCTCTGCCATCTTCCTTATCCCTCAGTCAGACTGCTCCCCATCTCCTTTTACCTCAGTCAATTTATCTTCGCCATTCTCTTTATCTCACTCATGTATGTTTCATTCTCCACCTCTCTTTTTGCCCCAAGGTTATGTTGATTCTGCAGCCTTTTTCACTGTAGATGAAGAGGATGGTTCACCTGAAACAGCAACAGAAGCTGGGGTAAAACAGTGGACTTCCAATACGCAGAGTTTGGAAGAAGTAAAAGGCACAAGCAGCTGATGTGTTCAGCACCATCAAACAAACAAATCATGTGTTTACAAACATAACCAACATCATTGACGTTGTTTTGAAAGAATGTTGAATTCTCTGTAGTGTGTCGTATTCAGCACCATTTCTTGGCAATGAAAGAATATTATTGAAAGCATGGACATATATAAAGGATGACAAGGTGCCAGCCAAGTTATTCTTTTCCCGCTAAACACATGGCATCCTGTACAAGACGGCAGGTGTGTGACCTGCTCCCAGCCTCTGCCAGTTCTTCTCAATGATCATTAGAAGGTGCAGGAGAATCCTGAGGAGGCTCACCCACTTCTGTGGTGAAGGACCACGCCTCGACTGATAGCACAGATCAGATGAGGAAGGAACCACAGGTGCAAATTGATATCCATGTTATTTTGAATATATCATAAGTCAGATAACACTCATACTACTGAGGAATTCTGCTACATGCTACATAAACTTAATTCTTGTGTCAACTAAATTGTGGGAGGCTGGAAAGTGATTTGCACTTAAAGGGGAGTTTGACCAGGTTTGTAGCATTTGCAATATGGGCAGCTGTAATGTCACTTGTTTTCTGAACTAATATTTTAACTTTGAGTAAAAACCAAGGGCGGCAGGTCGATGGAAACTCATTTCAAAGTTCACACCTCAATATTATTTACTCCCTGCGTTAAACTGACAGCCAACATAGCTGACTTTAGGGCTTAGCTATTAGAATACGTCCAACAGAATGGTGGTGTTCCTTTAAATAGAAACACTGTTTGAAATCAGCACCTGATGAATCAATTGTTGAATTGATGAACTACTCTGCACTCTTAAGAAGGGCATTCATGCTGTAATCTGATTAGAAAGAAAGACTTGCATTTATATAGCGCCTTTCATGACATCCCATAGCGCTTACAGCCAATTAAGTACTTTTGAAGTGGAGTCACTGTTGTAATGTAGGAAACGCGGCAGCCAATTTGTGCACAGCAAGCTCCCACAAACAGCAATGTGATAATGACCAGATAATTGGTTTTAGTGATGTTGGTTGAGGGATAAATATTGGCCAGGACTCCGGGGATTACTCCCCTGCTCTTCTTTGAAATAGTGCCACAGGAGCTTTTACGCCGACTGAGAGAGCAGACAGGGCCTCGGTTTAATGTCTCATCTAAAAGACGGCACCTGCGACAGTGCAGCACTCCCTTAGCACGCCACTGAAGTGCCAGTCTGGATTTTGTGCTCCAGGCTCTGGAGTGCGGCTTGAACCCACAGCCTTCTGACTCAGAGGCGAGAGTGCTACCAACCACAGCAGCACTCCCCGTTTCATTTATAATGTACATTCATTGCAGAGATGTCAGATTTAATACTGTGTACATCTGATTCTTGATGTAACAAATTGCATTTGTGTTTAAGCTATATTGGTCGGTGGACATTTTTCATGCATTCATACTTCTGTGTCAATGCAAGGAATTTTAGACGAGACATTTGAAAGGAACACAGCTCCCTTTAAATGGATACACCTTCCTCCTCAAGCAGTGAGTTTAAAATATAATACAATCAGTAAAAGCTGATTTACAAACATTAAAATAACAGTTTATTGTGCAACACTGCACAGTGGAATGTGTTTGTAAATGCAAATGGGGAAAATAGTCAGAAGCTGATGCTTATCAAACAATGGTTAGTCTGAAACAAAGATATATATTGGCTGAGGATGGTGATTAGTTAACACTGCAGTCTGTCACCGTGCATAGTCATTTTCTTGTTAGCTCAAGCTGTCACTTCTATCAATTCAGCAAACAAAACAGACTGATTTTAATATGAGGTCACGGCACACTGAAATAGTGCAGGGATCTCCAAATAAAGATTTACTCCAGGCCTTTTCGGTTTTGGATGATGTCACTGGACTCCTGCTGATGTGTAGTACAGCTTCAAATAACAGCAGTAGTGAGGTAGATATGTCAGTGACTCACAATGCATGTCTAAAGTTCCAATGGCAACCTTTGATTTGTGCAGAATACAATGCTATAATTTTCCCAGTTGCACTAAAACCCTTCAATTTTGTTTTTGGAATCAGCTATTTATTGGTGCTCCAGTATACAGTGGCACAGATTGAGGACAGCGGTTCATGACTACACTTTCCCCATATGTTGAGCTCTTGAAGCTGTTCATGTTGCCATAGATACATGCTTTCCCAGATGGACGATTGGAAAGCAGTCACCTTCAGACACACTTGAGCGCCTCCTTGCACTCCCTCTATGGCAAGTATATCCTTCCTCAGGTAAGGAGTCCAAAACTGTACACAATACTCCAGGTGTGGTCTCACCAGGGCCCTATATAATGGCAGTAACACGTCTTTACTCTTATACTCAAATCCTCTTGTAATAAAGGCCAACATACCATTTACTTTCCTAATTGCTTGCTGTACCTGCATGTTAACTTTCGGTGATTCGTGTACCCTCTGAACAGCAACATTTCCCAATCTCTCTCCATTTAAAAAATATTCTGCTTTTCTATTTTTCCTACCAAAGTGGATAACTTCACATTTCTCCACATTATATTCCATTTGCCATGTTCTTGCCCACTCACTTAGCCTGTCTATATCCCCTTGAAGCCTCTTTGCATCCTCCTCACAACTTACATTCCCACCCAGCTTTGTATCAGCAGCAAATTTGGATATATTACATTTGGTCCCCTCATCCAAATCATTGATATTGATTGTGAATAGCTGAGGCCCAAGCACTGATCCTTGCGGTCCCCACTAGTTACAGCCTGCCAACCCAAAAATGACCCGTTTATTCCTACTCTGTTTTCTGTCCGTTAACCAATCCTCAATCCATGCTAGTATATTACCCCCAATCCCATGAGCCCTAATTTTGTTTAATAACCTCTTATGTGACACCTTATCGAATGCCTTCTGAAAATCCAAATACACCACATCCACTGGTTCCCCCTTAAATATTCTGCTAGTTACAACCTCAAAAAACTCTAACTGATTTGTCAAACACGATTTCCCTTTCATAAATCCATGTTGACTCTGCCCAATCCTATTATTATTTTCTAAGTGCCCTTTTACCACATCCTTAATAATAGATTCTAGCATTTACCCTACTACTGATGTCAGGCTAACTGGTCTGTAGTTCCCCATTTTCTCTCTCCCTCCTTTCTTAAATAGTGGGGTTACATTTGCTAACTTCCAATCCGCGGGAACCATTCCAGAATCTATGGAATTTGGAAGATGACAACCAATGCATCCACTATCTCTATAGCCACCTCTTTTAAAACCCTAGGATGTATGCCATCAGGTCCAGGGGATTTATTGGCTTTCAGTCCCATTCATTTTTCCAGACTTTTTTTTACTAATACTAATTTCTTTCAGTTCCACATTCTCGTTAGACCCTTGGTTCTCCATTATTTCCTGGAGGGGTTTTGCATCATCTTCTGTGAAGACAGACACAAAGTATTTGTTTAATTTTTCTGCCATTTCCTTATTCCCCATTATAATTTGCTCCTGTCTCAGTCCTGTAAGGGACCCATGTTTACTTTCGCTAATCTTTTCCTTTTTACATACATATAGAAGCTTTTACAGTCTGTTTTTATGTGTCTCGCTAGTTTACTTCATTCTATTTTCCCTTTCTTTATCAATTTCTTGGTCCTCCTTTGCTGAATTCTAAAATCCTCCCAATCCTCAGGCTTACTACTCTTTTTGGCAACATTATAAGCTTCTTCCTTTAATCAAATACTATCTTTAATTTCTCTTGTTTGCCACGGTTGGACCATTTTTCCTGTGGTGTTTTTATTCCTTAAGGGAATGTATATTCGTTGCGAATTATGAATTATTTCTTTAAATGTTTGCCATTGCTTTTCTACTGTCATCGTTTAATCTAATTTCCCAACCTACCTTAGCCAACTCGCCTCTCATACCTACGTAGTTTGCTTTGTTCAGGTTTAGGACCCTAGTTTCGGCCTTAACTAAATCACTCTCAAACTCAACATAAAATTGTATCATATTATGATTACTGCTCACTATAGAGGCTTCTTTACTACAAGGTTATTAATTAACCCTGTTTCATTGCACAGTACTAGATCTAAAATAGTCAATTCCCTCGTAGGTTCCTTGACATACTGATCTAGAAAACTATCTTGAATGCATTCCATGAACTCTTCCTCTGCACTATTTCTGCAAATTTGGTTTGCCCCGTCTATATGAAAGTTAAAGTCCTCCATGATTACTGTATTACCCTTGTTACATGCATCTCTAATTTCCTGATTTATACTCTGCCTGACACTACAACCACTGTTAGGGGGGCCTATAGACTACTCCCACTAGTGTTTTCTGCCCCTTGTTGTTTCTTAACTCCACCCAAACTGATTCTACATTTTGTTTTTCCAAGCCAAGATCCTTTCTCTCTACTGTCTTTATTCCCTCCTTTATTATCAGGGCTACCCCTCCATTATGCCTGTCTCTTCTAAAAGTCAAATATCCTGGAATATTATAGTTCCCAACCTTGGTCACTCTGCAACCATGTCTCTGTAATGGCTATTAAATCAAACCCATTTATTTCTATATGCGCTATTAATTCATTTATTTTGTTGCGAATGCTCCGTGCATTCAGATATAGTACCTTTAGCTTTAACTTTTTTCTATTTTTCCCTGATGTCACTTTCGTCACTAATGCACTATTACCTTTATTAATCTTTCTGTCCCTTCCTGACTCACTCTGCTTATCTTTACCCAGATCACTACTCTGCTGTACAGCCTTGATATTTCTCTTACTGCTTTTGAATTTACCTTTTCCTGAATCCTCTCACCCCCTCTTCATTAGTTTAAAGCCCTATCTACCGCCCTAGTTATTCAATTCGCCAGGACACTGGTCCCAGCCCAGTTTAAGTGGAACCCGTCCCCATGGAACAACGCCCTCTTTCCCCAGTACCGGTGCCAGTGCCCCATGAGTTGAAACCCCTGCCTCCCACACCACTCTTTGAGCCACGCACTTAACCTTCTAATCTGTTAGTCCCTATGCCAATTTGCGCGTGGCTCAGGTAACAAGAGATTATTACCTGTGAGGTTCTGCGTTTTAATTTCGACCTTAGCTCCTCAAACTCTCTCAGCAGAACCTCATTCCTTGTTCTACCTATGTCGTTGGTTCCTACATGGACCACGACAACTGGGTCCTCCCCCTCCCATCCCAGGTTCTTCTCCAGCCGCAAGGAGATGTCTTTAACCCTGGCACCAGACGGGCAACACAACCTTCGGAACTCCCAGTTGCAGCTGCAGAGAACTGTATCTATCCCTCTGACTATACTGTCCCCTACCACTACCACATTCCTTTTCACTCCCTCCACTTGACTGGCCTCCTGCACCATGGTGCCATGGTCAGTTTGCTCATCCACCCTGCAGTCCTTGCTCTCATCCCCACAGGTAGCAAGTATCTCATAACTGTTGGTCAAAGTGAAGGGTCGAGACTCCTCCATAACTACATCCTGGGTCCCCAAACCTTCCTGACTCGTGGTCAGACCCTCCTGTCCCTGACTATTGAATAACTCTAAAGTACTACTTAATCTAAGGAGTGTGACTGCCTCCAGTTAACTCTCCCCCCTCCCTCATGCCCCGCAATGTCTGCACCTCAGACTCCAGCTCTACAACTCTGAGCCGAAGTTCCTCGAGCTGCAGACACTTACTGCAAACATGGTTGCTCGAGATCTCGCTGGTCTCCACAAACTCCCACATGCTGCAGTCACGGCACACCACCTGCCCTGCCATGTCTATCTAACCGTCTTTATTTATTTGATTCGTTAATTAATTATTCTTATTATTTCAATCAATTATTTTAGTTTTATTAATTAATTGGTTTATCTAGTTTAAGTTACTAATTCAGTAAAGTAAGTAATAGCGAGTTACAGTTTCCTAGCTCTGAGTTTAACTCACTTCCCTAACTTAGAGGCTAAAAAAAACTGTACTACTCACCAACCAATCACCTACCTGCTGCCCTGTGATGTCACTCCTTGATTTTTTTTTCTGTTTTGAAGGTTCCTCGCGCTGCCTCTCTCTCTATAGCGCCAGCACCACTACTGCTCTCACCGTTTTATCCCAGGTCCGCTCCTCTCTTACCTAAGGAAGGATATACTTGCCATAGAGGGAGTGCAATGAAGGTTCACCAGACTGGTTCCTGGGATGGGGGGATTGTCCTGTGAGGAGAGATTGAGTAGATTAGGCCTATATTTTCTAGAGTTTAGAAGAATGAGAGGTGATCTCATTGAAACGTACAACATTCTTACAGGGCTTGACAGGGTAGATGCAGGGAGGATGTTTCCCCTGGCTGGGGAGTCTAGAACCAGGGGTCACAATCTCAGAATAAGGGGTCGGCCATTTGGACTGAGATGAGGAGAAATTTCTTCACTCAGGGTGATGAATCTTTGGAATTCTCTACCCCAGAGGGCTGTGGAGACTCAGTCGTTGAGTATATTCAAGACAGAGGTCGATAGATTTTTGGATATTAAGGGATATGGGGATAGTTCAGGAATGAGGAGTTGAGGTAGAAGATCAGCCATGATCTCATTGAATGGCGGAGCAGGCTCGAGGGGCCGAATGACCGACTCCTGCTCCTATTTCTTATGTTCTTATCTAATGTTCTTATTGTGCCAAATTGAGTGCAGCATTAACAGAAGCAGGCAAGCAAATTTCCTGACCATGCTTTCTACCAGGAAATGGAGTATGACACAGGAAGGTCTAAAGAGAGAGCGAGAGATCACTAGTGGTAAATCATAAATGAGAGGAAAGTAATGACGTGTTAGATACTAATTTCATGGTCTGATATTAAAAGCTAGATTATTCTGCATTTTATTACTGCGCCTTCAAACTCAACAATCTCATTCAACTGAGCTTTGCTTTATCCCTGCCATTATGGATGTCCAGTTCTGCTGTGCTGTGTTTCATCCAACAACGATAAAGACAACTACTGGAAACAATATGATATGACAGGAAGGAACCTTGCCAATTCTGCTCATTCTCCTCCTCTTGGTGCCCTGCCTTCCCAATCCTGCACAGTCTCTCCCTCTTTACTCCCCTCATTGCTAAAATGTTGTTGTGTATATTGGAGACAAATAAATTCTCTTCTCTATGCTGAATCCTCAATGCTGAATCTTGGATACATGCCTGAAACTGCTGGAGACTGTCTGGCAGATATTGCTGTGTGTCCAGCAGGGGACTCCACCACCATTAAATGTATAGAGAAAAGGCAGAAGTGCAGAATCCAGCTCTCACTCTCTATATTTAGAAAGAGAAGGCAGGGAAAAAAAACACATTTCTGGGTGGCGGGGGAAGAGGCTCAAAATTTATGTTTTTTTTAAAAATTTTCTACGTATTTTGACCATCAGCCTTTATTATTACCAGTTTGGAAAATGGAGCTGTGATACTGATAGTGCCAAATTCCTGTTTGGGAAAGTAACTAATTACATCGAGTAAGTGACTAACAGAATATGTTCCTCATTGTGTACCTAAACACCCTGCCACCCACTCAAATGACATTCCCCAAATATACACATTTTCCCTGCAATTATCACCCCTGAAGGCATCGACTATCGCTGGGATACAGCTCCTTGGATACTGGCAGCTTTCCAAGTGGTCATTCTAAATGTTTGATCTTACACAGTGAGTGTTGACATGATATTCATTATATCTGATGTCCACATGCATGTGCTTCCAGTACTAATCAGAGCAGGAGTGTTGGCTGATTTTTTTCCTTCCCCCTCTTTAGTTCAACTGTAACGTTTCTATTGCTGCTGTGAGGTCACTGAACTAATCACAGACCTGGGTCTTTCTAGTCTCTACGGAACAGTGCATGACGGTCACTCTCCTGAAACAGGATCCCAGAACAAACACAACAGTTAAAATGTCTTCCAGAACATCGAGCATTGGCGATGATCCTGAGCTATTCTAAGTCACCAACCATGTTTGGGCCGGTGGAACATCAGCGGCAATTCTAGGACTTAAAGCAGGTAGCAAAGGGGAAAATGACCTATACGTCATTCCCTCAATATTTCATCAAAGTCTACACTTTTCCAAAGTAAAATGCCCCAGCTCTCTAAATCTGTCCTGGTAACTAGGTGCCTTAAACTAGTGGCCCTCCTCTGAACCTTTTCCAGGAATATAACCAGTTCCTTATTCCAATCCAAGATCTGTCCATATTTTATCATTCTGCAGTGGAGTGCTGTCACCTATACATTGATACACCACACCTGGCCCAGATGCACCCTTAGTTGGTTCTCAGGGATTAACCCTGTGCTGAACTCTCATTAAAGGGCCAATGTTCCTCTGACAATGTATCTCACAATGTGCCTCACAGAGATGACATAATGATACAATCAGTGACGCAGCACGTTGCTGCTGATATCTGGCAGAACAAATTATTTTTCCCAATGTTTTGATACAATGAAGCTAAATGTATTAAAACTGCATTTAAAATGTACAACAGATGATACATTTCAGGTAATTTGCTAGAAATAAACAGCACCAAGATACATTGCCGCTGTGAGAAGTGCTCAGTGCTGCCAAGTTGACCCCCACACATTTGGAGAAAATCGCAAAACTGACCCCAAACGAATGGATTCAGAGGGACTTTGGAAATGGGGTGCACCTGGTTATTCCTTCCCAGTCACAGCTGGTGCAGCCTACAAGGGAAGGCAGAAGAAAGCTGGTAAAAAAAAATACCAAACACCTGTAATGGTTTTTTAATGAGGTCTGTCAATTAACTATGAAAGAACAAA
This sequence comes from Squalus acanthias, assembly GCA_030390025.1. NCBI lineage: Eukaryota > Metazoa > Chordata > Chondrichthyes > Squaliformes > Squalidae > Squalus > Squalus acanthias. Next base: position 85,339,830 of record CM059435.1, read on the forward strand.
ATCTTTCTCATTCTCTCTTTAAAACACTTGCGTACTGAATGCTTTCATTAGGACAGAAATCCATTTGGATTGAAAGGATCTCGAAAAATCACAGAAACAGATAGGGTGATAAAACGGTCAGACCTTGGGATATAAGGATAGACCCTGCACTGGCAGAGATAAATGAAGAATCAAAACTCCTGATCACGTCATGCTGTTTGGAAATTCATAAGTGATTAATCTATGTCTTGAAGAGTATCGTTATACATTCTAACTCGTCTTGATGTTCTACAGGTTAATTTATGTGCAATTATTCACTGAGGTTTTTTTGGTCATTAGTCCTTTATCTGTACAAACCAACCCTTAGCATTAAGCTCAAGAGATGAAATCCTTTAACCCTAAAGTCTCTTCCCCTTTAGTGGTAGGTTTAAGTCCCAGTTAATAGGGACTGATGATCAATCAATTCTGTACAGGGCTGCTGAATGGCAGACAGCCTGAGGGCTGAATCATGTGGGACATTGTGAGAACAAATGGCCCATTCACTCTGACCTTAATAGTTACATAGAATTACATAGAGTATACAGCACAGAAACAGGCTATTTGGCCCAACTAGTCTGTGCTGGTGTTTATACTCCACTCAAGTCTCCTCCCATTCCATCTGCCTCATCTCAGCCTTTCAGCATATCTTTCTATTCCCTTTTCTCTCATGTACTCATTTATTTTCCTTTGAAAACACCTAAGCTATTTGCTTCAACCACTTCCTGTGGTAGCGAGTTCCACATTCTAACCACTCTCTGAGTAAAGAAATTTCACCTTATTTCCCGATTGGATTTATTAGTAACTATCTTGTATTTATGGCCCCTAGTTTTGGATTCTCTCCACATCTACCCTGTCCAACCCATTCATAATTTTAAAGACCTCTCTCAGGCCACTTCTAACATTATCCCCTCTTCTATATAACTTTTACATAATATATAAACTCGTGCCTCGGTTATTTCCTCCCTAGGCTCCTTGAGTGTACATTGGTGCATACCATCTGGACCCTGGCTTTTATCCTCTTTTAGTTTTGCTAGTTTGTCCATTATTTTCTCCCTTTCTATCCCAACTGTATTAATATTCTTTTTAAGCTCATCCTGTCATCCAAATGGACACTCATCCAAAGTGTCCATTTCATTATCTTCTTTAGTAAAAGTTGAAGTGAAGTAGTTATTCAATTCTTCTGCCATTTCTCTGTCATTACCTGTGAGTTTATCTTGCTCATCCTTTAGTGGCCCTAGCCCAACTTTAATTTTCCTTTTGTTATTTATGTGTCTATAGAACACTTTAATATTTCTTTATATTCCTTGGTAATTTGAAGATGGAAGGCCATTGGCTGACTGCCAAGAATGGTGATTTTTTTTAATGGAACAAAATAATTGTAACATTGTATATGCATATATATATATAAAAAAATTACTAGACATCTTTACTTTGTTGAACAGGCAAGCAAGACTATTTTCAGTAGATGGTAGGCATAGCCTTAAACTTCATAACAAACCTCCAGCATGGAGTGAAAAGATCAGTGAATTCAGTCTTAATTTCCAGGGACTGGTCAAAAAGCATCCGTTAAAAATGTTCAGATTATTAACCGCTTTGACCGTACGCACAGTGGACAGGGCAGCTAAGAATGTTTTTGTGTCTCCTAGACAGACATGGATAAAAATGAAAGGAGTTTGAAAAATATAAATGCATTTATGTTATAATTGCTAAAGAGTCACATCCTCATCTTGCTGAACTGTTTTTTGGAGTTCCTGGAATGAGACGGTACCATGTCAGGTACTCGGTGCTACAATAGATGTATTGTATTCCCACATTACAGCAGTGACTCCACTTCAAAAAGTACTTCATTGGTTGTAAAGCGCTTTGAGACGTCCGGTGGTCGTGAAAGACGCTATATAAATGCAAGTCTTTCTTTCTATTATGTGTTGCCATGATAGAGATGCAAGCACCCATAAAACTGTATCCCTGCAAAGGTTTCTACCTTGACGAGAGACAATGCAGCAGGGGAGAGGGGTGTTGAGGGAAGAAGACAACCCTCAGCTGACATAAGATGCAGTAATTGGCCATTGGTGATTATCAGATTCAATCATCAGGTGAGGTGGGATTCAGACCAGAGTCCCTCACTTCACCATGGAGTCCATAATCAGCTGATGAGTTGCAAGCAGTGAAGATTTTGTTTTTTCACTTTCCTCTTAGGGATGGAGTGCACAGCTGCTATGCAACTTAGGCAAGGTCAGAGAGCAATCAATCCAAACTGCAGTTGGTAGATTGAAATGACAGACTGCCCTGAATTCTGAACTCAGCCATCTGGTTAGAAGCAGCTGCCTAACTTGTAAACAACAGGATTTTGAGTTACATTTATACTATTGAGTATTATGGTGATAACCTCTGTAAACTGACTATATTTGGTTGCAGATAATATATATATGTATATAAAATCTGTTTCTAACTCTAGCAGATAATACTGTTAGGAATTGGTTCATCAGATGGTACAGCTATTGATTTCTCTTTATATTAATTTCTTTGTTAACTGTGTTCAGTAACTTTTCAATTGTAGCTGATCTCACTAACAGTTTGATTATCCCTTTGATATAAACCGGTCCTGTAACTAACTTGTAAAAAGTCTTTGAGAGTTTAGAGGCCCGAGTGTGTGTGTCGATAACATGGCATCTTGTAGGTTATTCATCTTTCAACTTCACACAGACACAGGAGATTAATGCTATTTTTATGATGAAAATGAGAAGTCGCACAACACCAGGTTATAGTCCAACAGATTTATTTAATTTTACAAGCTTTCGGAGCAGTTCGCTCCTTCGTCAGGTAAGTTTAGCAGTGAGAGAATCTCCCAGAATTCACAATTTAAACACAGACAAAATATATTCAAATCTTTCCCACATCAAAGAGCATAGCCAAGACAATGAGATGTGTCCCAGGGGGTCCAACGTGTCAAACCACCTGCTGGCTGCATATCCTGTCAATCTGTGTAGGTTCTTGTGTTAGCCTTTTTTAAAAAAAAACACCTGGGAAGACCGGCCATGATGTCAAGTCACGTTCTGTATCGTGACATGAACCCGATATCGCGATTGAGGCCCTCCTCATGAGTGCGGAACTTGGCTATCAGTTTCTGCTCTATGATTTTGCGCTGTCGTGTATTTCAAAGGCCGCCTTGGAGAACGCTTACCCGCATATTCGAGGCTGAATGCCCCTGGCTGCTGAAGTGTTCCCCGACTGGGAGGCAACCCTCCTGCCTGGCGATTGTTGCGCGGTGTCCGTTCATACGTTGTCTCAGTGTCTGCATGGTCTCGCTGATGTACCATGCTCTGGAGCATCCTTTACTGCAACGTATCAGGTAGACAACGTTGGCCGAGTCACATGAGTATGTACCGTGTACCTGGTGGGTAGTGTCCTCACGTGTGATGATGGGATCTGTGTCCATGATTTGGCATGTCTTGCAGAGGTTGCCGTGGCAGGGTTGTGTGGTGTCTTGGTTGCTGTTCGCCTGAAAGATGGGTAATCTGCTGCGAACGATGGTACTTTTGAGGTTAGGCGGCTGCTTGAAGGCGAGTAGTGGAGGCGTGGGGATGGCCTTAGCAAGGTGTTCGTCGTCATCGATGACATGTTGAAGGCTGCGAAGAACATGGCGTAGTTTTTTCGCTCCGGGGAAGTACTGGACGACGTAGGGTACTCTGTTGGTTGTGTCCCGTGTTCAGCCTCGGATATGCGGGTAAGCGTTCTCCAAGGCGGCCTTCGAAATACACGACAGCGCAAAATCATAGAGCAGAAACTGATAGCCAAGTTCCGCACTCATGAGGAGGGCCTCAATCGCGATATCGGGTTCATGTCACGATACAGAACGTGACTTGACATCATGGCCGGTCTTCCCAGGTGTTTTTTTTTAAAAAAGGCTAACACAAGAACCTACACAGATTGACAGGATATGCAGCCAGCAGGTGGTTTGACACGTTGGACCCCCTGGGACACATCTCATTGTCTTGGCTATGCTCTTTGATGTGGGAAAGATTTGAATATATTTTGTCTGTGTTTAAATTGTGAATTCTAGGAGATTCTCTCACTGCTAAACTTACCTGACGAAGGAGCGAACTGCTCCGAAAGCTTGTAAAATTAAATAAATCTGTTGGACTATAACCTGGTGTTGTGCGACTTCTCATTTTTGTCCACCCCAGTCCAACGCCGGCATCTCCACATCATGATTTTTATGATGGTTAGATGAAGGTGGTAGGAAAGGGTTGTATTGATCAGATATAAACAGCTGCATGTGAAGGCAACATCAAAGGGATACAGCCGAGGGTAATGGAAAAGTAACACCCTCACAGATGGTTAGAAGGCTTTTGATAGTTCATGAATTTCTGTAATTGTCTTCAGCCTAAAAGATTTGATTGTTAGATCAATCAGGATGTGTAAAACTGAAGCTATTGATATGGGACATGAAAGGAAGATTAGGTATTGCTGAAACGATGAGTATAAAAGAGTAGGTGCTGGGGGAAGATATCTCAGAACTCGATGAGACCATCAGTTTGAAAATCCTTGAGTTCAAAACTGTTAACGAGTGTGAATTCTCCAGTGTATTCACAAGGTTTTGCCATAAGTATTAAGTGTATGTTTAATTATTGTGAATAATAATTACATGCTTAATCTGGAATATCTACCTGTAATGCTGTGAACCCTATTATTTTGAGTAACATAACATCCTTCATCTAACACCACAATTTAGGAAAAGAAATGCAGCAAACAGCATGGACTATCAATATCCAGCCTGTGCTCTTCAAGTCTTTGCTGTTGAATTTTGGTTCCAAACTCCGACGTCACTGAAATCAGTTTTTGCAAAGTATTGCGTGTTTCATAATTTATTGTTTTATATAAAACATTCACCTCTAGCTGTTCATTTTCATATGTGGTTATATGCTATGCTATAAGATCCCCCTAATGGTCCCAGACTCAAATGCCCTGCCACCTTCCTAATATCTCTTTATGTGGCTTGGTGCCAAATAATGCTCCTGTGAAGCGCCTTGGGACGTTTTCACTATGTTACCTGGTGCTATATAAATGCTAGTTGTTGTTGTTGAGCCATACAAGTCACGTTTGATTCATGTTCTGTATTCAAGTATCTGATCTCACCCAGAGCAATGGGGCAGGAAATGAAAGAGAACGCAGCTCTTACAATTGTCCACAGCCTCTGGCCCTGGGCTAAAGGAAAATCAGTCTTAGATCCCATACTGAATCACGATACAATGACTCTTCCAGAGAGAAAATACTTTAATGTTATTGTATCATTGAAACATCTTGATGCAGTGCACACAATGAATTACATTTGGGGTGCAGTGACTGTTATGTTGCTGTTGATTAAGGACTGATTCATCCTTGCCACATATTTGGCACAATGGCATCCATAGAAAAGTATCCCAGTTGTTAAATTTTATTTTAGAATCTAAAAGTTGCTCACCCACAAACAAAAAATTGTTTAAGCCATATTTAAAATAAAATATTGAAAGACAAGTTATTCAAAAAACCAAAAGTAATGTTATTTGTGAGATCTCAACATAAATTGGTGCAAGACTTCTATGGGACACAATGGTGCTGCAGCATATTGAAACTTCAATACACCAGGCACAGAGCAGTGGGACAACTGGTTGCACCCATTAGTCCACATGTACAGAGCCTTGGTCCTTTGCTGCAACATTAAATCAGGAAGCTAGGTGGCCAAGGCCTCTATTGAGTGCAACCACTTCTAAAGGATGCACAGATGCGTCATCAGTGATGGAATGTATCAGCTCAAAAACAATTCACTTCTGCAAACGAAGTCAATTAAGTAAATCACACAATTTGTTTGGAACACTTCTCAAATGTTAATAATCAGTATAAAACTTCCCAATATTAGCAAAGCCTAGCCCATATACTGCAGTGAAATTACTGTGCTACATATTTAATCCAGAATGAGTTAGCAGGAGGCAGTAATTCCAGCTATGTCCTAAGCCTAGTCCCAACGTCATTTTAATATAGGAGTGTTTTGTTAACCCACTAGAGTTTGAAGATTCCCTTGATGTTGTAGTTTCAGGATTAACTGCATGTGCGTTTGTTGTCATATTCAATTAATTTTCTTTCTGGGAAATGCTATAAAACACCCCAAAACAATTGAGAAGTGGGTATAAACAATAGGTTTTAATCAGTGTTTAAAATTCTTTAGATATGAGAAAGAGGAGCACAAAGTTCTTCCTTCCATTTGCCAATTTAATAGGCAGGCTGGATTCCAGGTGCTCCACAGTAATGAACAGCTCTAGTCTTCCTTATCCTTGTTGTCCCTCCAGATGCAGTAGTTAAGAGCAGAAGCCAAAGTCAACCAGGCCATGTAAGGAACCATTAGATAGGCAGCTGTTTTGTTGATGGGATACCAAGTCACAGTTGTAGCTGCTGCTGCGCCATAAATGCAGAGTATTTCAACAAAAGCCTGCAACAACAATGAAATGGTCAGCGCAAATGGCTGCTCCTGTAACAACACAATGCACAGCTTTCAGATCAGTGTAAATATTTATTTCCCGTAAGTGACCACTGGAACTTAGTCCTAAATTACATAGCATGATCCAACACAACTAGGCCAACAGTTCATAAACACCACGACCAATCAAATCCTAAATTTCCCTGTACTCCACAGTGCAATCTCACTCTTTAAACTCCAGGCTCAAACTGATGAGGATAGAATGTCCCAGACCTCGATTTTAAATCATTTTCATGCTGCACAGAGATTCATTTTAATATCATTTGTCCAGCTGAAATATTCTGTCTGCTCTCAAGTTGCACTAAGTTACGCCACTATCTCCAGCATGCTATATCAAGCAGGCAAAGGTATCCCATCCCTACTGGAGACATCACAGACACGAGAGGATTTGCCCAAGGTGCCTTGACACGCAGCCTAACAATCCAGTGTAATCAATGGTTCAGAGTTGAGAGCGTCAAGAGCAATGGTTTTCTTCAGTAGTTAAACTGACCAGCATTATGGAAGTATATTTGCTCTATTTTTCAGACTGTCAGCGAAGTTTTTGAACTTCGTGTGGGCCAAGGTTTTACTTTTTAATCAGAAGATGTCCTCTTACCTCTTAAGAAACGAACAGTTTTTGAGCTCTGAAGAAAACCTTTTTGAAAACAGTTTTCTAATATTAGACTGGGCTGATGGGGCCAGGAACAAGTCTGAGTATGTTACGCAGCTTGGACCAGGAACTTGGGATTTGCACCACTCATCCGTATACTTTCCTTCTCTCAGAGCGTGTGGTTGAAAAGTGAGAGTCCAGTGCTGGTGGTGCAGGCAGTTGTTGTAACAGGCTACACAACAGAGCGTTAGCTACAACTTCATACTCCCAGCTCTCCACATGGGTTTCTGTCTGAGTTAGCTGAATTCAGGTAAATTATTTTTACTGTTTTCGGATGGGGGGGGGCAGGGGGAGGGCAACAATTCTGATTTAGGATTAAAATGATGCGGGAACACAAGGGAATACCCTTAACCTTGACAGCCTCATATCCAATTTGCCTATAAGAAGAAAATAATGGTGGCAACTTGCAAGCGACCCATGGTGGGGTGGGTGGGGGGAAGGATGCAAGACCAACCAGTGCTTCAATGCAAGCTTCTTAGTAAATAAAATATGGGAGGAGTGGCTCAGAATTTATCTGGTAGTAGCTGAGTCATACATGAGTCACACAGATTTAGGAAGATTCCCTAATCTCTGCTGAGTTAACTATTATCAACAGGGCTGTATTACGGGTGGCCCTTAGCGTCCCTAGCTAGAGATGAAAAATGGAGAACAAGATTGGGTTTAACTATGATGCTCCCTACAGTCAAATATGCCACCAACACTGCCTGCCAAAGCTCTGCAATGAATAATGATCATTTAAGCAAGGTAGCAGAGCATGAACAGTGCCCATGGACTGTACCCTGGCAAGAAGTCAATCCTTCAGAAGAGGAAGAATACTAGCAAGGAAAAATGGTCGATCATTTTTTCCTCACAGCAGTGTCTCTGTATACATACCAATCCCATTTTGTGTGCCCCAAAGAAAATACAAGGCCACAGCCCAGTTGAGAACAAGCTGGGTTCCGTATAAACCAAGTGGGATCAATGCTTCATCAGTGAATCCACCCAATTCCTTCCACACCAGATAAGAGCCATAGCTGGGAAGAACAGAATACAATAAAGTTAGTCCAAAATACTAATGTTGGCTCACTATAATGATCAGACCATGAATGATTTTCCATAATTGGGTGTCACTTGCAATGTCCCACACTACCTGCCATTGACCACCCACAGTTATAAACTGCAGGGGAGGAAGTGAGGGGTGGGGGTGGGTGGGGAAGAGGAGGAAGGTAACATCCATTAGACACATCTGCCAAACAGTGTCCCAGCTGTGCTTCATGCTGACTGGGTTGTCAGGTTTTTCATTAGCATTTTTCTTTGTACATCCAAAGACAAAAGGGCTTGTGATTGCATCATTCTACTGTAAATCAGGGCTCCCTCTATCCAATCTAGTGGAATAGCCTTCAAAAGGACGGACACATTCACCTTGAAGTCTGACCCGAGTGGTTGGGGGTTGCATCAGTGTGTGTCATTTAACTGACAAATCAATGGCAGCGTAGTGCCTCACTGTCATCATGTTTGTGCTGAACCACTGTCAAATTGAGATGAGCATTTTGATAAATTGTAAATTCACATATTTCTTGTCTGGTACAAGTAGGCCAATAACATTGACTTATTCCATCCAGAACATTTACACATCCTGAGCATCAATTTGTCACTGGTTTTACCACTGTAAACAGCATAGCATTTGCTTTCAATAAGTATGCACCAATTGTACAACCTGTCAGATCAGTATTACTAAGAAATGAAAAATGTGCTAGGATTTCTCATATATATAATTATATATATTCAATGCTAAAAGTAATACATTTACAGAGCCTGCAGGGTTTAAGTGTCTGGTGCAAACCTATGCAAGATTCAGTAATAAAGTAAAAATTTAATTTATCAAAACAATTTCATGGGTGTGAGTTGGTAACTTTGCAGCTAGTACAGTAAATGACTTCTTCTGATCTTCAGGGTACATGTTTAGTGTTAAAATGGAAGTATCTTTCAAGTATATAAATGCATCATTGAAAATAGATTAGTCCTTTATATATATTCTTAGCAGGATGGAACAAACGATGCATTTCATTATTTCACCTTTCTCGTACTAATTTGCCTCCACATGTTCTTCCATCCCCAGCGGCAAGATGCTTTGGGCCACCGAATTGTACATAATGTAGGCTGCAATTAAATACTGTGAAGCAAGTGAGCTCGGCAACTTTCGCATTTGCTCATCTCCAGAAATCGTAAACCTTGCATCCCTAAAAAGCTCCATCTGTCAACCTGGCTGAGAACCGATGAAACGCAATCTTATTAAATAATCTGGGGAATGGTCCAGGGTCATCAATTGTCCCAAATAAAAAGGAGTTTCAGGCTCTATCGGAAAGAAAAGGAAAAGGAAGAAAGAACTTGCATTATTATAGGGCCTTTGATGACCTCACGATGCCCCAAAGTGTTTCACAGCCAATGAAGTACAGTCACTCTTGTTTTGCAAGGAAATTTAAAAATTCTGATCCTCGTTTTCAAATCCCTCTGTGGCCTTGCCCCTCCCCATTTCTGTAACCTCCTCCAGCCCTAAAAGCGTTCGAGATCTCTGCGCTCCTCCAATTCTGGCTTCTTGCGCATCTCCAATTTTAATTGCTCCACCATTGGCGGCCGTGCCTTCAGCTGCCGAGGCCCTAAGCTCTGGAATTCTCTGCCTAAATCTCTCCACCTCTCTCTCCTTCTTTAAGACGCTCCTTAAAACCTCTCTCTCTCATCTGTTCCAATATCTCCTTATGTGGCTGAGTGTCAAATTTTGTTTGATAATGCTCCTGTGAAGCACCATGGGATGTTTTATTACATTAAAGCCACTCCAGAAATGCAAGTTGTTGTTGAAATGTAGTAGCCATTTTGCACAGAGCAGGGTCCTACAACCAGCAATGCGATAATGACCAGATAATCTGTTTTTAGGTGTTGTTTGAGGGATAAATACTGGCCAGAACACCGGGTGTACTCTCCTTCTCAATAGTGCCTTGGGATCTTTTAAGTTCTCCTGAGAGGGAAGACTCGGTTTAACGTCTCATACAAAAGATGGCACTATCGACCGTGTAGCACTCCCTCAGTACTGCACTGAAGTATCAGCCTAGATTATGTGCTCAAGTCTCTGAAGTGGGGCTTGAACCCATGACTTTCTGACTCAGAGGCAAGAGTGCCACCATCGAGCCAAGGCTGATGCCAAGAGTTGTTTTAGCAAATCTACCAGTTAATGATTAGGTTGGAAAAGAAGAATCACGTGTTTGGACCGTTTCATAATGTTCCTTAGCTCGTGTGCGCATGTGTAAAATGCATAATGTGACCGGTTGTGGTCAGAGGCCACCAACAAGAGCGTGATCTTGTAAATTTGACTCCGAGCTGCTCCAAAGGCTCCGTTGTTTAAAGTTAGTGGCCTGGAAGTTTCCTCTGTGGGCACAGCCTGGCAATGTGACCCGAATTTGTGCCAGATGGTGCGCCCATTTTGCCGGTCACATTACATCCAAGTATCCTCATAATCTCATTCCAAACGTCCAAAGTTAAAGCGTGGGTAAATCAGCATAAAGAAGGAAAGCACAAACCAACACCATACATTTCTTCTTTAAGTATGAAAATTTAAGTTTCATTTCATTTAACCGTCAGTCATGAACATCAGACGCAGCATGTTTAGGAACCTGAAACTTTTCAATTTTTAACGTGACTTATACTTATGTCGTTAAAATGCATTAAAAGAAACAGAAAATACAGTGCACGATTGAACTGTTACGTACCCCATGCATGTGTATAATGTTATCCACACAGGGCCAATGACCCAGCTAGGTGGGACCCAAGATGGCTTTTTGAGAGTTGCATACCAGCCACTAATTTCTTTCTGGGTTGAATGATGAGAAAAAATTACTCCAGCATTTGGCAATACAGTGAAACCAAATGCATATACCCAAGTTGATGGCATCTTGCTAATCTGAGAGAGACAAATATATCCAATGACGTAAACGTTTACAAGAAAGTCTTCAAATCTTAGAACAAAGTCATCTTTTTCTTTACAAAAAAATAGTAATGCCCACAGGCAGACAATTCATAAAAACACAAATAAATACAGGATTAACTAGCATTAATGTTTAATTAAAATCTTTGTGCTGATATTTTGCACTTAATCTTCTATTTTCAAGGGAGGAATCAGATTGTTGGTCTGTGTTTTTCCCCCATCTTTCCAATTTAGCAACTGGGATGATTTTTAAGTGAAGAATTTGAATTAGTGGTTGCTGCTGAACACACATCCAATGGCACCTTACACAGGGTTCAGAACTTCATGAATATATTTTGTAACCATGTTCCATTCTAACAATCCAACATTATTTGCAACAATGTGGCAAATTTCCTTTTAGTATAAAAAAGGACCAGCTGAAGGTCCGTTTCTGCAGTAAACTGAATATTCTCTTCAATTGCCATCATTTAGGAAAAACCTTAAAAATATGTTTTCCAATTATACTAATCTGTTGCTAAGGTATCTCTGAATAGGTCACAAAAATAACTCTGATTTATTGAATCAATGTTGCTACTACTACAAATGTACTTCCTCTATCCAGTACCATTACCCAACTAAAGTGAGCGTATGCAAAGGGCCCACAGCAATAATCTAACCAGCCATGTGAGAACAGCTCAATTTAAAGGGCGCTTCCCAATGGCTTCACTGATAAATGTACCACCTGTGTGGAATTGAGCCATGCATACAAGGAAGACACCAGTTTTGACCTCTGTTCTGTGTACAGTTGGCTGATCTCAAAAGTGGCAGCTTGAGGGCTACAGTTGGCCTCTACCCCTTGGCTAAGGGGAGTGGGGGGAAATAAATCAATCAGGTTTCCCACTCCCTAGCCAAAGATGAAGGCCAGCTGTCCAGTATCGCTTACTGGAAAATAAAGTTGTGTGAATGTCAGGCAAAGACAGGATTTGACTCTGATGCCCCCTAGATTAATAGCTAGCCAACACTCTCTGACCAGGCTGGGGACCTCCAGAGGTAGCAGGAAGAGAAGCCATTGTTGGGTAGTGGAGGAACAGATGTATTTGGTAAATAAATTCCAGTAATGTGGGGTTCCTTTTGGAAGAGGTGAATACACAGATCAAACAACGTCTTCTTAGTTGCTTGAGTGAATTTCTGCCTTGCAACTCAACTTCTATGTAACATAAGCTAAGTCACTATTCCATTCATCACAAGGATACTGACTAACGTAGAGGAGTAATGTTGGTCATTGGGGGTCCACCTGATACCCTTCTACAGTGCACAGAAGTAAATTCTTCCTTGTTACTGTGAAACTTGGTTATTCAATTCTGGAGCTTGCATCAAAA